>CAXAMN010000114.1:368111-390464 GCA_963970005.1 Durusdinium trenchii
GGGTGGGGGGGTGGGGGGTCGGGGGTGGGGAGTGGGGTGGGGTGGGTTGCAGTCATTCTGAAGCGCTGAAAGGGTTGCCAGATTGGACACGGTCAACATCTGTACACACACACAGTGAGAATGCCGCACCTCTCCTACATCCAACAACCTCGCGGCTGTTGAAGGAACCGGCCATTCAAAAGACCTGCTACACCTGCTGCGAAACGAATGCTCCAAACAAACGTCATCTGATTCTCCAGAAAACATAACATATTGTCAAAACTCAATCAAAGCAAGGCCATGTGCGAGTCGCTGTGTTCTAAACAAATGCCTCAACAAACAGTCTGCTAGAGCAGTCATTACAAATATACACACACATGACCAAATACTAATAAATAAATATATATATATGCATAAGATTGTGTTCATAAGATACTCCCGCGTGCAAAAACAAGCAACCGCCCCGCAATGCAGTGTCCTAGTGGCTAGTAGTCACAATTGCAGTCAGGATAGTGCCCGCATGGTGATACAGTTTCTCAATGGTTAGATGTCCAAGTTCCTCTTGGTCTATCTATCTACTAAATTATTGTTTGCCCGACAAATACACATAGATAGTGAATGACATTGGTTCGCTCGGCCCACCTTCAATCCACTATTTCTCAAGGCAGCCAGCAAGCCCAAACACACAGATGTCTTTCCTGGGCGCATCAATCAACGCAAAATACTAATCAATGAATCTCCATTATCATGTTCCCAAGCTTGGGCATGCTTGTGACAACAATCTCATTCAATTCCTCACAGCCTTCATGGTAGTTGAACATAAATGTTGATGTCCTCTTCATTGGGCCTTTGTGAGGATCGTTCCAATCGTTCCATCACACAGCTGCAATCCACAAGTACCAAACTACTCTCCTATATTCAAGTGTCTAGAGTCTAAAGGAGTCCAATTGTTTCTACTAGCTTCTTGTTACTACTAGTAAGGCACTTGCTCCTAGTAGCGAGGCACTTGTTCCTGGTAGCTTCTTGTTACTACTAGTAACGCACCTGTTACTACTAGCGTGGCACTTGTTACTACTAGAGTCTAAAGGAGTCCATTTGTTTAACTCCCAAATCCCAACCTCGCTACTAGGAGCAAGTGCCTTACTAGTAGTAGCAAGAAGCTAGTAGAAACAAGTGCCACGCTAGTAGTAACAGGTGCCTTACTAGTAAGGAGTCCATTTGTTTATATAACTCCCATTTGAAATCAATCACCAACCGACACTGTGACGGCTTACTGGTCGCGGCTCCAACATGTGTCACAGCACCAGCCACGAAGACCCGCACGCATGGCGATGACGCCCCAACCAGGCTTCCAGGTGCCATGCCCTGGTCAGTGTTTTCAGGCGTTGGCTATGCTACACACCTAGGCTATGCAAAGGTTGGAGGCCATCGCTATTAGGTTGGAGGCCATCGCTAGTAGTAGATAATGCCTGATTGCTAGGCTATGCTTGACTCAATTGTTGGTCTCCCCTTTCTCAAGTTAATGCTTGGTTCCATTTGCTTCCATGGTCACAAGCCTCTCACTTCATAAAACTTACACATTTGTGGGGCTAGGCCCTGCAAACCACATTACCACTGGGCAACGCAAATCTCCTGAATGGACAGGGTTTTGTTTCCAAATGTCCATCTCCAACACTAATCACTAATCGCATAAATCCTCAAATCTCACACCGGCGTTTTTCCAGCCTGGTTCTGGAATGCCGCCGTCAAGTTTCCATTTTGAAAGTAGGTCTTGTCGCCAGCCATCGTGAGAATGTTGAAAGCTTTAATTTATTGAATTCTGAACAAACAATGTGGCAATGAACACACCTGCCCACAAATGGTACCCAACAAATGCTATCATGTTATCGTGCAATCACCCTCGTGGTTAGCCTGGGAAGCTCGTGGGTGGAAAAGGGTTTGTCTGAGCCATGTCACTGAAACTGAAACTGAAGCATGTTGGCCGCATCTGCTTTTGAAAACATCTGCCAAGAAAATTTTGGCGGCTGCGTCACGCCCAGGTAGAATTACACTGTTGGTGTGGGACACAATGAATCAACCAGCTAGAGAAACAAACACATTGGCTGCCACGGTAGCTGATATTAGCTGATGCATCTAAGCAGGGATTGGTGGACAAACTAAGCTCCTCAAGCTTATACAAGCTTGTCAATCCTATCTGCGAATATGCCGCGCTTACGCTGCACATATCAACACCGACAAAGCGCGCCAGGTTCTGCAAGGTCGGGCCCAGCTGCTGGAGCAACTGCCTGTGACAGCATAGATGACGCAGATTCTTGAATCCAGTGCAGAATCAAGAAGGTTTTGACCTTAATGATGTGGTACTGTACAGTTATACAGTTATAAGTTATAATTATGATTGTAGCCATACATAAACATCTCATTCGCAGCAAGTGCAACAGCCGAAATGGCATGAAGTGGCGATGTGCCAGCACCGTCTTCTGGTACATCAGCTGGTGTTATTGCTGATCAAACATAGACGACAATCCATGATACAGTCAACCTGAACCTGTTTTTGCTTGAGCAGTGTTTGAACATCAACAAAGTTTACAAAGTCTCATCTTGCTGTATGTCGTTCTTGCACTTGTTGTTCTGGCATGTTGTCGCATTCCTGTTGTGCTATAAACTCGCGGGCACCTGGCAAGGATGCAGCCGCCATGGAGCTGATCCGTCCATGGCCTCGCCCAAGGCATAGCAATGATAGCAAACTCAGGATTCAGGGCGTTTCACAAGCGCTGTACAGTGGTGACAAAGCATATTGTGTCTCCTCTGATTAACGAATCTATGTTGAATGACACGGGCAACGGAATTGAAAGGGGCGCGAAATGACTTCGGCAACCGCACTTGAACTTTGGACCAGAAACACCGCTTCAAGCCCGACCTTTGAAAGTGACCGCCATTGACTTCGCAGCTGCGTTGCAACCTCAGGCATTGGTTTGCATGCATCACCTCTTTTGGAGAGATTCAGTGATTCAATGTTCATAAACTCTTTGGGCCCTAGGACCAAGAACATGTTTACAAACAGAACAGCTGAGACTAATAGAACACAAAGTTTGCACAGCTTGCAGTCATCACAGTGGGACTCCACTTCGACCCCTCTAGAGCCGAACAGCTGGGAGGCAACCAGTGCAAGAAAACCACAAAAACAGCTGGTCAACAAAAATAATCCCTTGTCCATCTTGTCCCTTGTGAATAACATAAATTTAAATCCAACCGGCCAAGACATATTGTTCAAAACGGAATTAGTATAATGTATATGTATCATTATTGTACATGACACACAAGGGCCCTAGGCGATTACGCCGATCAGAATGCCAAGAACTTCTTTCGGGCCCAAGAACACGCAAGACCCTTACAACTTATGGGCAGCCAAGTGGCCAGCCATCAAGTTGCTCACCTTTTAGCCTTGTCAAGGCCATCCGGACGCTCCAACCTTCTTCGGAGGCATCTACCTGACAGCCGTTGATGCTGAACAGAAACCCAAAGAATGCTTGAACCAACTAAAAGCATGAACAAATTGAGCACGTTCAATATTCCACAAACATGCCCAACATATTACTGCAACTGCAAGCGTTTGTGGAACTGTAGACAAACCGCAACTGACCCCCATGCAAAGTCTTCTGTTCCGATTTTCAATGGACACTCCATTCACAGGCCTAGTGTGAAGCTTGCATTGGAGAGACGTCAATATCAAACAATCCAAATCCTTTCTCTAGCATTTGTGCCTTGTACGCTTGAGCAGTTTCTTTAAAACCCCAGGCTCTGCCTGGTAGGTAAGACATCTTGGTAGCCGAGGAGGCGACACCTCTGCCTTGTTGCGAGACATCCGCCGCCTGCACAAGCGGAATCTGGCAATCACTCATTCATTCAACGCCAAAAAGACTGGACAAGTCACCGGTAAGACAAGTTAAATGTGCAAATCACATCGATCCTGGGACCTTCAGCCCTAATACAAACACGAAACACTCCGGGCATTCAAGTATCTACTGTCTACTGGGTATACGGTATTCCAAAGAATTAACTAAAGCTGTTGGACAAAATATGTTTGCACCGGAAACGGCCATGCAAGAATGGTCCACCAAAGAATGACAGTTTTTTGAGTCTAGCATAGTTGACAAAAACATCTGCAGCAGTGTTTTTGAACAAAAATACTTCCACCAAAATTTCTTAATTATATACTGTAAAAAAAACACACGCAAGGACAAGTCAAGTTTTGTAGATAGGCGGTGTGAGGTGCCCCAATTCACTTCTCAGCATCCGATTTGCCAGGGCACTCCACAGCCATCAGAAGTTGCACCTGTCCAAAGCTGAATTGCTGCTTCTGCCAATCAGCAAACTGTGGTGAAACTCCGGACTCCTGAAACCAGAATCCAGCCTCGAATAGGGACTGCTGGAGTGCAGCTTCGCCCCGGCAGAACACATCCTGTTAGAAAACAACATCCTAGGAACAAGGGCATCGCTACTAGGAGCAAGGACGCTACTAGGGGGGCTCCTGGCCTTACTACTAGCAACAAGAAGCTACTAGTCGTACAATCGAACTTGTGTTCAGTTTACACAGAGATCAAAGAGCCTCGTCGTACTTACACATCTTCAGTTATCATGGGCATGACATGGGAGTGTGCTCGGCTGAACGAGTCTAAAGTTTTATGTCAACAAGCTAAGCCATCTGCAAACTTCATACATCTGGTCCTTTAGTGCCACAGACTTGACTTCCTCTTGATTCTCCTGGCAGGCCAAGACTTGCCAAGATAAGTTCTGATCCGTGGACCTGTCAAACGAAAAGCTCCTTTCTCCATAGCTTGCCGCAGTCTATTTCAAGGAAAGCCACATCTCGCACACGCCTCACCTCTAAACACTGTTGGTTCCCTTAGCTTGACTAACTTTGATATATACCCAAACATGGTTTGTATGCCTGGGTGTTGAGAACGACACTAGAACTTGAACCACAGATTCACGCACACAAACTGCCTGAAGCTTTGCGCTACTTTGTCGCTGAGGCACCTCAACCAAGCTGCAGTTGTACTAAGGTGGGTTTCATCGTCTTATCTTAACTTCTTGAGTGGAGTGTTTCATTCCAATTTCGGTGCCAGCTCATTGTTCGCAGGTGGATCTTGAGTTGAGCTCCTGACGACTTTGGCTAACCAAACAGTGCTATAAGAGCCGCTGCCTCCATCGTTGCGCAAAAAACTGTGTGTTCCATGGATTGGTCCTCATGCACAAGAGCAAACAAGGCCACCCCACAAAGACAAGCAAATTCATTTTATATAGGTAATGTGCTTGAGACCACATGATGTAAAACCACCACCTGCCAACCATGCAAATCAAGGCAGCAATCAGCCAGTTAGGATTCCCTCAAGGCCTAAGAGCTCTTCGCATCTCAACCGCAGGTAGCCAACTTGGAGCTCAGTCCTCACTTGGAGCTCAGTACAGGGGGTCTAACTACAAAGGTGCAGGCCACAACCCTCGCTGTAGAATGCTCAGGCTGAGGTCCTAGAAAGACCTACTTAAGTTTCCCCAAAACAATCTAAGCGCGAGCACTTCACTCCCCGCCCTCAAAGAAGCGTGAGCTATCCTGCGTCCAGCTACTAGAAGCTAATTTAGCCTAGTAGCTTACTCCTCCCTTAATTATACAACATTATATATATAACCAAGTAGGCGCCTACTTGATTAACTAGGAGCGGGCCTTTAAAAAAAAGTCAGCTATGTATTCTATTTCGCCGAGTCTCCCAGGTACCAGAGTTCCTGGTGCCTCCAGTGGCGGAGCTGGAACAGGCGCGGCCATGCCTTGGCCCTGATCCAAACTCACGCCGTTCTCTCGCGGTGGGGCCACATGCACTTGCTGGAAGCGCCGGACTGGCACAGCCGGAACTCCTTGCTCGCCAACAGGCTGCCTGGGACTCCTTCGGTGGCGGTATCTACACCAAACCATTCCTTTATGACTTCAAACATTGCAAATCAAAAGCACCGAACGTACGATGTACGAACCCATTTACGAAAGGTCCTGGGGTTCATTTCGTAGACCTCCTGCGGCGCAAGTCGTCTGGGCGATTGCAAGGTGTAGCCCGGCAAAGGCGAGGCAAAGGCTCTCGGGTGCCCAGTGACCGTGGCCACAGCATGGCGTGCCACAGAGTACGGTCGAGGAGAGTGAGCTTGCCGGAGCCGTGCCCCATGGAGACCTGCGCTTTCACAAGGCATTGCAAGCCTAGAAGCAATGGAATCCAACCTAATAGCGATGGCGATGGCCTGCAACCTATGCAGTCATATAGAGTTATAAGATGTTATGAGTTGTATAGCTCATTGACGTCATACGTGAGACCGTGAGGTCAACACATCAACATACAGTCTTGGCCTGTTGGCAACATTTGGCAACAGCATTTGCAGTTCTGTCATCAACAGGAGTGCTTGTTTGGCGTTATGAGCTCGCAAGATCGAGGGAACTAATAATGGAACCAACCACTAACTTGGCATCGCTACTACGAGCAAGGGCGCTACTAGGCGCTCCTGGCCTTACTACTAGGAGCAAGAAGCTACTAGTAAGAAAGGGATTCGCTACTAGGGCCACCTAGACTGTGTTGTAATTTATTGTCAAGGTCTCGATCAGAGTGTGATGTTGCCACGGGAACGGCTGGGTCTTCTAGTCTACAGGGTGTCAAACGCGCTGTAAGTCATCAGAGGTAAGCCGCAGCTGTTTCCGTCCCACCACGGTGCTTCAGCTTTTGGAGTTGGTGAAAATAGAAATTATGTTGGGATGGTGAGGGATTTCTCCCAAATGACATCACTGTTCACCCTGCCGACATGATTCTGCAGCATTCAGCAGAAAGATGCAGAAAAGAGTCAACAGAAAACACCGTTCAATCACCTATATGGTTATATATAATATGATATAATATGTAAATATACTATATAAATACAATGATCTACAATGGATTCCTCAAACGAATCTCTGACTCTGTCAAAGTTGGATCTGCCTTTCACCCTCCCTTTGACCCGCTCCTCTTGGCGTACTGGCCAAGGGCGGAGGCCAGGGAACTGGCGGGGAGGCTGCGACAATCGCATTTCCGTAGACTGGCGGGCGGCTGGGAGCACTTGGCCTCGGTTACAGATTTTACAAGAGGCATCTCACTTTTGGGGAAAGCAACCTGAAACTGAACTTGTTAGACTGGAAAGCACGGTCTTCTTGCAAGCCTTGATCTGCAGAAACAAGAGCTCAATCATGTCATTCCTATTATGCGTGAGACTACATGGACAACTGGTTCCAGATCAGGTAGTCAGGTAGTAGCCCACACCGAAACGGAAATTGAAATCGAAGAATTACAGTAAATATTTGTTCCGATGGTACAATTTTGATAGTTTGGAAATGCGAGTTTCCCACACCTGCGCCTGCGCCTACAAAATACGTTTTAAGAATTGCATGTTTGGGGTTGCCGAACTACGGGCACTACGGGGTCCCCGCTTGATAGACCCACGACGTTTTGGCACCACGAACTGCATGTGCAGGTTCACATCAAAGTGCAAGAAAACCCAGTGCGCGTGCCAACAACTGTTAGCAAGGACGCTACTAGGGGCTCCTGGCCTTACTACTAGGAGCAAGGACGCTAATCGAGGAACGTGGTCTCCGCCAGGTCGATGAAGAAACGCTGTCTCGGGGATGGCTGTTGCTCAAACGCGCGCATCAGGGCTAAAGCCTGCTAAGCTGAATGTCTAAGCCCTAAACAGGACCCGGTCGTCTCACCTTTCGGGCCCCATTTTGTTGTTTCCTAGGGTGTTTTCTTGCAAGTGATTGTCATGAAGAATCACCCTCTTGCTTCTTTGTTTGAAGATGGTCAAGTTAGTCATGGTAAGATCATGTAAGATCTTTGGATCATGATTGGGTGACAACGGCAACTCGGTTGATTTCTTGCTGTTCGCTGCTATCATCTGCTGCCGTGCTGTAATTTGCTGCAGCCGATCCACAGTAAGAGAGTTATGACAGGCTTTCTGCAAGCACATGCCATGCCAAACCGCACATCAATCAATCTGTGCCTAACTTTGTACTTTAGAGCCAATTCCTCAAAAACAACAGTTCAGCCACACGAACCATCAATGTGATGTAGTCAATGACACCTGGGGTACTCACATGAACCAAATGCATCCAAATGCCAAATGTCAAGCCCCGTTTTTTCACCTTGTCCCATTCAGTCAGTCTTTTTCTCGTCCTGCCAAGTACGGGAAAAACCAACACGCACAGCCTGATGACGAAGTCTTGTCCGCATCGAGCTCACATGTAAGTGAGTGGCATATCCAAAATGATCCGAGATGTTATTTGATTTGTGCAAATGCCTTGACCTCCAGCTGCGAGGCTTCATGAAGCACAAAGACCACCTGTCAAAAAAGGTTCCTGCATGTTCCTGCTGTGATCTGTGGTTCAAGAGATCTTGAAACGGACATATCAAAACTCCGTGTAATATGCTACAAAAGTAGCAGGCTTCAACATGAGTTGGGAAGTTGGGACAGAAGTCTCTTCCAAAATCTTCCAAAGCCTGTCCTTCATGCATCTGATATCACTAGCGGACCAAAATTGTGGGCTGTGTGGGCTCTGGACATGAACTTAGATGTCCTTTTTTGTATTTTGTCCAGGTCTTGTGGCGCAGAAACGGACGAAATCCGCCGGCTTTAGCCGGTGTGCTCTGTGGATGTTCCTGTTGCTGGTGCTGTTGTGTTGTAAGTCTTTCCCCTACGCGCGGATTTTTGCTCCCCCCCCCCCCGCCAAGAAGGCACAAAGCAACCAGAAGCCGCTGAATCAAGCAATGCTACAGAGACCAAACGCCACAAAGGCAAACGCCAAACAAACAAAGCCACAAGCCACAAAACCAATAAATTAACCATTCTCCGATACATGTCCCTGTGCTCGGTTGCGTTGCGGCGTTCCAAGATGTGCATGGAGATGTCATATTCGGCGGTCCGGCCAACATGACGATTTCACCATTGAGTGCTCCACTGAGGCGATCAAGCCGAGGACCAGCACAAAAAAGCCTTACTGCGCCAAGCTAAACAGAGTTTGAGTGGAATTGCCCCCTGTTTGCAAAGCAATCGCCAGCATTGCACTTGTTACATTCTGGCTTAGATCCTTCTAGCTTCCAGTGAGAGGAGTCGGAATGCTGGACAATTGCATTGTGACCACTGCAAAGCTAGGCAAAACATGATAAACTCTCAGGACGTCACCGCCATAGACTACAGCTAAATGGTTTCGGCCTGCTGCCACCTGCAAGCAAGCCAAGCAAATGCAAGTTCTACGCTCTAAGGATCTTTGTAGGTTCAAATGAATCGCCGTCCTTTCAGGTGCCAACCAACATGACTCTCGTTGCTTGAACATCCCAGCAAGCACAAATGCTAAGACTGCTAAGATCAATAGAATGTTGCCTCAGTAGTCCACCCAAAGAGGCTTTTGAAAGAGTTGGTTTAGGACTGTGGTTTCGTCGTGGTGTGGTCATCTGCATCTGTCTAAGCACCTCCCAGTGTTTTTTGGTTTTTTTTTGTGAGATAGCATGTTTCTTGTATGTCAGATCGTAGAGAACCTTCACAGTGACGGCAATGAAGAGTGGTCTTTTCTTCTCATGCACCACAAGCATTGTCTTTGCATGTCTTTGCTGTAGAGAACTTCCTTTGAAAGAGCACAAATGTTGCAGCTGTTGTGAGGAGCAAGGGCGGGGCGGTCTGTTTGGAATGTTGAGATTGAGGCACTTGGCAGGACACACTTGCATTCCAGATCTGGAACAACATGTCCAATAGTCCAATAGCGTTGTTCAACCCCCGACAATTGATCAAGCAAATCTTCTCCGCATAGTAGGACAACACTGCACTTTCGTTGGCCACAATTCCTGATATTATAACATGATATAACTGAGACCAAACAAAGTGTGGTGCATTCGTTCAATTCATTCTCCCCAAACGACCATGCCATCTACAAGCTCGCTTCCATCCTTTGGCATGGCCTCCTGGTAGACAAGGGTCCCACTGATGAGCAGCAGGACAGCCACGCAAAAGGCCAAAATCTGCAGGAAGAAATGCTTGTCAATGCAGGAAAACAATGGAAAACATCCACTGGTGTACCCATCTGACGCTCTATATAAACCTGTACTTCATCATTTCTTGTCAGTCATAAGTTATACCCCTGACACTGTCAGCACTGTGGTTGGAACAAACATAGCAGCTGCTATGAGAGGTTGAAGCAAACCAGTCCAAAATCTTATCTATGGTTGCATCGCCACCAAATTACTTGATCTCACAAGCAATGTTGATTGGGAGTGGCAAATCCTTTCCCTATTTAGTTCAAAAGCGGGAATCGGCCGTGGTCTTTCAAGCACATCTCACCGAATTCGTCTAGACGACGTTCCTTGTTTTGGTCGGTAACAAACCCTTAAAAACAAAGAATTTGTTTGGATTTTTGGAGCTCACAGCGCAGTTGCTTGCAAAAGAAGGTGTATTTTGATCATTGGATCGATGCAAATGACCAAGCAAGAAGCACTTATTTGAAGTTTGAAATTGCCTGCTGTCACATGTTCACTTCACTGTTGAACGCATGCCCTTGACTGTCGATCACGTACCTCTTGCTGGATCAATAGAAAGCCGACAAAACCAACAAACAGCAACCAAACAGAATACAAACTGCTTGCAACCTATCCCAGAACCCCATGACAGGATGCACACTGTGGGTATATGGGATATGGGTTCTGCACCTGCATGGTGTCTTGATCGAAAAGGTTGAACGTTCAGCAGCCCGGCCTTGATCAAGGTACTCCGATCAATGCGGATCACCTCCTTGTCGGCTGAAGATTGCAATAGTTGAAAATGTTTGACGGTCATTAGTCTGTTGGACTCTTGGAATAACCCCTTCACTAAGCAGCCTTAATCGCTGACATCTTCCCTCCTCTTGTACCCTTTGCTTTACATAAATATATACGTATATATGCAACTATGTGACTTGCCTGCCTGCTTTTGAGGATTAAAGCCACTCCAGCGTCTTATTTGCTTGGGACAAGACTGCATGAATAGCCAAACAATGATCACCATGATGTGGTGGTTGACCAATATTCAATACTTTGTCACCCTGGAGTGGCCATTCTTCTCGGAAAAAAATTGCGGATCTTTCGCAGCCTCATCGCGAAGCATGGTCCTACAACCTACAACCATGTCTAGCTAACATGAGCCGGAACATGTCATGGTAAAACAAAATAGGGACAAACATCTTGCAGCATGACCCGAGCAGAAGGTTGAAAGTTTCCACAGCTGCTCAGGGTCACTTGCAGCATCTGTGCGACAATTGTGCCAAATAGAATCAGGCACAACTCAACCCACTTCGTGCCAGCTACCAGCGCATACGCAGCTTGGGGAATGTTGGGGGGCCTCAAGCTAAGAACCTGGACTTTAGCGGCACACTCGCAAAGCTTTCGCGGATCTTTCACGAAATTTCGCTGGTGCTTTCCCCGCGAAGCCGTAACATTTGCAAACATCTGCACAGCCCGTCAGAGCAGCTGCAGGCCGTTGCCTCATTGTCAGGGCTGTGCCTACTCAGGTTGCTAGTCTGTGACAGTGGGGACAGGAATCGGAGAATCCTTTACGCACTGCCAGGGCTGGGCACGGAAATGTTGAGGCTTCAGTTCGTTAGTCACCGTTAGTCTGTGACAATGGGGACATGCGGGGACACTTCGGCCCACCGGCTCTGCCGGAGGATTGCCTTGTATTTCTAGTTTTTGTCAGTCATATGAAAGCGATGACCTTCGATACATCTTTCGCGGTAAAAGATACTTTCGCGAACCTCATCGCGAATCTTTCGCGGATGGTTTTTAACAACATCTGAAAGACGGTTTTATCTAAAACTCCTTACACGGGGTTTTAGATCAACTCCTAATATGCTGCCGTGCCACATCTAACAGCTCAAAAACGCTTTGGCTCTGCGCTGCCTGCAAATCAATTGTCGGAAGCACGAGTTCTGACAAATTGCAAAGAGATGTGAAGAGTAAAGATTGACATGATTGACAAGCTCTTCAATTTGAAGTTGCTCGCCCATATATAGATCTATCAATGAGTCAGTCAAACCCAGCGATCAAAACCATGTGACTGATGTGCTTCAAGACTACTGCAGTTGCAAGCTTGCATGGCCAATGTTTTTCAGGTCCGGATGAATGCACTGCAATGATTGCAGCGAACCCTTCGTGGCACAAGCTCAGGTTCAGTCTGGTCTCATACTTTGCAACTGCATTTCTTCAACAACAATCTATGGAAAAGATCTCGTCCGGCACGCATACAAGGGCCAAACAAAACTAAATGTGCACAGTCCTTCCTCGGCTGTCGCCGTCTCTGAAGGCTCTGCAGTCTTTGGCATTGCCCGATGGATACGCTAGCTGCTCTTGTGGTCAAACATCAATTTCTGATAAGCAAAATACAGGACAAGAAGTTGTATCCTCCGTTTACACTTGTCTGTCATATCTGCAAGAAATCGATTGCATGCACTACCGAGTAAGCAAAGGGTCGAGCATCAAGACACCTTATTGAAATTACTGTAGCGAGTGCTGTAGTTTTTGTATCACATGCAAACGGTCATCACAAATGCTGCAAACTGTGCATTCAACATCATCGCTTAAGAACTTAATGTGCTCGGGCTGTGCCAAGAACAAAACAAGATTCTGACACAATCACACGGTGACTGCAAAACATTGCAAAGCCAGCCCACCAACAGAACCAGTACCACAAACTTGGCGCGAGGACCATCAGGCAGAGGCATCATCAACACACGAGCAAGGTTTAGACCTCCATAGTAAACGTTTCCATCATGGCATTTCCTGTGCTTCGTTGTTCGATTTTTCATCTGCTGAGGAAGACTCAAATTTATAAAGTTATGGAACCCTTGAAACATCTCCGTTCCAAAGAAAGAAGCCAAATGCCCTGGACAGGTCGCGGTTGGACCCACATCGAAGCTATGGACATGGCGCCAAGAACTTCGTGGCAGCAGGAGAGGGACCCAGTCATTCTTCACACTAGTCCATCACAATCATGCATACTGTTCGATTGGGTGTTCTACAAACTGGGCATGGCCTGTCGATCATGGCTTGCCAACCCTGAAAACATTCCTTCTGGCAAATGCATGCATGGCCACAGTCCAAGGTAACAATGGGGTCGCCAGAGTGGAAGTTCTGCTGGCAAATAACGCATTTTGGGGAGCGATAAATTTTTGGGACGCGTGGAAGTGGTCCAGCTGGGACCTCAGCCTCCTCAGCCGAGCGCAAGGCATTGCCCAGGAATTGTCCGACTTGCCACCCAACCACGGGCGCTACCATGTGGACAGCCTTGGTAAAAATGCCATCGCCACTGAGGAATGGCTGCATGGCGCAATTGAGGGCCTGTGAGATTCCCCGGCAGGGCCCTCGTGCAAGGAAGGTTCCAGTGGCTCCAAGGGCCAGGTGAGCCGCAATCGACGCCACACATCCCGCACGCTGTTGAAGGGCTCGTAGCTCTGGTGCGCAAAAAGTTACAGCTGCACCGCTCAACACTCCTGTGAAGAAATTTCCACCAACTCCAGCTGGCACAGACGGTGTGCCCTCAGCGCCACCGGCAACGTCCACATCCACCAGCTCCATCTCTGTAGCTTCTGCTGGGCCCGCGACACCGACCTCTGGTGCAACAGCCTCAGCTTCAGTCGCTTCGGGAAGAGTCCTGGTGAAACAAGATGAAACAAGAATCTTGGATGTCGTCATCATCTGTCGACTTCAAAACAGTCACGGCTCACCCAGGTCCTTTCGGCGAGGGTAGGGCATCGAAGCAACAAAGCTGCTGCTCGAGGGAAGCGCTGAGTTATCGCGCGGTCGGCGAGCGCAGCCACGGCAGGGAGCGCCATCCTAGGGAAACTCGCGTCGCCTCTCCATCAACTACTCTCGAGCCTCATGCGGTTATATGAAAGAGTCGATGAAGGAAGCCCGCGCATAGGATGCCCACGTGTGTGTGTGTGTGTGTGTGTGTGTGACCATGCACACAAGGCAGGACCATGCAACCTTCATGTTTTCTTATGTGTTCTTATCCTTTCCTTACTTTCCTCCTTGCCCTTCCTTTCTTGTTCCATCAATTCAATCGTGCGTTGAAGTTCTCCCGATTATTTGTGCGCAGCCAGCGTCTTGCTTTGGAGGAAAACACCTTTGCAAGTTCAATGATTCAAGGGCTTGAGTCGTGTTCACCACAAACGACTGAGAAACATGGGCAGCTACCTTTAAGCAAAGGCAGCTAAGCCGCTGTTCATGTGCGTAGGGCTTGCAAAGCAAAAGGCTGTTCGTAGCAATCTTGCCTCCAACTATTTTGGACAGAAATAGCAGCTGGTGATGTCCGATGTCCATGAATGGAACTGTTGGTCCAACATGGTTCGAATAAAAACAAAAGCAAACATGCCGTTCCTCCTCCGAACAGCTCGCTACGTAGCGCATCAAAAACGAGCATGATCTGCACTGTGCAGGAGAGCAAGAACAGGTACAAGGAGTCGTCCAGCTGGTGGCTTCTGCTGCAAAACCAATCACGAAACGTATTTAATCAGCAAGCTTGAAGTTGTGCACTTTGCTCAAACTTCAAAAATCCCAAACACGGTGACCTACCAGCTAGGTTGCCATAAAGGCTATCCTATGTTGGGCGACCAGTTTGACACAAGCTGAAACTCAAGTTGGAGAGAGAGAGAGAGAAACAACATGAATCTGATAAAACGTGATATAACCGTTGAGTAAAATAAACAAATAGCCAAAAACAACCGGCTCTTCACTTCACTCACTGCCAGAAACCAGACTCTGTTTGCTTTCTTGCGCGGGCACAAGTTGCGCTTTATGGCAGCAGCCTTTCTGCTGTCCTATTTGCGCTGTTGATAATCCAATATGCCAAGTTCAGCTTGGTCAGATTGAAATTCTGACACTGGGGGGACAAACCAGAATCTTTGGTCGCAATGGGATGTACAATGTTAAAATCAATCTCCAACTGCAAACGGAGGCAAATTGCGGATCATCTTTACATCGCTACTTGAGGCACTCACTTTGGAGCGCCTTTTGCACAATGTGAGGAGGTTGTTGCCCCACGTTTCCAAAGTCTTTGGCAAGCCTGAGCATGTTGTTTTTCCAAAAATATGCCCTTATTCAGTAAAGGGCGGAAGAAGAAGCTCCATTGGACATGTTGGGAGGATTGACGGGTGCATCTGTTCTGTATTGGAATTGGAAGAAACAAAGAATTAAGATTGCAATGGTTATTTTTGTGGGACAACGGTGTGCCCGATCGTAATTTCAGAGTGTTCTTGAACCTTCCAAGTTGCTCGAATTGAGGATAAAACAAGCAAACCCAAATGTAGCCAAATGTCCATTTGCACTCTGAAGTCACAATCGAAAAAATCGGGAGCAACTGCAAGAAACGTGAACTGGCCGGAGAAAACCAGGAATTGAAATCTGTAAGGAAATAGATTAAATCCCAACTGCGAAGAAACTTGCGTGATGCTTGGCCCAAGCCGGGAAGTCTCAAAGTCAGCAGAGATTGTTCAGCAGTCTCTTGGCCTGGCTGCAACAAGTTATAATCAATCTTGCTGCAAAGTGCCGACGTGGTGCAGTGGTGGAGCCACAACATGCATATCATAAACTCGAACCCCAAGCCCAGCCCCGTTCAACCAAGTAACCAATTGGAGTTCGAAACTGCCGTACCATCTTCGTATCCTCTCTACAACGAGGGCCCACCACAACGAAACCATATTTTCAATGTCTTTGCGGCGACAGAATCGGGCCCCTTCTTTGCACATGGCAATGCGTTTTTTTGGGAAAGCATGGCTGGTGCGCAATTACGTTGCGCGCTGACAAAAATTCAGGAGTGGCCCCACTCATGGCGGCCAGTCGGCCAGTGCCCAGGTCGTGACATTTACTGGGATGGGTAAAGCTGGGGCCCCGAAAGGGCTGATATTTGCAGGAGAGGTGCTGGTCATGGCCCCAGAAGTGACGGTATTTACAGGCCACGAATCAGGAACTGCGGCGCTTGGGCATGGAGCTGTCATCGGTTCCCATCCCGGTGTGTCACAGCTTCGCACGCATGTCCACGATGCCCACGATTGAAGACATTGTTGAACGAGCGACTCAACACGGATGCCCTACGTCCTAGGCAATAACAGCACGGATGGATTTGCGACATTGACAAAGAGTAAAGACAACATATCGCAGAATGTCGCAGATGCAGCACAAAGTAGATCGCGGATGCGGGGTAAGCCAAGTAGCCACATCCACATCAAAGACCCCATTGCAAGGGGGAGGGGCGGGAACTTGAAGCGGTATCAGAATCATCACCCACTGCCACTTCTCCATGGAAACTCCACCGGTGCATCTGCCATGCAGCTTTCCACACAAGTCGTTTGGGCAGCCAGTGTCTCAACGCACAGCAATCAGAGGCTTTCAAGAAGGCAGCAAAGAGCACACAAACTTGAAACCTCCACATTGTGGCCCCTTTACGCGATCTTCAAAAGTGAGGCCACCAAGTCACACCAATAACAGTCTCAGCAATGTGGTCCTCTACAGGCGCTATAGTATCTGTGCTTGGACTTGCTGTACTGCAGCGGCTTGGATCGGACTTTGCCAAGTAAGTGATTCTGCGGCGCCACCAAAACATGGCCGTCCCTTCTTCCCAAAGCTACGACGAGTACCGCCCTGCCAGATTTTGGGCCCCGTTTTTGGGACCATGAAGCTACACACGTGTAACGGTACAATTGGACCATGCGACCATGCGATCTGGAATGATGATTCTTTCTGATAATTCGCGGGCTGCGTCGGCCAACACAGCGTCAACATGTTTGAGTCTGACACACACACACACAGATAGAGAGAGAGAGAGAGTGCCCTCAGATTCCATCAGATTCCTTGTTTTCCATGAATCTTCACCGTTCGGGCCTGGCGCTGCACCATGGGCTGAGGAGACTTCATGAGGCGCAGCAACTGGCGCCCACAAACGTGGAAGATCTTGGCCTCGAATCACGGTTGTTTTACTTGCTCCTGTGCGTGTGTGTGGGTGTGTGTGTGTGTGGGTGGGTGGATGAGCGGTTGTTGATCTATTAGTAGGCATGAAACATTCTCGAGCCAGTTGGGTCGCTAGGCCATGCAAAAGTCGTTGATCTATTGCAAACTTTGAACATGTGGACTGCTTTTTGGCGGGAGGTGTGGGGGACAAGTATTGCCACATGCACGTATCCCACGCACTTCTCCCTCTTTCCAACGATACGAACCAGGCTCCCGGACCCTCTGAGAGGACAGAGTGGCCAAACTGCCCAAAGCCCGTAGACCTTGGAAAACACAGAAAATGCTGTTCCAAATACCAATCTGTGCATCGCTCCTTCACTTTGTGAGATTCCAATCTGCCTAATGGTGATGCAAAATCCTAGGTCCGCAGGGAAAGCACGAGTAGAGTTCGAAAAAAAGGGGATGGCCTTGCACTCAGCCGGGATTCCAGGATGGTCTAGGAGGCCCTGCACTCAGCAGCACAGTCAGGAACGTCCAGGCGTTGTACCAAGACGGTGGCCGCATTTAGCTCAGCCAACCGTCTGGCCTAAAGCTGTTCGATGGCTCAAACAGGCAAAATGCACGGCATATCCTCCAACCCCAGGAGATCTAGCTTTTCAATGCTTTTCAGGGTGTGTTGTTCCGGCATGGCTTCTGGGCGCAATTGTAAATGACAGGGAACGGCACCAAAAACTTATACTAGTAGCTTCTTGTTACTAGTAGCAAGAATGCTCCTAGTAGTAATGCCCTTGCTCCTAGTAGCTTCTTATTACTGGTAATAAGGCCAGGAGTTACTAGTAGCGTCCTTGCTCCTAGTAGCGATGCCCTTTGTTACTAGTAGCTTCTCTTATTGTTAACGCAATCATCTAGGTCCAGGTCCCAAGTTTCACACAATGCCACCCTCCCCTGCTTCCACATCCCCGAAAAACTGCACTAAGGAGCTATCGATTTATTTGCAATCGAATGGACTTACAGCAACATCTCCTCTTTTGCAGCATGCATTTCCACACAAAGCATAATTTCAATGCTCCCATGTTGTAAGTATAGACTAGACGACAAGTTGGAATCCTGCTGACAACATCGATGTTAGCTCACCTCAGGGTTTCCTCTTTTATCCAAACGTTTGTCGATGTCTGTTGTGCGGTGTTCGCTCGTTTGGTTTGCATTTGCATCATGTTGGGTCAGCAAAGGCTTACTCGGAGAATCGCAACACTAAATCACAATGTGTTCTTGGTGTTTCGATTGTGAAACCCCCTCATTTACCCCTGTTGTATCGTCAATCATCTGTGTTTCGGTGCCTGTGCCCATACGGCCGTACGGTTTGTAGGTGCAGAATTGCTTCCCTGCACCACGAGAAGCGCTCTAAGCAGGTGAATAAATGGGCCTGCCAATTGGTTGACACAGTCTTTCAGGCCACATCCAAATGCATTGCTCATCGTATAGATTCTCATAGAATTGGCTTGCCTTTGTTGATTGCAATGCAAAAGCCCACGCAAAAGCATAGTCCTCACAGTCGCACCCACGCAATGCTCCGATCTGCAAATGCTGCCCTTGGTGCTTCTACCTTTTTTGATGTTCTTGCGGAGCTGTTGAATCACGACCTTCTCAGAGCCTTCTGGGCGCGTCCGATAATTCTATTTATATAACTCTAAAACTATATATTTAAGGCCATTAAGGCTATGTATTCAGGAAAGAGGCCCAGCGTCTACTTTCATCTCGAACCCTTGCCGAAGTTAAGCTGCCCTCACTGAAAAGACTCTTGATTACATCTCTTTTCCGTCCTCGCTTTATGGGTCTGCAGCACCGACAGAAATGATCAAAAGTTCGCTGTCTGTTCAAGACGTTGATTGTTAACATGGGTGAGCAACTAGGCACCTGGTTTCTTTCCTTTTGCTTCTCGTCCTTGAGGCTTCTTTGTATGAAACTCAAGCTGCGATGTACTGCGCACTTTCTTCATGAGAAAACTCTTTGTCTAAAATTCAGGATAAAAAAGCACACGAAACAGGCAAAAGGTTAACAAATGTGAACAAATATGAAACATTGCAAATTCGCCGGTTCGCTGGCGAAAACCCCGAATGAAAAAGAAGATGGACTCGTGCCCCTTTAGTATTGCACCCTTTGTGACATAGAGGAGCCCAAACACCTTCTTTCAGTTCCTCTCTTTGCAGAACACTCCGTCAAAGTGTATACCGTATACCATATTCATACTGTCCTGCTATGTCCTACTGCCCAGATGGTGCCAGGTTTCTCAACTGCTGTCATGCTTTCAAAAAATGTCAATTGTTTGCTGAATGGTGACAATTAAGTGTCCCAGTGAGCCCCTACTTCACCCTGCTCATGCATAAATCCAAGTGGATGTCACTTTCCCTCAGTCCATTCACAATATATAAACTAAAGACTCCCTCAGTTCTCCATGTGAGAACCAGGTACAGGAACAAATTGCCTGCAAATATGCCTGCAGAATAATAGGTCGAACTACCGGTTCTCTCTAAGCCAAATGACATCAACAAACGCGTTCAAAAAGTCAAGCGGCAATGTGGTCAGGGTGGTTCTCTGTGCCTTCCGCTGTCACCATCTTCTGCACCTTCGAGTTGGCAAGGTCAACTAAAGAGCATCAAAGAGGGCAAAGTGTCCAACAAGGAGGGCAAACACAGTAACAAGAAGCTACTAGGGGCTCCTGGCCTTACTACTACGTAGGAGCAAGGACGCTACCAGGGGCTCCTGGCATCGCTACTAGGAGCATTCTTACTGGTAGTAACAAGATTACTGGACACAAGTGCTAATTAATTATGACGTCCCTTTGCAGCTTCACATAGCTGTCATAGCTGCACTCTTGCACTTGCTAGCTACCATGGTCGCTTGTGATAGCCGAGCAAATGTGTAGACTGAAATGGATTCTCGATGTGCTCCATCAATGATGAACTACAGTAGTTCTCCGCGCATCACCTTTGTTACCCCGCGCCTCCGTATCTGGCAGACTTCGTGCATAGATCCGGAAGTCGGCAATAAGGCCAAACGGCTTTCGCCCTTGCCGATGGACGTAATAGGAAGCTCGATTTGCAAGTGCGGCTAGCATGAATTAAAGTTTAGCATGTGCATCAGCTGTTCCTTTCCTTGCTGTTTCGGATCTCCAAGTGGCTCTTGAGACCCACAGTATTGAGTCATATTGTCAGTACTGACGCATTGAACAGCCAGCAGCAAGCTCTCCAAGATAAAGCTGGACTGGCCAAAAAGCAAGACAGGTACAGTATGAAGATGGGTATAGCGTCTATTGCAGCTTGTATCCGAATACTAGCTTGAAAAGCAACTTGTGTGAACTAAGCCTCTCATAGTATCTGTGTCTGCTTCTGACCCTCCACAACAGCCACACCTCCTCGACTTAAATCATTGCCGAGGACATAGAAGTCGTTCAGTATCTCAAAGTTGACAATGTGAGCACGCGCTAATCAGTGCCAAAAACTTGACTGACCCTGAAGTCCGAAAACGGCATTCCCAACAAACAAGTGCCATATTTGTGCATGGTGCATACCCACATTTAGTGAGGGGTAAATGCAATCCAGCTTGCGGAATGCATGCTTATTGCGCATCATTTGCAGCTGCTGCGGATCCAACGAACAAAGGCTGCGAGTCTGTCAGTAAGTGTATGTCTCATCGTACTTTTCTTGTAACAGCAGCAGTCACCAGAGAACAGGTCGTATCTGGCTACAAGTACTTGCTCTGTGTAACAATCCCGAACTTGTGCATTGTATATTGTACACGTATATAGATATTGTTTTATATGTTGCATTGACCGATGATCAAGGCATGCACTGAACATGTGTTTTACGGATTATTACGGTTGGTTTATATTCATATATTCTATGTGTGTATGTGTGTTCTACGCACGCCTTGATTCGTTTTTGCTCATCACTTCTCACGGCCAAGCTGGTCCCAGTCTCGTTTCTGGTCTTGTCTGCGTTCGGTCTGGCGTTAATGTTGACCACACCAAAGGACTGACTGAGGAGCTGACCCAAACCTTACTGTGGACATGAATCCACAGGCATTCATCAAATCAGCTAACAAACTCCAATCAATGCATATATTCAGATTCGGCCACTGGCTGAAATCGTTCATTCATTCTTAATATCCCGAGGAAAGAATTACAGAACATGAAAGAGCAAACAAAAATGGTCGTTAATTGACAGTTTGTTCAAGACAGTACATGCTTGGTTGGGATTCTACAAACCATTGCCAATCCCTCCTTCTTGCATAACCATCTGACCAAAACAATTTCATGAAGGACTGTGCCAACTGTGCGCCGCACATCTTTCAAGATCTTGCACCACTCATCCAGAAAGAACTTTGTCCCGTTGAAGGGTTGAGCAGGGCTCCGGTCGGTCGATGAAACCAAGGTTAACCTGGACAGGTGAGCAAAGTCCTGACTTGCAATCTCAGGACATGCGGGGAGGACGGGGACACATTGTGAAAAAGATTGAACACAGGGTAACAAGGTGCAAATGGGTGCAGGATTGGCCGACTGTTGAGCTAGCAACGGAACGATGCAGCTAAGCTTTGCGTTGGGAATGCACCGAAGCCAGCAAACGAACGATTGCACTTTTTATACGGCTGAGTGCCCTGCAAGTGCCACCCCGGGTTAAGTTTCGGCGTCTTAATGGGCCGATGTGTCCTGGTCCGGTTCGCCGGTCACGAATTCACTAATAAACTTAAAAGGAACACTGAATTATAACTGAATTACTGTATTATATAACTGGGGTCTACGATTTCTATTAGTTCTATATTTTATATCATAATTTTTTTTGGTCTAAATTGAATTATATGTTGATCGTTTGCACTTCTCCGTTTTGGATAATTGGAGATGGATTCCATGATGGAGACTGAAAAACTTGCAAGAGACGTTGAAACTCGGATCACCTTCAGGGCCCTCTACTAGCGGCTATCCATGCTGTAGTGTGGGTAGCTCGGCGCTTTGCCTCTTCCAAAACGGTTCTATTTCATATTTGGACATGGAAACTTTGCGTTTGCACATGCACAATCATGCACAGCTGTTGGGTCTTTCCCATAAATGGAAGTCAAGCAGCCAAAGACTTCTTGAATAAAACATGCGATTGTCCATTGTCTATTTATCAAAGGAAGTTTAGTGAACGAAACTTCCGTGTTACGGACATTCAAGAACTGTTCATACACCACTCATCAATACACCACTCATCATACACCACTCATCATACACCACTTGTCATACACCACTCGTCATACACCACTTATCATACACCACTCATCATACACCACTCATCATACACCACTCATCATACACCACTCA
>CAXAMN010000114.1:403856-426291 GCA_963970005.1 Durusdinium trenchii
GGGGGGGGGTGCAGCGCCCCCCCCCAGCAGCACACCAGATCCAAAGGTGAGCAGCTCGTGCTTGCTTGCTTGCTTGCTTGCTTCCTTGCTTCCTTGTTTGGTTTCGTCTCTGCAACGAAAACAACAGGAAAAGCAAATACAAAAAGAGAAAGGAGAACAGCTGCCAAAAGAAAGAAAGAAAGATAGATAAATAGATAGGTATAGACAGATAGATGGATAGGCCAAAAAGCCAAAAGCCACAAAAGCCAAAAGCCACAGAAGCCACGAAAGCCACGAAAGCCAAAAGCCACAAAAGCCAGAAGCCACAGAAGCCAAAAGCCACAAAAGCCAGAAGCCACAGAAGCCAGAAGCCAGAAGCCACGAAAAACAAAAAAATCCAAAAAAGAAACAAAAAAAATTCAAAAATAAATACCCCTCCTTTACACAGCCGTCCTAGCCTTAGTTCTTTTTGCCGGGAGGCGTGTGTGTGTGTGCCCCTTGTAGTCACAGGGATTCTTTTGAATTGTGAATAGGATTGCCTTGTTTAGAGCAGGGGGATCACCCACGGGCTTGACTGGTGATCCAACGAAGAGGGTCAAGTTCCGTGCTGATATCTGGCCTGATCAGCCAGACGTACCTGCAGTTTTACTTGAGAAATTTCATCGTGGGCCCTGCTTGTAACTAGAACAAGAATTCCAGCCATCGCATCTGTTTGCATCGGCAGTCACGCATTTGCTTGTGAGCTTGAAGGATTTGATCTTGGAGAAGTTGTAGGTTTCTCGTGGTGTTTTACCTGGTCCCTTAGGTTTTTCACTTAGGCTGGCGTGTGGCACCGCTTTCCGTTCAATATGCAATGTCATAAGTGTGTGTAGGCAATGTGGTTGAGTCTTGGAAAAAGAATCAACACACTCCAAAGTGGAGCCCCGAGTAATTTTGGCTCAGCCCCCAGCTTCTTAAACTTTGGCTCCAAGGCCAAACGACTGAAGAGGGAGAGGGCCACCACCTGGAGCTCACAGGGTTTCTGTCGAGTTTCCTACACGGTCCTACACCTTTTGTGATGATAACCTGCTGTTGCTCTTATAAAGCCCTGCTGTTGCTCTTGTCAAACCATCCTCCTGCCTATTTCCCGGCCAATTACAACGCCTACGGGTAGGTATACAACTCGTTGTCCATCCTTGTGTGTGTTAGGTCACTATTTTGGTCAATGGTGGAGCTTTGGGAGTTTGCCTGACATGAATGGGCGCTGCTGAGCAAAATCCCTCCTGATGTGTTGAAACTTGAAAAGGACAGCGGCAAATTGGATCAGCTCCTTGAATATGTTATGCTGGTCCAGTGTTCACATAGGGGAAACCATGCCGAAGCAGCATCCGCTGCGTATTGTTGGGTGGATCAGCAGCGGCTTAGTCAAAATTCTTCCAATGTCCGAGTCACACATTCATAGGGGGCGCAGCGTGCCATAGTCTCCATACCTGCAAGAGGTGCTTCAAATCCCAAGGGATCTCAGATTTTTACTCAAATGTGTCTGAAAGGTCTATTGCTCCTAGTAACGTCCTTGCTCCTAGTAGTAAGGTCAGGAGCCCTTAGTAGCGTCCTTGCTCCTAGTAGCGATGCCAGCAGCCCCTAGTAGCGAATATCAAGCTTGCATGAACAGTTGTGAAGTCAATTGTGAATTGGTGTTGAAAAGCTCGGAGTTCAACCCTTTTCTGCTGCTTGGAAATCATTCCGCAACCTGCGTGCATTCCAAAGTAAATGATCAACAACGCTCCCCATAAAAGTGGTCGTCTACGTGTCAGAACAATATCAAACCCCACCCCCAAAAAAATAAATATCCCACGGAAATATGCCCTCCATATCAAACTCCCAAACAGGTATATATACATTCTCTTGAAAAACAATTGAGGCAGGCTAAACTGATCATCTACTGAATCTATACTGTATTTGGATTGTAGTGGTTGCTCCGACAAACACCTATACTCTAACCTGCTCAGCAAAGTATGCTCGAAGTGGGTGCTGCCAACAATCTGTTAGTGACTCATGCCCACGGACCCACAAACGATGCCCAACCCAATTACAGTAAACCAATTCTACTCAAGCACCTAGGAAGAAAAGTTGGCTGGGAGGTCTTGCTGTATGGTCACACAGGCCTATCCCCATCACCGCAAGCCCGACCAAACTCACTCTGGGCCGCTCACTGCTCAAAGCTTGCTTCTCTGCGGCCCCTGGAGCGAGACCCTCCTGCCTGTACATTCCTACTTGCTCCTGTCTGTTATGATTCCTACTTGCTGTCTTTCAACGATCCTCACCCTGTATCCCACTACGCATCTGCAGTCTGACATAAGGTCCATGGCAGTCTTTGAGGCATGGAATTGATTTGGAAAGATTGTACCACCTAAACCCCCGTTTTGCATCTAAGAAGCTCATCATGGCCACGTTCAAGCGGTCTGCCAGATCTATGTTGGCACCTTGTTGGGATGCACATTTGCTTCATATCCTATCGTTAGGCCGCAAAATCAATGAGAATTCAGCCATACTATTTTCTTGGTGGGAAAGTCACTAAGTTACTATCTTGGCTAGTTGGGCTCTCTCTCTCTCTCTCCCTCTCTCTCTTTCTCTCTTCGAGAAGAAGACTCAGTTCATAGGTCCTATGACACTTGAAGCATGCTAAACCAACTATATTATACATATATATATATATATGATTACCAAAATGACGGACCGTTTAGAAGGTTTGCCAAAAAGACATGACAAATGCTTCACTGTGCTTTGCTTGCGGCACTGTATGGCACTGTGTGCAACTGGGAGCCCCAAGCGAGTCTCGGAGGCCTGGCCGAACGATCGTCTTACCGATGGACATGTGTTCGACCGTTTTGACGATCACCCGAGAAGTTAGTGTTTTTCGTTGGGGGGGAAAGGCAGAGGTAGAGGTAGTAGCTGGAGGTAGCTAGAGGTAGCTAGTAGTAGCGAGGTAGCTAGCACCTACAAGTAAGCTACTACATATGGACGCAGGATAGCTCACGCTTCTAATGATTTGGTTGCTAGCTTTTTAGGAAAACTTAACCTACTACTAGTAGCGATGCATTTGTTACTGTTGCAAGCGAAGTCGACAGCAAACACGTTTGCGAAAAGTCCAATGAAGCCTGTAACAGAAGACAGTATGTTGGAAGTTGGAAGGGATATGAATGAAGGGACCATGTTCCCTTGGATGATGTGTTCAGGAAAATGAACATCTAGATTTTCCACCTGAAGCATACAGCGCTGAAAAAAAAAGAAAGTAGTGCTGTGAAGTGTTCACCTCCAGAAGTGGTCGGGTTCTGTCCTTCTCATATTCCTCTTGTAGCTTCTCCCAACTTGTAGACTTTGAGGCTAGCAAACCTAAACCATGGTGAGTCGAGTAGTCACTCTTTCACCAAAGCTGATGTTGTCAGTGGGGTGTCCAAGACACAAAAACATACAATAGGCAATCAAAAAAATATCAGGAAGGATTAGGCGGTCATGTTCCCCAAGGTTTGCAAAGCGTCTTCATAAGTAAGCTGACCTGATCCTACAGTGCGAAGAAGGAAGCCATTCTAATATATTCTAATAAATTCTAATAACGAAAGCTTACGGAGCTCGGACAAGCTGACACCATGAAATCAATGGGGCTTACCTTGCTTGTCAAACCCACATTACTACAGTCTCAAGTACGATTGAATTGAAGAAATGTCCTTGGCAACAAAGCAAGTGTCTGCCCTCTCCTTCTGGGTTCTCAACTCCATTTTCGCCATTTGGCGAAATGCTGGACCAGTCTTGAGGTCTCTTCCTCATCTGTACGAACGGATCTTCCCTCACACTTGGCCTCTTGATCTTGCTCATAGCCAGTAGTGCTATTGACCTAGCGGCACACTGGAATCTTGCTTCATTCCGAAATACAATGAATGAAATACGTTGATTGCAAAAGTAGTCTTCTGCTTGCTTGGACCTCGTTGTGGAAAATGGAAGGTTATATATATATAGTGATGTTCTTTGTTGATGCAAAGTACATCAGCTGGCCGTGTCTTGCTGGTTTTGCAGCCAGCTTGTTGAGTCAGTGAACATGCTGTTTCTTGGATACCAAACTGCGAGGAATCCCAAACTAGTGCACCTGAGGATCCCAAAGGGCAAGGGGTAATCTGGTTCAACGCTTCTCCATTTACACCGCTTAACAAATCCGCAGCGTTTGTATACTGTGCGAGTGCCGGGGGATGTGCTCGGAGTGTATGTGTCACTTGCTTCCAGGGCAACCACAAACTGACAGCATTGCTGTTTCAAAGAATCAATCAAATAACTCCACCCAAGTTACTTTCCCCTGGACCTACCAGGCGACCATGAGTGTCAAGCTGCCATTTGCCCATCGAGACCCTATCCGCTCACTTACTCAGTAGCAACAGTAGCGGAAAAGGAGCTGTTGAAGAACATTTCTCCAAAACGACTGCGCCTGCCACCAATCAAAGATGCTCAGCAAAGTGGTCTCCACTTTGCTAGGGTCTCGCTGAAACTTTTGTTCCTGTGGACGGGACCACTGAAGCGGCGAAAGGTGAGGCGCTATTACGAGCACATCTCAAACTCAAATTTTGCAACTTGTCTGGTGCCTTACAAGCTCAGCTTGCTTCTGACCTGCCTCGAACAGGTTCAGCAGTAAGGATGCGATAGTTTTGCAATGCCTCAAATTTACTGCTCAAGGTCAGGGCAGAGTGCAATAGTGGAAAATGTACGAAGTTGGGACACACTTATAAATATATATAATAACATTTGAAGAAGCAAAAATCTCGTACAAAACCAAGGCTCTCATCTTTCCTCTTGATCCAGCTTTCTAGCCTCCAGACACCCACGATGCGTGTCACGTTGTGAGGACTTGGTGATGCTGATGAGTGTGTACTGTATGACTCGTTTTGGGCAAGGGTTGTGCAATTGGTGTGAGTCTTTCCAGACTACCACACGCAAATCTTTACCCAACTGACATGCAAGTTACATCAGTAGGCAAACACACAAGTGACCTGGACCCATATTGGCAATACAGTAATACATCAAAGAGTACATGTCACCATAATTTAATGGTAATATGTCAGTACGTGTTATGATGCTCAGGCTCACCACGGAAACTCAAGTTGCAACAGCACTTGTATGTCAGTACAAGTAAAACAATAAGAGGGCACTTGCTCCAAGTTACTGATCTTCGAACTCCTCCCGTGGTGGATACACCTCATCAGGTTCCAGCTCCTGCAACCACTCACGAAAGACCAAAAGCACTTGAGGCTCCATTCCACCCTGAAGCTAAGCCAAGCCAAGGTTTGGAGATACCTGTTGCAATATGTTGCAATCATGCTCACAGCTTCCTGAACGAGATACAACGCGGTGTTGGCTCTTGCTCTAAATGGCCTCCAACCTAATAGCGATGGCCTCCAACCTACTTGCGATGGCTCTTGCTCCAAGGAGTCAACTGATGGCAACATGTGGCACCCGAAAAGCAGCCTGCCTTCGCCACCCATCCTGCATGCATGTACGTGTGTAGGTGTTCAGCTGTGGCTTCAACTCAGCAAGAATGGAAGCTGTCATCGTGATCGTATTGCAGCAAACATACAAATACTGGAAAGTTTAGTTTTAAATAAACCAAGCTGCAAAGCAGTTTTACCAAGAAGGACCACTTAAAACTTGCCCGCAGGGCAAAGGAAACAAAAACAGCATAAACTGCTTAAAAGCGTGCCTAGTCTATGAGCAGGATGTATTGCTACTTGTGACATCACTCGCCTTAATTCAAAAACACGGCTGTGCATCGATTAATTAGCTTTGAGATCTGCTAGTGATACACTGCCGCGGCAAAAATGTGGTACTAGCCAACCTCTCATAAAGGGTTTGAGAAAGGGAAACAAGGATGATGTCGATTGTCTTCTGACGAACATCTGGACCGATCACACTAAGACACTATGAGGCTCAAGCAGCGAATAGTAGGTGCCCAGCGTCACTAAAGGAGTTCATATTGGTTGCCGAGTTAGTTTGAACATCGCATTCTCTGACATCACCTTTCGGAAGCCCTGGCAGGTTAATACTGTCTAGTCAAATGATGTTTGACTTGTTTGTCTTATTGATAACTTCAAATGAACTACAGTAGCGGACATCTTATCCAATTGTTCTGAGCAAGAACGAAAAACAGCAAAGTGCTGTATGCAAAATGACTCCGTAACGCAGTCTCAAGCTCACACGCATACAAGCCAACCTCTCTCTTGTTTCTTCATCTACAAAAGGCCGTCTAAACCAAGGGACAATACAGCCAGTTCAATCTTCCGATGATCTCTGTTGCTGTTCCGATCCTCAGGCCAGCGGGTGAGCCAGGATGGCAAACCGCCACAAAGAGCCCAGGAATACCAGTGACAGTACTGCTTGAGAGGGATCTCTGAGCTTGTGGCTCGATACTTCCGCACCAACCTGCTCGCGGAGCTGCCAGTTTCCTAATTTCCAAGACAACAGGATATTACAATAATCTACAATATGTATATATATAAGTATATATATACTGATGAGCCATGAGCCTGGGGGTTTAAGCTGCACACCTTACTCACGTCATTCACAACTGCATTAAATTAAAGAAGTAAGAAATGGGACGGAGCCACGGAGTCGGGGGGGGTAGGAAGCTACTAGTATAGTAACAAGTGCATCGCTACTAGTAACAAGTGCCTTACTAGTAGTAACAAGAAGAATTTAATTAGAATTCTAATTAATAGCTTCTTGTTACTACTAGTAAGGCACTTGTAATTACTAGCAAAGAAATCTACTAGGACGGAGCCACGGAGTCGGCTGTTCTCTTCTCTTGTCGCAATACCACAGGAGCGCCTGTTCAACTTGCCCCAAATGTTGAAGTTTGCGAGAAGCGTTTGCCTGGGTTCGGGCAGAAATTGCGAATCTTCAAGCCTTCAACTTTGACAGAAAAGTCAAAGGCATGAAACACTGAAATCATGGCAGCCAAGATGCATATCCCGCTGAAGCGATAGGATGGACACCTCATCTGCTTGCAGTTGGCGCAAGAATCAAAACCTGTTTTTGTCCAAAGGCTGCTAGGAATTGGAAAAGCTGGGCAAGACCAAGTCTAAAAAGGGTTGCTCCCCTTATCAAAACCAATCAAAGCCGCAGTAAAATCAGCCTCAGCGTGACTCAGGAAAGTCCTGCTTACGTCACATGTCACTCACATACACTTTACTGAAGGTTCGTGAACAAACGTTATGTTCAACATATTGTATATAATAGCCTACAGCCTACAGTAAGACATATTCTGAGCCTGCAATGTTTTGCACCTTTGAAAACCAACTAGTCATTGCCAAGAAAAGTCAGCTGGTTGAAAAGTTGTAAAGTGTGCTTTGTTGCATACGTGATGGGCACAAACGACTGTGTGAACGAATCATATTATGCAATAACATGCCTGCGGTTTGGGAGGCTAGCTGTGTTCACCCTTATGCTGGGCCGCCGCACACCATCCAGAAGGAGGCGCAGAAGGCCTCTGTTTGAATGGCATGAATCAAAAAGGATCCATGGAAAAGAGCCAATGCTGGTGATGATACCGGCCCAGCAAGGAGTGGGTTTGTATGACGGAAAGCAACATCAACCGAGGAAAGAAAGATCGATCCTGACACAGTCCTGTAACAAAAAGCCTCTTGCTCAGCAATTTTACACAATCAATTTACAACGACAAAGTATAGGATGGCCGGGTACTACACTGTTGCGCCACATCATCTTGTCTCCGTCAGCACAACGACCTCATCAAACCTGAGGAGCATCATAAGCTCAATGAGGTCCCAGGCTGTCTGGAAACTTCCCAATGATCGCCAAATCCAGGAAAGTCAGCCTCAAGCGAAAAATAGAAACTTTGCTAACAGGTCTTAGGACTTGTGACTTAGCTCTAGGTCTCTAGCTGAACACAAACAACCAACCAGAACAAATGCCCAAACACCGAAGCGAAGGCCGTGCTCACATGTGTGTTCAGGAAACTCATCGCCAACGCAAGTATGCACAGCTCCCAGCAATTGCTCGCCGAAGAAGACCATTAGCTCATGGCCTCAGTCTCATGGGCTTCGAGTTTTCGCTGCCAAGTGATTGCTTCCGACTTTGAGACTACAGACTCATCCAGACTCCACAAAAGGGGCCTGGGGGAAGAACCATATCTGGGATGCCAAACAAATAAAGTTTCAGGGTCCGGATTCTGTGACAACCATGGCGGATCTATATAACCCTCTTGCGGGGTGGCAGCGAGTGAGTTGGTGAGTTGGCCGCTCGTCAGTCGGAGAGCGAATCATCTGTTTCAATTCAAGTCTCTTGCTGAGACGCCCAGACACTGCTGCACTTGCTCCTGGTCCAACAAGTGTCGCATGGTGCCCAGGATCACCTGGAGGATTCTTGGCAAATAGATGGTTTTCTTCTCAGCAGAAGGTTTTGTGGTTACTTGGAGTGCCAGCAGCTGTCAAAGATGCTTTGATCTTTGAAGTATATGATTAAAATTAAAAGATGGGGAGGATCGCGGTACACTCTTTGTCTTATCCTCACACTCCATCGCACATAGCCAGTACAGGACATTGAGAATTCAAACTAGCGATGCCCTTGTTACTAGTAGCTTCTAGCTACTAGTAGTAATGCCCTTGTTCCTAGTAGCGATGCCCTTGTGGCTAGTAGCGAGAATCCAAACTAGAAAATTCAACACAACAGGATCATCTGGGCGATCGTCGCTCCTGCAGCAAAACCGGCTCTCGGAGTTCAACTGCAAAGTGAAGGTCCTGGCGAAAAGGGCGAAAAAGGTGGATTCAATCGACCGGATTTCAGATCAGGAGCTCAAAAGGTCCTTCAATCCGAAATCTCTCAAGCGCCACCGAAGATTCCCCTGTGGCAGGAGCACCTCATTCCAGAAACAGCTGAAAGACCCCAATTTAATTTTGAAGGCAGAGTAAACACTGTCTACATTTGGCACATGAAATCACATGATTCTGAGATTTGGGCCCAAAGAAGACAGTTCATGTAGCAAAGCCGCATCCTTGGATAGGAAAAACCAAGTAAGGTTGGACATATACAAGAAACACTGAGCAAATAACTTTGTGGTCATCATATTGCAGTGTGCCAGAACACCTTCAAAGTAACTAAGGCTATCTAAACATGAATCATTGAATTGAATTGAATATCCTTTTTGAGGAGGGCTGCTAGAGGTTGCTCTGTGTACTTGGAGTGAAAGCACATATGTAAATTAACATTTAGTGTTTCTATCATGTTCATACATTCTCTATCATAGTCTTGCCTGTCCAGCACAAAAAGCTGAGAAGCACGCTCTGCATATTCTTTCTTGTGGATATACTCGTCAGAATCAAACCTCACACCACGATGACCCCTATCAACAGCGTAACACTAAGTTCGATTCCAGTGGTTCAAACATGAGTGAGACCTCAACCATGGCATGTGCAAAAAAGACCGAAAGGGCAAGACGATCTATTTTCTCTGTGTTTCAAGAATCGATCATCGTGTACAAAAACAGCTCCAGGAACATGAGCTAGCTAAGCTAGCTATCAACGACAAAAGCCACACCCTGGCCCGCAATACGGATCACAAGTGCACTGTGGTTCTGGCTCAATGACGATCGAATGATCCTCAGGATAGGACATGCAAATGATACAAACCCACTTCTTTCCGACACCCTGCGAAGTTTGGTGAAACTGAACCTCACTCGAGGGTGGGGGCAAAAGCCTGATTTCTTAAAGATGGGGTCAACTTTTGGGATCCGAAAGCCATGCTCCGCGTATACTAGAGGTGAGCGGAACAACTCGTGGTCCAGATTTCAGGACAATAAAACCCAATGGTGGCAATCTCACCAGTCAGTGTCAAGCCAACGTGAAACGTGCACACAGCAATTTGACGCAAGTTCAAGCATTGCTGCTGCCACTTCATCAGCAAGAAACCTGAAAATCTGTGATCATCATACTGCGACAGCTTTGCCATCCACTCTTGCAACAAAAATAGGACTGTGTTTGCAGAGCATTTCTGGAAAGAAGAACCTCTGTGCAGTGCAAAGCCCATAATATAATTTTGATCTACGTCTGTGTGCCCAGGATCCAAATCATCTACCAGGAAATCCGCCAAGCCTTGATGGCTGGACGCAAGAACAAAGTGCAAACAAACTCAAAGGAGGTCGATTCTGGCATCTGTGGTTTTAGTCTGATTCAGGCAGACTCAGAAAATGCAACACTCTATGAAAACTTTTCTGATGACGCATGATAATTTTTTCTGTTTCAGACTCCATAGACCTGTTTCAAATTGTAACACTTGAGGTTCCTACCAGCTGCAGACCCTGCTGATGCCAATCGCTGATGCCTCGGGAAAAATCTATATAGAATTCATGAGTCCAGCAAGCATCTGGGTCAAAGTTCTGCAGAACACAGCGTACTCAGCACACGACAGGTCCACAGATTGTTTCCAGGTGGCCACCAACGAATACAGCAACGTGTCTAAGCCTCGCGGCTCCGCTTCCCGAGCAAACCCCTCAAAAGTGATCAGCACTATTGCCGGTCCTGTTGCAAAGGCTACAAACACAAAACCGTAAAATCACTTGAGCTTTCCGAAGCATCTGGACAGCAACAAACATTGCAAATATGGAGTGCTAGTGCTAGCAAGATATATCCCGAAAGACTTTGTCACCCATGCGAAAGCCTAGCTGCCTCCCAAGAATACAACACACAATCAGCCATGTCAAAGTCCTGGTGTTTCCTGCAGTACACTCAGAGTGTTCTGCCCACTCACCTTCCATGTTGCCACCCGGTGCGGACTGCACCAAAGTTTCAAACAGGTCCTGGCCAACTTTGACTACAATTCCACAAACGAGTCAAAGCCTGTAGTGTTTTTTGATGACTCAGCTATGAAACCACGTTTCATGCATGTGACCTACTAGCACTATTGATGCAGTTGGACTTGCCAGTAGCAGTCGTAGTGGTAGTGGTAGTGGTAATGGTAGTAGTAGGAGGAGTAGCAGTAGCAGTGGCAGTAGCAGTAGCAGTGGCAGTGGCAGTGGCAGTGGCAGTGGCAGTAGCAGTAGTAGTAGCAGTAGTAGTAGTAGTGCCACTACAAAATTGTAGTTGCTCAGGGATGCTCAAGAATAGCAATCCTAACCCCAACCCCAGTGCAACAAGAGCAACCCAAAGTGGACCGTGTCTGGAGACACGGCTTTAGCTTCAGAAACCCTCAAAGCTTAAGCCTTATATAAGCTTCACCGATGGTATCTTTTACAGACTTGATCTGCAAGTAGCTCATGAGTGTAATAGTATGCAAATATTATTGCGTAAAAGTGTGCAGCCTTTAAGGTGCACGCGTCATGCCACCGAGGTAGTCTGAAAGTGGCTATGCTCAGTGGCATGGGCAGGCAGAGACACATAACTATATAACATGTATATATATATATAATGTTAATATATTGTATCGAGCAATATCTTGCATGCACTTGTCAAGTATCAACTAAAGTCTTGAGCAAAGGCTGAGGTTGATAATTTGCGAAGAGGTTGAACAACCAACCTGGGAAAGCCACACAACAAAAGGGTCGACATGGTCGAGACAATCATGATGAACAAAAGCCCCGACAGCGACAACATTGGGACCACCATCTGCAAACATGAACAACAACTACGACCGCGCTGCACAGAACTGCAAAATGTATCAAAAGGGTGCGATGTGAGGCATTGTTTCAATGGTGTTGCTTATCTCATGTTCACTGGTGCTCAACCTGCACACAAGTGGTTTCTTTCACTGTCTTTCTTTAAATTTCAGGCCATGTTCTTGCCTAGCAATGGCCTCCAACCTAGAAGCAATGGCCTCCGACCTACTAGCGATGGCCTCCAACCTACTAGCGATGGCCTCCAACCTGCACACAAGTGGCTTCTTTCAGTCTCTTTCTGTAAGGCCTTTCACCACCCTTGCAAGCCTTGCGCCCCGCGCCTGAGATTTCCGGCATATCCAGTAGAACAGCCGAGACAATTCAGAGACAAGGCGCAGATTGTCCGACCTCAATTGACCGTATCAGCAAAAGTGAAGCTTACCAGCTTCAGCGAGGCAATCACAGAGCCATTTGCAAAAAAATGTCAGAGCTGTCGTTTCAGCAAACTCCGTGAACGTGGGAGCTTGGCTTCCCAGCATGCTGGCAAAAATGGTGCCCACCGTTACGAGGTCAACTTGGCAGGGATGGTCATACTTGATCATCCTGCTGCAGCAGCTGCAAATGACTAAGAATATCGTTTCCGGCTCAAGCACAGGCCACAACGTCTGATCAGCAAAATTAAGCGTCGGGATTGGTCAATGACAAAGTGTCAGCAAAAATGTTATATAAGACTTGTTAAGCAACATCTGAAAGACATTCAAACCTGTACAACGATTCATGAGCTTCGCATGTTTGTGCAGTAGTACAACTTCGATTTCAGTTGCAGCACCTGTAGATCGCCCATCTAATCTATGATCGGATTGGTTTTATTTATGTAGGATTAGATCTGGCGCACGTGCACTCTTCCCTGCTTCAAACTGTGCAAGAAGCACGTCCCCATGCTATGGGCACAATGTGCCATGGCCGATATGTTTCTGGCCTCAGAATCAAGGGATGACCCCACTGCTGTGCCGTGTATGCCCGTGCAAACAACCATTATGGCCACATGCATATCGCATATAGTCGGTTGGTTCTTAATTGTTTCTACGGTGTCGGCTGCCACAAAGAACGCTTCTACCTTTGGAAAAAAATAACATGTCAGCATCCTTCAAGCAAACAAGCACAAACAGCAAGAAGACATCAATCACCTGTTTAGGGAAGGCAACATAATGTGACAATGTGTATATTTATATGCTGGTCTGGCAGCATAATTATGTATATACTGGCCGCAGAACCTCTTAAACAAACGTGGGTCGTTGTTTTGCTGTGGACCTCAAGTGCCAGACCCATTGCTCATGCAAGGCCGGATTGCTTGGTTTCCTCAGTCACTGGTGCACTGGTAGGCCGAAGGCACAATGGCCTACCTCTTTGACACTTGGAGCGTGCTACAAGCAACGAGGACTCCGAGCGGAAGAGAAAGTTGAATGACAAAGAAAGCACCATGTTTGAAACAAAACACGTCAATAATTGTCAATAGTACAACTTCGCGTACAACAACAAAGCCCACAGCAAGTGTCCTGGGGTTGCATTCGCCCAATAAAAGGGTGCTGGCCAAAACACCTGGTTGGTCATTTAGTCTGAGCCCAGCGGGTTACACTGCTTTGCAGTTCTATATTGTCAAAGTATGTCAAATTCACAGATTGCACCACCTGACTAACTTTGCATAATCTTTGATGCTGAGACCTTGACACTTTCTGATTCTCCAAATAACCGAATCAAATCCTGGTGTCTGAGTGCTGGTGGACTTGAAGAAGGATTCCAAGATGTCGCCCACCGAGCCTTGAGCACAACATCTGCACATCTATCAGCACAATGAAAACTGTGTATTGTTTCTCTTGTATATAATCGTTCAATTAAATGTGTCCCTGACGCTTACCATTTGACCGACCATCGAAAGTGCTGGAGGTTTAGATGATGTATATACTTCAGAATGGCCTTGAACAGCCTAGGGTAGCCCTGAGCCCAACAGCAGCCCAAGCACCCAGGTTAGACCCCAAGAAGCTCTTCGAGCTTCCAGACCGCTTTCAAGTACAAGAGTGGCTTTGACTTGAGAATCGTATCCAAAATACTTCAGTGTGGCTCTGAGCCTGTAGAATAGACCGAGTACTGGAAGTTTTCTTGAATGGCCTAGGGTGTTCAACCCCTTGAGTAGCAAAGAGCCGAACAACTCAAATTGCACAGAGTCAAACAAACATGAATGCTCCAAAGCTCCCGGCAAACACCTAGAGGCCTAGAGAATATTCATTTTCAGCAGAAGCCTTGAGCAATCAGAGTGAAACCCTTTGAGCCTCTCTTCCGGGCCGCGGACGTTTCGCTAAGTAGAGTAGTTTCCAGTGACTTGCTATCAATGCTATCATAGACAGACTTGGCAATCGGGGCAGCCAGCAAGAGAGAGTGAACTGAAATATCAATGGTGCTCGCATGGACTTGTCTTAGGTGTTGAAGATTGGCAGGAATCGTGGCAACGAAACGTGCAAAATCATGGCAACGCACCTCCAAGAAAGACCTGTAGATTCTGCGGATCGCCCGAGATTTTTACCTCAGGCGCATAGGGTCAAATACCTTTGACAAAGAGGTTCCGTCGTGTTCACTCCCACCCGAACGAGGACCAACGCTGATTCTGACCATAGATACGCGGCAGGGTCTAAACTAGATGCAAACAAGGTAACGGGGATATCACCAAAACAAGGAGTGGGTTGCAGATTAGCAAGTCTCAGACTCCAAGGATGGGAGAATTTGTGTGCCTAGCCTCCGACTTGCGACATTACTGTATTACTGCCCCTGGCCGACAAACGAGCCATTATCAGTTATTTGGCGCTTAGCAGCCCGAAAGGCAAGAAAATTACGTAGTATATAAATTGTAGCAATTATATCATAGTGCATGTACTTTGTGCAAAACATTATGGAACAACTTTGTTTCCAGCAAGGACATTCTGACAACGCTGGGCCGGGCCTCGTCAGTTTGGGTGTCAAGAAATCCTTCTCAATCAAGCAAAACCTGATGGCTGCTTGCGTTCAAATACCCTGGCTCTTCCCGTCAGCCTCCAAACAGCACAATCGCCCAGGCACAAAGGTGTGAGTGACAATCTCTACTGCAGCTGGAACCTTGCAGGATTCACTTGACTGTCCAGCCAAGCCACTGACTCACAAATCTTTCACTGCCTTACTGACAATAGCCAACATAGTCGGGCCTGATAGAAAAAATGAACGAATACAGTTGTAAATGCCTCTTCCAAACTGGACGAGACGTTTGCTTTTGGCTTCCGCTGGAACCTCTTCAACTGGCTTTAAAGTTGCTTTGGACGAAAGGTCTCCACATCATATTGATTCATGGACTGACTATATAACTCTGTCTTGGACCACCCATATGTCCTCGTGCCTGGTTCAAGGCAATGCAAAGGAAGTTCAAAACGCTGGTGGAACACAATGACGGCATGAACCTTACACTTGTGGAGGCAGCGTCACATACTCAAAATCAAAATTGAGCTTGTTTGTCTGTCTTATGATGGGTGTCGGAGGGTTGGAGAGCCATCCACAGTTCCATTGCAAACAATGGGAAACCACCATCCAAGCAGCCGTTTTACGCAGTTTTGCAATTACTTACAGTAGCCATTCAGCGAAATTCAGCTCATTCAGCACAGTCCAGCACTACAGCCAGCTTGGAACAGCAAGGAGTGCGCAGCCACTGTGGGACAGGTCAAGGGTTCACAAGGCGTCGCCCAAAGCTACTGTACATTTCTGTACCCCATAATGTCGCTGTGTTAGGCAGACAGCATGGATTTTGAGAAAAGAAACATGCAGTGCCCTGTTACATTGTGTGTCTGCATGCAGCCACGGCATCAACAAGATGTTTTTCCCCAAGACGTTCAATCGGGGTTGCGTTGTGTCGGGTAGAGAGTGGGAAGGACAATTCAGGGTTGTGCCTGTCCCTGGCGGACCAAATCTTGAGAGAGCGGCGGACCACCACTACCGACCACTACTTCACATTATTGCGTTTGCCGCAGGACTAATGGACTGCGCCGCAATCACCTCCCGCCTCAAGCACCTCATTTCCATCAGAGATTACCACATATCGCAAATGTCACAAGCACACATCACACAAACAACAAGTATCCTATTTCTTTGTGCAATTCTTAATAGCCATCACGGGTGTAGCTCATTATATAATGAACGTTGGTATCTCCGGCATTTAACTTTCAACTTTTTGCCGGTCTCGTTATGCAGATTGATTTTACGCTGTATATATTATACTATATCAATTATATACATACATACTACAATGCGCAGAGTTTGCAGAAATTGCAATTGTTGCGAACTAATGCGATATGCGTGTTCTTTATCACCGGGGCGTTTACGGGCTGGGGCTCTGTATGCATCGGCATCATCGGCTACAACATATGCAGCACTGGCTTCAGTGATCTGGGGGGTACCTTTACAGCGGGGAAAGTTTTGTACATCTTCCATCTGATGTCGCATGTGAGAGTGCATAGGCAGGTTGGAAACGGCAAACGTCTGCGCTTTCTCACTAAATCTTCTCCGGAATAAGATGTTCCAAGGACTGCCCCAGAATCTGGCAGAAAGTGAACCGATGCAAGAATCTCGTCACGAAGACAGTGAAGAGCTTAGAGCCAAGACAACAAGGTGTGTCAAAGAATGCAAAACTATGAAACTGAGAGCAGGGCTCTGGATAGTCTGCCATTTCAAGAATCGTTTCCTCAAAAGCGCATGGAAGCGTCTGTTGAACACAAGGCTTCAACTTGATTCAACCCCTCCCTGCCCACAACAAAGCGAAAACACCACAGTGATTTCGGGCTGGTCGATTTGGGTTCACCCGACAGCCGCCAGCAGTTGGAAGCGAAACTCCTCGGCAAAGGTCTTGTCGTCAGACAATATTATAGCATCATGCAAAAGATTCAAGATCATAGACATAATGTATTATTCATGCTGAAGTTTGTCACCAAAGCCCAGCTTGAATCTACTACTAACAAAGTAAATCCGCACTAGCATGAAAAAAACTGAAACGCGGGCTTTCCCAATTACTTCGTCAGTGATGTGCACCTCACTTGACGTCTCCCGCCAGGCAAACACAATCGGAAACTCAAGGGAAAATCTTGTGTAAGGTCAACTGTATGAGCTATAGAGCAGGACTAGTCGCACACCGGTTAGTCCAACCACCACACACTATGGATGCCTCAAACCTTTTAAATTCATTTGATGCCGCAGCGAGTGAGTGCGACATCCACCCAATTCTCCTCTGCTAAGCCAGACTCATTGCCTGTGGAAGAAGACGGTCTAACCAAGACAAACATCTTGTTTCGGCACTGTGAGCACATGTGCATCATGTTGTTGCTATCGTCCTGTTGCTACTCAGCACAAATGATACACAAGAATTACTCACAATGTACGAAGGATCTTGATGGTGTTGTGCTACCTAATCCAAATTGAGGGCTACAAGCCAATGTATTCCCGGTAATATACCGTTGAAAGAATGTAACAAAAAAAACGATCACACAATGCAAGAATAGCTAAGAGCAACCCAGAAGGCAAACTCAAAAAGGCATACAAACGCAGGGAAAACCCATTGGTTCCTTTTGTCATAGGATCGGCTTTTTCGATTGTATTATATATATATGTGCTATTGTAGGTATCTTTATGAACAAAGCAGCAGGAAGGAACACGTATATGGTCAGGCAAATACCGTCAAAGAAGCAGAAGAATCACCCGAACATCACGTTCCTGTACCAGCGCTCTCAGAGTGTATATTATGATATATTATGTACCTCCCTGGTCTTCCCAGGCTAAAGAGCCGGTTCTCCCCTCACAAAGTTAAGACATTCAGCTCCACTCCTCACATCCAAAACACTGGAGACAGAACAGAACATAATATCAGTACTGCCGGGGTGACAAAAAAGCACATGAACAACGAGGTTATCGCTTCTGCGGTCGGCCGATCAATTTTTGAGGGCCCAATCACACTTTCGACACAACTGAACTAATATTGAAAAAACAAATCAACAACTGCATCGACATAGTTTTACAACTTTGGAGCACTGTGGCCCATTTGGACAGGTTCGCTTTTCCGGGTGTCCAATTTTAATCGATGGATTGAGCAGTTGTTCATTTCATGTGCGACCAAATTTCAGATCCTGACCCCTCCCCGGTCCCTCAGTAGTGGTGAAGTGCCAAGAGAATGCTATACGCTTTGCAAACGTGTAGACTGTCATTTTGAGAATCATTCAAGAGCAACTAAAGCGGAAGAAAACTCAAAAGCCTCCATCATCCTCCAGATCCAAGCCTGGTACAGGCCGGGGTCTCTCCCAGCCACTTCACTGCAATTTGATGATTAAGCCACTTCATGCTAATTAATTCCTCCGCTGAATATCCAAAAAGTACGGCTATGTTCTTACTGAACTGGATGGTCATGTGATATCTTTTTTTTTTGCGGGGGTTGGACCCGACAATCTCCTTTATTAGTACGAGGTCTATTTGCATGTTTAGCATGCTTGACCTCGTTTGCCTTGTGGTCTGCTGTACAACATCTTATAGTTCTGAACCGTGCTACAAAGGTGCCCAAATGATTGATCTGGAACAATCCGTTCACCATCCTTTTTGATTGTGTACAAAGAATTCAGGGACCCATATTGATATGTTGTGTCTTGCTCAGGTACACTCCAAGACGCATGAGCTCAATGCTAACTGCTAACTCTGAACAAGCCAGTCTAGACTCTAGCAGTCTAGCAACTAGAGAACAACAAACAGGCACTGGACCCTCCAACATCAAAGCTCTGCTTTCGTCACGAATCATCCAGACAAATCATGGTGAGGACATCATGATGTTCACGATGCCCGCACCGTCTTTGGGCATGGTGAGGACCATCATGGAGCCTGGCTCTTCGAAAGTCACCGACTCGACTGTGCAATGGTCGATGACAGACTAAAACCAAAACCAAGCGCGCTGTTCGTAGAAGTTCGGAAGTGGTCTGCAAGTAGGAATCTCACAGATTTACGTGAATTACCACGGATCTAAATTAGGAATGGTTGGAGAATGATGAAGCCTGTATGCTGAACAACCGGCCTCGTGCGAGTCATGCTTTCACGAAACAAAAGCTGAAGAAGTTGTCTACTGTGAACAGCTCAGGGCCTACAAAGTCCAGAAGGACTAGCTTCTCGCGCGCCTGGTGCCGAAAGCAGGAAGTTGAGGGTTGTTAACGAACTCTGCGACAACAGAATGATACAGAATGTGTATATGCAGAGTTTTCCGGCGGAAAGGGTTCTACGAACTCCTTGCTCACCCAACCCACCCCCTCAACTAACCCACTCCGGCTCCCATCCCCATGCCATACGTGAATACAAAGCTCAATGCTGCATGCCAAACATGAAAATACTTCTGAGATCTTCTGAGACCCTTTAGTTCAGGTGATTCCAGCAAGCAGCACTCAATTTTGCCACCTTTGGCCAAACAGTAAATGCTGGTACTGAAACAATTTCAAATAATTTCAAGCCGCAAAGTGTCAGCACCTCCTGGTTGTGGAAAAAGGTGCGGCTGACCCGGACCTGTGCGAGGACTGCGAGGATTCTAGCAATACCAAATCCAAAGCAACTGTGAACGAGATTGAACGAGAATGTCGCTAGGCCGCTAGGCTGCAGGACATAGGTCCAACATCAACGACCTGCAGGACCTCCGCCTTCCCAGGCCCATGGCCCCTTCCCAAGTGGTCGCCTTCCGTTGTCCATCTTCTAGTTGGAACAATCTTAAGCAAACAAATGAAGCCAAAGATTTCATAGCATACTTCTTTCGGCAGTACATTCTGCAAAACCTGCGACGCGACCAGAGTGCGCACCCCTGTCTCTCGCCAAATGGAATCAGTGTGGCGGAAGGCCTGAAAGCTTGAGACACTTTGGAAACGTGACAAGCAAAAGGAAAGTATTTTTGCTTAAAGCCCGGGGGGGCAGTAGGCCGCTAGAGGTAGCTAGTAGCTCAAGTAAGCTTCTAGGTACAGGATGTTACTATCTAAAACGCAGGATAGCTCATGCTTCTTCAAGGAAGCTCCCCTTGAAGAAGCGCTCGCACTATTCATTTGGTTCCTAGATTTTTAGGTAACTTAACAAAGGAGCTGAAAGCAACGTAAGTCGTTTGTGTCCGCCCAGCTTCGTAGAGTTGAGGGGGGAAACATGGAAGGAACGAGATCGGACAACAGCCATAACGCTGTCATTCTTCAGTCTGCAAGCTAAAGAGGGAGAACAGCGTATGAAGACTCTGCAAGTATAGAACAACTGACTGGCTGCTGGGCAAGCAACCCATGGCACAGCCAAGCAACATATTTGAGATTCTTGATGCAGCCATCTGCGAGCAAAGCATCATCCTTTGTTCGTTGGTTTTCGTGCAGGGTCTTTCTGTCCGGGGCATGGGTTCTCATATCAACATGATTTAAGGCTCATCATCCACTCGAAATCAAAGTGAGTTGAAACGTGTTGAAGTTGAAACACCCACAAGCTTCTGGAATTTCGAAGGGGTCTGAAGTCCCAGATGCACACGAACAAAACTGTCTGTATTGTGTTCCCAATCGATTCTTCTCTTGTCCAATTCACTCTATAATGTTAAAGAGCTCAAGAACGGTGAATGATTGATCCCCAGTTCCGGTCCAAGATACGAATGCTTGATTGTCTATTCGCACTGGCGAAACATAGTCCCACAAAGCACGGTATTTAGCAAAATCCTCAGCGGCCGAGAGAAGCATATACTGAGCGAGAGGAGCGGTCAAGGGGTGTGACTGTGACTTGTAGTGTGCCCAAAGGTTATCATCTCCAAAAACCTGATGCAACGGTCGCCTGCTTGGTTTTAGATGCAATTCCGCCTGTTCGTCCAACGCCCCACTGAATCGATTACGTGTGGGTCGGCTTGGTGAGAGTTCTTGGAAAATGAAACTGGCTGTGGACAACGGCAACAATGAAAGGGATCCTGCTCTGAAAACCCATTGTTGAGATTCTCAGTTCCCACATCCTCAAGCTAAATCCAGAGGAAGGCACGTCCTCTCTGCAAGCTTTGTTCAATTCATTGTTGAACTCTCCGTAGGTCATCTTTGCCTGGACACATCCAATCGGTCTTGCTTGGACGTTTCAGTGTGCAAACCAAATTGAACAACTTGAACACAAAAAGAAACGGCATGCAATCCTTTTGACTCTACCAAGCTAGCACGTCAAGTCGTCTTCTCGGCAAGCTGCACAACAGTCTGCTGCTCCGCAAGCAGCTGCCGACCTATTGTTCTGAGAAGAAGTAAAGAGAAAACAACTAACGACCTACAAACTTGGAGAGGCCATAGCGCATGATGTTGCTCCAAGATTCTGATCTTTCAGTGCAGTGCACTGAATGGAAGGCGTCCTTCTAAACATTGCCTGGGACGTTATAAAACTGTCTTAGAGCATCCAAGTCACCACGTCTTCTGGCGAGACATCCACCTCTGGTGCCGCCTCTGTTGCTTCAATCTCCTGCGCAACGCTCAAGGCGACTGCAAACAGAAAAGCAGTGCTTTGGCCGAAGACGGTGTTGAAAGGTGAGAGCGTGCAATGCACCTTTTCAATTCACAAATGCGGAACTCAACCCGATGTTCACACTCGAAGATCGAAACCAAAAGCGTTGGTGCTTGCCCAAGACTGTCAAAATAGTAATGCAATATTATGCACCAGCACGGCAAACATTGCAGGTTCATGTCACCAGCCCCTGCATTGGAACGACTGCAAGATTCTAACAGCATAGTATTCGAGGACAACCGGACAAAGCATGGGCAGGTGCGGACATAGGACAACACCCCGAACGACTTAGGAGGACAACCCCTGGACACAAAACAGGCATCGCTACTGGGTAAACCAAAGTGCAAAGTCCAATCTGGGATTTTGCAGCATCTCACAAAAGGCACATCTACCCATTCCAACAAACCCGCCAATGTCCTTTAAGATCGTACCACTAAATGTACATTTTAAAAAACTCGACAACGGCCACAATACCCTACAAACAAACGAGTTGCCATCATCAAAATCCCGGTGGCTCTCTTTCCGCGCACGTAGTCGTGCAAATTTCAAGATCCAGGACTTTGGGTTGCATGCAAGAAAGAGTTTTCGCCTAGGCGAAATCACATTTTTTTTGGTAGTCTGATCAAGAATCATCTGTAAATCACTGTCAAACATGGTGACCATTTTTGATATGGATTTGCGAAAACACAGGGTTTCGGACCATTTTTTGCGCGCGACCTCTTGCGTCACCGTTGGTTCAACTGCGTGCCCAACTTAAAAGCAAGGTTGCTGTTACCGCAGTTCCAACGCCATTGCCATTGACAATAACAATGACAATAACAAGAGTTACCACAAATACCTAATGGGAAAAGTCTAGGCAGTCAGAAACAATCATCGACATGCACGGATGATAATTATTTTCCAACAATACTGGCAATGTCAGTCATGAGTGAACCATGTGATACTTGACATGTTTAGAGTGATCCAACCCCCCGAATCACCTGAACCAAAAAACAAATGAGATTTGAAGAAACAAGTGTGGATCGCAACATGTGCTTCCGAAAAAGTAAGGTCACTACCACCTTATATTTCCAAGTCACAGAAATCCAGATAGTCGTATGAAAGAACATTCCAAGCCATTAAAGTCTAACATGCACTAGAGACTATGCGCTAGCTGCCAACGTCAGATCAGAGACACAGCAGAGACCAAGCATAGCGTAAGTGTAGAAAGTGCATTGACAAGAACGTTAATAGGCCCCACCCGAACCCAAACCCAAACCCCTGGCCAAC
>CAXAMN010000114.1:426301-437432 GCA_963970005.1 Durusdinium trenchii
TCAGATCAGAGACACAACAGAGACCAAGCGTAGCGTAAGTGTAGAAAGTGCATTGACAAGAACGTTAATAGGCCCCACCCGAAGCCAAACCCAAACCCCTGGCCAACGTCAGATCAGAGACACAGCAGAGACAAAGCGTAGCGTAAGTGTAGAAAGTGCATTGACAAGAACGTTAATAGGCCTCACCCAAACCCAAACCACTACTAGCGCGGTTTCAGAGCCGACAGCATAAAAATGCACAAGAGACCAGTATATAACGGGGATGATGAGTGGCAATGTTCCATCTGCCTTGGCTGTCACTTTAGTCGCTGTTATCTCATATTGTTAGAAGAGATTCCTTTTGCATGCTTGGTTGACGTTGGGCAACGGCAGTGTAGCCCTGTATAGCGCTAAAAACCCTTCAACGAATGAGTTTTTGTCTGCACTGGAATGTAAAACCTGTCTTCGGTTGACTGATTTTGAAATTGGATCCACAAGTTGTTCGTGCTTGCCATAGTCGTGCGGAACCTATAAGTTTTTGGTGTTGTTTGTTGTTTGTCGACTTGTTGCAAAACATACTGTAATAATCATTGTCATCACAAAAAGTCGCCAGGTTTGCAGCCCATGGACGATTCTACAATTACTTTTGTATATATACATAAACCAGTTGCCCAACATCTAATTCAGAATTGTTCCCAGACATATCTGTTTCCGTCGTTCTTGGCCAACTCTGCAAAACACGTAACTATGGCGTTGGTCAGCTTGTGTCAAACTGCATCAAATTGCTCTCCTTCCCTCCCCTCGCACTTCGCCCCTTGGCCCTTTCCCCTGCCTCCTGGCCTATAGGGGGTTTTTCCGCATGCATTTCACAAATAGACGGCTCAAAACTCTGCATGATGCAGTCCTCATTCTCAACATCCGCGGACTGCGCCCCGCCCATAGTTCCAATCTTGGCAAAATTAAGTTCTGATGTCTCAAGAAACCACATGAAACCCAGAAAGAAAACGCAAAACATATCGAAAATATGAGACTGTGTGGATGTTCTGGTGGGAAGCACCTTTGTTATCTTTGTTACACACTTTTCTAAGACAAACACGCTTGACGTTTTCCTCCAACGCCACAAAAATTTGACATTCTTGTAGGAAGGACTCTCGTATCACACGCATGTGGGGCACGCTTGCGCGACACTCTTGTAGCACACTCTTACACTTTTGTGGGACACGGGGCGCTCTTGTTTGACACTCTTTTGCGCGCCACTCTTGTAGGACAGTCTTCTGCAACATGCAGCCACGTAAACAACGACCCTGCAAGCAACCCTGCAAGCCACGGCCATGCAGCAGACTGCCGACCTCACAAAACTCTCCACCTGCACAGTAAACTCATATGCCACACTGCGGAAGTCACGTTTGCACGCTACTTTACACGAATCTGACACGTCGTCCATCCATTCAAGACCTCCTCCAAAAGCTTCCCCCAAGGAGCGTCCATTTAGCGAGCATCCCGCAAACGCAGCTCAGGGCTATGTAAACGAGAACACTTTGCTACACCTTCGGGAAAAGCTTCCAAAAATCAACAACCGAAAGAGAAGTAGCAAGGTCACGCATGGTTGTTTAATCTGTTTCCTTCTTATGGGTCCTCACATGGTGCCTCAAGCAGGCAACCGTGCCCTTCTTGCTGTTACACCAACCACTGACCACGAAAAATGGACATCCATCAGGCATCATCAGGCTGGCACCTCTTTAAGCCAAGCCCATGGCTTTTGAGTCTTTGATTAGTGCGAGTATGCCGTGTTGTAGTCAATCCTCCATGGGCTTTTGTCGGGGTTGGGCTGTGTCAGTGTGCGTTGCAATGATCTCCATGTTTGAGCTTTTCATGACCTGACAATCTGACAGTGAAAAAATGTCATGATGCTGTGACTGTCATGACATGGCTCGCAGGTCAGCAATTAAATTTGGGCCTCTAGTTCTAGTTCAATCATATTCAAGCAAATTTGATAAAGTTCATGGTGAGCAGCTAAATATCTCCTTGTGACAGTTTCAAGGTTGCGAAGTGTGAATGCCCGACACAGTTGTATATAGGGTAGTGGGAAGGGATCGGATGACTCAATCCAAACCTGAATTGCACAAGAGAGGGATATTCACAACTTAGCTCAAATTGATATGTTCAAAATTGTTCAAACCACAACACAGCTAGTTTCTGCTGACTACGACACTCCGCTCCAGGAAATCGCAAAGGGAAAAAGCCATGTCATGCGCTACGGGACAACAACAACCGGCATGCTGAGTAGTCACATGTCGATAAGTGCAACAATACTGAAACCATTACTATGCGTTCTTTAAAATAATGCATAATGCATATATAACAATTACTGTATGTATATATATATATACATAGCATGATCACATCGTCAAGATGAATGCTTACGGCCGCTGTTCCTTTTGAACCTTCTGCGATGCTCCAGCCTAAGCTGCCAGCAGGAACTGGAAGGTCAAGAAGTGAGTCTTGATCAATCATAGGGGGGTCCTCTTGAAGGGCTTTTTGTAGTAAAAAGCTCCTAGTAGCGTTCTTGCTCCTAGTAGTAAGGCCAGGAGCCCCTAGTAGCGTCCTTGTTCGTAGTAGCGATGCCCTTTGCTCCTAGTAGCGTCCTCTTGAAGGGCAAATGTGACTACAGTGTCCAATGTTGCCTTGTCAAACCTCAAGGAGTTCCACCTATATAACGAGCCCTGCAAGATCCTCCAATCCCTGCTGATATCTTTGGAGCCGGTAAAAAGGCCCGCTACGGCATTGAGATGTGAGCAGCAGCACCCTCCCTTGATTGGCACAAGCCGGAAAAGCCGAAACCGGAACCCTTGCAGTGCAAAACAAAGTGACTCAAGGTGGGCTTCAGCATGCTTCAGCGATCTTCAGCGCTTCCCTCTCCCCATCTCCCCAGTGGAGTAGAAGTGCTTGCAGAAAAGAACAAGTACTGCGTCTAATGTTCATGTGCTTTCAACTTCCCGCAACAACAGAAATACTAAGAAAAAGTCAAACGTATGCTGTGCTCGTCAGTGGAGCAGGGTGGCCATTGGAGGACTTGGCAAAACCATGTCCACATATGGTGATCCCGTAGCAAATAGAAATGCCTAACATTCAGAATCTGACAAAAGAGCCGTCGTGAATTGCCTGCCTACCAAAATTGAATCCCTCAAAATCAAGTTGATCTTGACAAGTGAGCTGGTCATCTTCCCAAAAGCCTGACAGGGCTCTGAAGACATTTGTTGCATTTGGGTGCCTAATACTGATGCCCTCTACCTTGAAGCCACCCACGATTTGCATTCCAGTGGAGGTCCTTTCAGGATCCACAAATGTATATTTCGCTTAGCCCTAGAACTCCAAGAGCTCTGCACCATTCCGCACCACTGTTAAATGAAGGAAATGATCAGGACACTGCCACGGAAACTCAATCAATCATTTGCAGGGTCACCATGGTTCTAGCGCACAAAAGCCTTTGGCTCTCGGTAAAGGAAGCTCTAGGGCCCAAGCAAACAAGGACATTAAACTAACCCTAACTGACGAGCTACTATAAATAAGTATCTGACTGAACCTGTCAGTTGGATGCTACATTATTTCCTTGCCAAACCGTATCTCACGGTCTGCTGATGGTCTCATTATCATCGCTGCTGTCCGACCAAATGCACGCGGGCTCTGACCTAGCAGCTCGAAAGGTCTCATGAAGCACGGTGAATTTAAAACATTTACTAGTAGCGTTCTTGCTACTAGTAGTAATGCCAGGAGCCACTAGTAGCTTCTTGTTACTGGTAGCGATGCCCTTGTTACTAGTCGCTTCTTGCTACTAGAAGCTTGCTCTAGATGCCAACATTCGCTCTGGCCACGCTTGGAGCTCCCGAATGTTGCAACAACCAGAACTGAAGCTCGATCCTTGTAAATTGTAAAGAATTGGAAAGCCGCTGGCCGCTGGAGGCTTGATGCTTTTTGTGGAACTTGCTCGAGACTATTGTTGCTTCAGAGGAGGTCCACACAGTGGCCAACTAGCGATAAGTCTAGACACATGGCTGGCAGCTAGCTGGTTGGGATTGACTTCCAAGACTTTTTCGACCAATTGAACTTGTTGAGTGCCCAGCTCGACAACCTGGACTTGCTTCGGCGGCCTGTTGATCACATCCACAGCGCCAGCTAACCCCTTTGAAGCACGGGCTTCATCAAAAAGCACCAAAAACATCCAAATACACCCAAGAGCTGCATGGTTTCAAACTCTCATCACATGTTTCCAACATAGTCACATAGCCCGTACGATGCTATAATTACGCGTCGAAGGGGTGGTCGTCAAACGTTGAAGGTGCAGAAATCTGCTTTGCGGCATGTGAATGAGAACGTCGCTGGGTGCGAGAGAGAGAGAGAGAGAGAGTCATGGTGAGAGATATCAAACAGCAAGGAAATCAGTGGGAGGGTGATGCTACAATCATGGGCTCTCTGCCATTGTCACAGGCACCGTGTCAGGGACTGACACTCAATTTTGCAAAGTGGCCCCGTTTTACCACTCGACTCTATATATCATAAAACTTATCATAAATTACTATATACACTAAACACCTGATTGCAAATCTCAAATTGCGAGCTGCACTTCCTGCAGCAAGTTCTCCAACTACTTCATTGCGGGTCTGGCCTTTCTGGTCTTGATGTTTGAATCATGTGTTTGCCACTGGTGAGTCTCACCATAAAAACATTGTTCCTGAAAATTGAAACTCAAAATTACTTACTTAACGCATTACAGTTATTTACTTCAAGATTTTGAGGCCGCTCTACAGCTCGCTGAAAAGGCAAGGTGTCCTTTACTTTCTTGCTCCTAGACTCTTAATGACTCTTAGGGAATGGATGGGGAGATCACTACATCACTTACCTTTATGTACTACAAACAAGAATGCTTTCGAAACGCCATATAATGAATCTGCACCAGCCCTTTTGAATTAAACCCAATTAACTACACTTACCATCACTTACCCGCAATTCTCGCATCGCTTTGGAAGGGATCAAAAGAAAGAGCACAAGCAAAGCACACTAGTTATATAGGTGGCAGTTGGGGCCAGGATCACGTACCATTGAAAGGCAGAAGAACACACTAGTATAAGAAAAACACCGTGGGACAGTGGCAGTGGGAGTACTGTTCTCTTGACTTGGATAACCCGAGAAGTAGCCTGCCACAACTAGATTAGCCTACCACAAAGCCGACACGAGGCTAGTATCTGCATCTGCAGCGTTCTTTACCCCAAAGGATTAAAGCATACCACTGGCGTGCCTCAATCTGCGCGAGCTTTGACAAAGCTAGTCTAGTCTGTCTGTCCTTTACCATTGCTACACTCTTTAATTACAGCCCACTTGGATACCGTTAAGACAGTGACAACTTCTTTGCAACTCGCTGACACCTCTCTAACATCAAAGCACATGCAAACCCACATGTCAACTCAGCACATACATCTGCATGCCTGTACAACAAAGCTGTACAACAAAGGTTTCTCTGCCTGGCCTGTCAAAGAGAACACCTACATCTTCCAGCTCAGCTCTTGCAGCTCTGGCCTCCTCATGGCGCAAGAATGTATAAGGACAAATTAAGCGAGAACCGTTCAAGGCAATGGCCTGTGCGTGTTTGCACTTGATGCTGTGTGCAAAGTGCAACGGGAATTCAAGGCTATTGAGCTTGCGGGACTGGGCATCCACAAGGCCTCCTCAAAGCATGTCATATTGCAATGCACAGATGAGTCAATCTTAACACCTGGGGTCAAGCAATTTGAAAACAAGAGAAGAGACGCATTTGGGCGACCTGGGCGGTTGTGCATACTCTCCTCAATCTTGCTTGGAGTAATGTGTTCTTTCTGACAAGCTAACATTTTGATTGCTTGTAGCATCAACAAAATTCCAATAGCCCACCCCTGTTCCGGCGGCAGTATGTCCTCTGGAAGTCCCGCTTCCCTGCAAGCAAAGCTGGCAATGGGTACAAGTCCACCAAGCCCAAAGGTCTTGAAGTCAATCAGAAATGACCAGCAACCAAGATCGCAACACGACGAACACTATGGGAGCTTGCGGTTGAATCCAAGGTTCAATCTCTAGTGAAGGGGGGAACGCGCCCTCCAATCTGGAGTTTTGAACATACATGAACATACCTTTCTTAAAAACAAAAAAGCAGAACAATGCAACCTGACAATCAAGGGTTCCGGTTCAAGAAAAGCTTCTGCAGCCAAAAAAGGGGGCCAAGCTTCCTGGAACCCTCGCTGGACTTCGCGTTAGAGTCACCTCTTTAACCACCCAGTTGCCTTCAGGGGTTGGTTTTAACTCATAGCTTGATTCATACCTCTTTCATCCTCTTTCTGTACGCTCATTGTTCAAATGTCTCAAATCAATTCAAATCATATCTTCAGTCCAAGGCACGAAAACAGCGACCCTCGCGACATCATTGGAGGCCTCGGCAAAGACTGATTGATGTGGCCCTGCAGCATTTCGTGCTGTTAAACCGTTAGGACCAGTGGCTTTTCACTTGCCATCCAAAACGCTTGGAACAAAATGTCTTCGTGGGCGACTGGGCCCGGATCCACTTGGCAGTTTGATTGCGCGGCGTGTCGGTACGAAATGCACAAAGAAACGCGACGGTTCTGTAGACGGCAAGCGATTCAAGGAAAACAACAAACAATGCATCTTAACACTCACAGGTTCACTCAGGGTTACCATCGAATCTATCAAACCCCATCAGCCGGGACCCTCAAGATCCTGCCTGATGTCAAACAGCACACCCTCGTCTTCGAGGAATGATCTTGCCGGAGCCCTTGGAACCCATCCCATGCATGGCTCTGAAGCGTTTGGTGTACTTTGGTTGAGAGTACGAGAACTCGTGTTATACTGGCGATGGCCTCCTACCTAATAGCAATGGCATCCAACCTACTAGCGATGGCCTCCAACCTAATAGCAGCGGCCTCCAACCTACTAGCTAGCGATGGCCTCCAACCTACTAGCAATGGCCTCCAACCTAATAGCAATGGCCTCCAACCTAATAGCAATGGCCTCCAACATACTTAGCATGATAGCAATTCAAGAATCTCCCGCAGTCCCTATTCCACGCAATGGCCCACATTCTCCGGGGCATGTTTGTCTGGGCAACCCACGGAGACAACAACTGTGATGGAATCAACCGTGGCGAAGCCTCCATGGAAAGGATTGATCTGATGACTTGTGGGATGAATCTAGGAGAACATCTCAAATCAAAGACTTACTGCTTGCCACCAATCATCAGACTCAGCTTTTTCAAGAATTATGTTAGTTCAGGTTTTGTCCGGTTGTGAAGCTCTGTTCAGAATTCCGCCATGGTCCCAGGCACGAACAGCACGAACTTCTCAGTTCCCAGCAAATTATTCTGCAACCATTCAAACATGCATTTGCATTTACACCAACCGCTTGGTAGGGAATGCTTCTGCAGTAACCCAACTACCCACAGGCAAGGAAATTGCGACCATCAATGGTTAGATCAGTCGCGGAAGTCTACAGACTCATGCGATTGGGTATATTTGGGTCATGCTGCATTCAGGTTTCATGATTGCAAGATTGAGGTCGTAAGCAGTTTTTACAACTTGCGCTACCTGCAACAGCAATTCTTACAACTACCACCATGGCCCCCCATCTGTAGAACGTCCATTGGCATGGTCGATTGGTTTCACCGTGATTCAGTGATGCCAGAAAGAATGATCAAGAATGCTGGCATGCCACTGTGGCAGTTGGTAGTTGGTACGCGCAAACTATCAACGTGGAATGAACTGTTGAACCATGTTGAACCTGATCTGTGATGGAACGATTCTCCTGAAAATCGGAGCTCTTCTGCCGCTTCGGGCTCTACATCGCAGAATGTGCATCGGCGGTAAACTTTTTGGTTTTACATTCACTGCTAAATCATGAGGCAGTTAGGTTTCAAGTTTCAAGCGGGGGTTGATCAAAGATTAAGGTATCTCGGAAAGCTACAATCGCCGATCAATCCTAGTTCTCAATCGCGGGATGTTTTCTTGGTATCTATAAGGACTATAAGGTCATATTTCAGAATGATGCGCCAGCTGCGGGCAGGAGGTAACTGGAAGAAATATCTACAGCCTAAAACTTGGTTGGCTGCATCTTCTAAAGCAGGACCGAAAGCAGGAGGGGTAACAGTCTGGCTAGACTAGACCAGCCAGCTGAGTGCATTGACCTGACGCCATATAGTTGGTCACATCCAGATCACACCTTGACCCTGGCACTTCTTGCTTCTCCTTCTCCAAACACAGTTCGAAGAAGTGGGAAAAAGAAATGGCGTGGGCTAGGGGCCACTGAGGGAGGTCTAACAATCGCCTCATAATCGCGGATTCCGACGTTGGCTTTAAACATGTCTGCAATCAACATCATCCTTGAGTTCATTCTTTCTTATGCAAGTGCTTTGGGCATTCTGTTCTGAATCTTGTTTCGTTCTCTGTCCTTATGTAAAAAAATGATTGCAGTAATATATATATATATGATTAACATATTGTTATAAATAGTTCTCAATCGCGGACCAATCGCCGATCAATCGCGATGCAGCGTTTGCTGAGAAATACAGATCCTTTCATGATTCTTAGATCTTAGATTTGCATTTAGGATCGGCCCTCAAGTGACAAATGTCACAAAGCAGAGTGACCCAAATCTGTGAACGTGCATGTGTGCGGAAGCTTGTTGATGAAGTTTCGTTTGTGACTCATGGAGTTCCAGATTTGCTTTCGCTGCTCACCCCAGCTCACATGAAAGTGCAGGGGTCGGTCTGATTGCTCAATCCTCTCTTGCTGCGCATTCTTTTCATCTTACATTGTCGGCTTGGGCGACAACATACTGGAGCTTGCAATGAAGTGAAGCCTCCACTGGCTGATTGTGAATCAGCCGCGTGAATTGGACTTTTGGCTTGCTAGGTTTCCTCAGCTGGCACCTCGAGGTCATCTATACAGGAACTGGGTTGTCTAGCACGCAAACACCGGCGTTCTCGACTTTCAGGAAGCCATCATGTTCGAACGTCCCACTCGCTTGGCCAACGGGTCAGCCGCATCAGCTGACAATGGTCTCAACCACAGAACGACAACCGTCAGCCGGTTGAGGTGAGCAAAGAAGGTGGCGCTTAGCGCCAACCCCTTGACCAAATGGTTGCGAGGTCGAAGAAGCTGGGCATTGAAGCCTGGGCTGAGATCATGTCTGCCAGCGCCATCTGGCGCAGCGAGTTTAGAGCCGGCGCCATGGAGCCTGGATGCATCAAGTGGCGCCAGCGGAAACCAATGCGCCCCGCATGGCCCAATGAAGTTTTTCAAGGATGGCCCGGATGGCGCAGCGAGCTTAGAGCCCTGCGGTCATCAATGTAAAACAAACCTTATGATGGAATGAGCCTCATGAAAATCAATCTGTGACAGGAGTAGGGCGCTGCGGTCACATAATATAACTGCACTCGCGAGGTCCAAGAGGGTTTATAACTCCTGTTTTCCAGCTGCGATTGATTCTTGGCGTCGGCCCGAAATGACTTAGCCATCTAATTACATTCATTAACAAGAGCAATCGGGTCCAAACATGTCCAAACGGAATCGTTACTTGGCATTGTCACTGAAAAGGGGTCATGCAGTTTGGAGAAAGATCCTTGCTCACCACATCATGATGCGGCTATCAGTAGCACGTGCCAGTTTCCGAGACATCTTGACTGTGTCCGCCTTGGCCTCAATGACATTAATGCTTTCCAGCTCGAGCGCCTTGGCAAAAGACCGATACTTATCTGCAAAGAAATACACATGGGCACATGATTCACTCTGTTCTTCCATGTTTCAAAGGCAAAGGGCTGGAATATATCATGAAATTCTGCAACTATGGTGGTGTTTAGGGTGTCAATCTTGAATCTCATGTCAACACACCATTGGCAGCTCAACTCTGAAGAGTTGGCAAAATCTTGACTCCCTTTTGCTCGTGCCTTTTTGGGTCTTAGTTTCTTCTTGTGCTTGACAGCCTTTCGAGAAACATTAACAAAGGAAAGCCAGTCCAGTCTGCGGCAAATTCAACTCGCATTCTCAGCCATCTCAGCCGATCTACACTAAGACTGCAAAAGGCCCTACATCAATAGAATCTGCATGTTCACGTTGCTTGGCATGACTGTGCGGTTGGCAAGCAAGTGAAACAACGTGATCCTGAACGAATATATATATATACACACAACATATAGCTTTATGATGTGCCTTACAGCCTAACTCTGAAATCTCAAGGATTCATAAAAAAGGGCAAATAAATGCAAAACCAAACTCAGAAATGATGACCAGGACATGCAAAACAAAGGCGTGAAAAAGGCAAGAAAAAGGCAGTTGGTCAAAAAGAGTGCATATTAAAAACACAAAATTTACAAAAGGAAACCGGAAAAAAACCACAACAGTTCAAAAGAAAAACACAAAACAAATGCAAACAAAACGGAAAAATGCACATGCACAACCAAATTTCACACACCACCATTTTTGTGCATGTTTTTGCCATGTTTGTGCGGTTTATGCGCGATATGTTTGTGTTGTGTTTGCGATTTTTGTGCGGTTTTTTTTTGCATTGTGTTAAGTGGACAAATGTGTTTGTTTGTTTTTCGCATTTTGTTTGCTTCGTTTTTGCATTCCAACGCTTCCCTTGGTGACTTGTTTTTGTGTTTTCTGTGCATTTTTGCAGCATTGGTTTTGCATGTTGTTTGCTTGCTTATGCCTTTATATTTTTTGTTGTGTCATCATCAAAACTAGCTTTAACCTCATAAATATAGCTAAGTTCTTCTTGGTCAACTCGGTGAGTTTCTTCGTGAGTCGCAAAATCAAGCAGCCCAACTGCCTGACCATCCTCGTCCACTGACCTCCAAGGCGGAAAGAACTATGGGGTGGGGTGGTTAAGAAAATCCTTCTTTTCTTAACCATTCAGTAAAGGGTAAAGAAAGACCAAGAACAGCAACATGGCATTGAGAAACATTCGTACACCTACACTGACCTATAGTGACATGACATTGAGAAGCGCCCCTAGTAGCGTCCTTTAAGACCAGGGGCCCCTAGTAGCGTCCTTGCTCCGTAGCGATGCCCTTCGTTCCTAGTAGCTTCTTGCTCCTAGTAGTAAGGCCAGGAGCCCCTAG
>CAXAMN010000114.1:446409-458755 GCA_963970005.1 Durusdinium trenchii
TCACAACATGACCGGGACACCATCACAACATGACCGGGACACCATCACAACATGACCGGGACACCATCAAAACATGACCGGGACACCATCAAAACAGGACCGGGAAACATGACTGGGTCACAATCAAAACATGATCGGGACACCATCAAAACATGACCGGGACACCAGCATCACATGACCCGGACGCCATCAAAACATGACCGGGGCACCATCCGCCCACCAGCTCTGACGGTGACCCGACGGCGCCCGTCCGCCTATTAGTTTTGCAAGACCCCATAGCATGGCTATTGGGGAAAAAGGTTTTTCCTAGATCCGGAAAGCATATTTTTTTGCGTTTGGTAACTGTGACCGTTAATGATGTGTGCATTTTTGACTTGTACATTTTGTAATTTTTTGAACGGACAGTTTGTTTTCTGTGCGTTTTTGGCTCTTGCCAGTTGCATGCAATCAGTGTATGTGATTTTTTCTTGCGCTTTCATTGCAGCAAGGTTCATCGGAAAGAAAAACCAGCTGAGCATGTGTTTTTCCAAAGGTAGAGATGATGTCTTTGCACCAGTTGAGACTTCAGTTGAGCGGCGCCGACATTGCCGCGCAAGAGTATTTTTAGACTTGGCTGTTCCTTGAAACGCTGCAGCCTTTTAAACGATTCCTCGTGCGACGCCATCGTTTAGCACTTTTAGGTTTACTTGACAGATGACAAAAACATGTTCACTTGACAGTCAGCTATTTTGGAAATATCTTGGGACGCGTGTCCCACACGTTGCGCCGGGGCGGGCATCCCAGAGCACTGTTGGTAGAGGCGGGGCCTGCAAGATCATCGATGAGGAAGTGATGAATTTGAGACTTTTTTGTAACGAGTTCAACATGGTTTCAATGTTTGGTAATTTTTTGCAGGGCTACATGTGCGTGGCTCGCATTTGTCGTCATGAGTTGCTTGCATGTGCAGGGCCATGTGCTCATGCACAGCTCGCATGCGGTTGAAACAGGAGTCTACTTGGTGCCAAGATTGACTGTGGCTCTTGTCCTGCGCCTATGTATTGTTTGGCTGTTTGGCTGAGAGAGTGGCTTTTGTGCCCAGTGCAGGGCTCCAACTCTGGCTCGCACGGGCGTCATCTGTGCCATGTTGGCGGACACAGTGAAGGATCTTGCGCACGCTGAAAACGATTACTTCCAGCCGCGGTGGGACCTCACCCAGCCAACCGCGACGGGTTTGGGCTGAGCCCGCGGGATTGTCACAACCTGCTGGAGAGCATTCCACACGTGGGTTTCGATTGGACCCAAACCAGTGCAGTCTGCGTAGAGGTTGATGCCCGGTCAAAGCTGTTCACCTTCTGCGACAACATTGTGAAGAACTCTGGAGGATCACTGCCACCCTGGGATCCTCACTTGCTGAAGAACGGATCCGTCTCAGGTTCCCACCTCAACGCAGCCTTGCGTTGCATTGCTCATGAGGCTCCACGCACGGAGGCAGGCTCAACAGCGGTGGTGAATGGGAAGCTGTCGTTGCATTTGGTGGAAAGCGTTGACAAAAACATTGCCGCTGCAGTCACTCAAGGAGTTGAGTGGGCCGTTGTGTCCGCAGTAGCTGCTGCAGTGCCGGGTGTTTGCGCCCTTTTGCAGGAGGCTGGAAACACGGCCAACCAGGTGGCCAGAGGTGAGTCGGAGTTCCAGGTGCTTCTCAAGATCAAGGCTTTGATAGATTTAGATGGGATGGATTCAACTTGGGACGCAATCAAGAAGGTGATCCAGCGCACAAAATTTGTTGCAGAGGATCAACAGCCGGCTGCTCATGGAAGGCTTACTCCCAAAAAGCCTCGGGCCAAACTTTTTCAGGTCCTTGAGCAGAGGAAACAAAGGGGGTGCGCTGGCAATGGCATACTGCTGTGAGGAGAAAAACAAAAAGCTAGGCCCAGGTGACCTCAAGAAGATCTACAGCGTGCAACTCGTAGAACCCATGCTGAATGGCCAGAAGCTGATACTCAAGGTCAGGAAGTTGCTCAAGAAAGAAGCGGGCGAAGATGGCCCGAAGTATGAGGCAGCGCTGCCGCATGTGTGGAAGTTTGAAGACACGGTGCTCCTTTGCGCGCTGGACAGGAGGCCACCAGATGTGGCAGACATGGAGTGCGCTGCCTTGGACTTGGTGGACGCAGTGGAGATGACTCCTGCGGTTCGCATCAGCACCTGCTGGGATGGGCATAGGGCCAAGTTGGATTTGTGTAAGTCTGCCGCACCCCCCCACCTGCAGAAGCTGCAGCGAAGAGCTAGGAGATTCCAGTGCAGTGCCTTGCTTGCATAATCCAACACCGCAAGGACAAGATTGGCAGCCACTATCGATTCCATGGGAGGCGACACTGTCATCCTGCAGTTGGATGAAGGATTGTTCCAGCTCAGTTGCACTTCTTTTCTGCAAAATGAGTGGAAAATCATCGAGCGCCAGGTGGAATCTCTCAAATATGGGTTTGCGCAATTCAGCAATAACTGTGGCTTTGAGAATGCTGACATGCTCAATATGGTGACCAAAGGCAAGATCATGCGAGGGCGCCAGAAAAAACTTTGCCATTGTCCTCAAGCCAACTCGAAATGTGAAAGTCACCTCTCGCATCCAGAAGGGCAAAATGACTCTGGTACCATCGACCCCTGCGGTGAGCTTGACGTCCAGCAAGGCTGGATTGTCACTGGGGGAGATTGAGGGCCAAGAGTGATACCTGCACCCTCACGTTGTTGGCCCTGAGAAGGATGGAAGCATGAAGCCCGATTTATTTCTTTGCCCATTTTGACCAGCGAGGCGAATGTGGAGATCAAGTTGGTGAATGGCGGCTCTGATGCTTTGAAGATCCCCGTCATGCAGAACAAGCTTGCTTTGAAGGAGGGGGATGCGTTGATGCTGTATGTGGAGAAGCTTCCCGACGCTGAGCCTGAGGCATTGATCCCAATTGCCAAGCCCGCAAGCGCACCAGCTACTAAGCGAAGGAAGACTGGAAAGAGTGCTGAGTGTGGATGATCCATGAAGAGATGTCTGCACCCGTGAGGTCTTTGACAATGAGTATTTCTCTATTTTGAATCTTTTTGTTTGTTGTCATGGAATTGCAACCCACTTGCCACTCTGAAGTCCCGTCCGCATAGCTGACGCGCGCTTTCAAGTGACAACTTGCAGGGGGGCAATGCGCGCGACTGACAGACATCGCCCAACGAAGACACTGTCAGCTCGTGGTGAAGCAATGTGGGACGCCTCACATTGTGTACCTGCAGATTCCAGATCAGATGATGTAAACAACATCGTTTCCGACCCCTTCACCTTGCGGTTTGCGTATGGCCATTGACAGGTCCAGGTTTTCAGCGCTCTAGACTGGTATTGTAATCATTAGAGTGGAAGATCACAACTGGCGTGTCTCGCCACAGAGTCCCACTGTGGGTTGGTGTGATCCCCAGCGAGGGGCGCGGTACTGCACATGCCCTCACGGGCGAACCTCCCAGCAGAATGTCATGCATCATGCGTCTAAGTAATCATATAGGATTTAAGATGTTGGTTCTTTCTCTCGCTGCTGTTCTTCGTTTTCTAGATTTTCCTTTGTTGCTGGCGGCTTTTTAGGTCTGAGGTTAACCTTTAGTCAAGCGCTAAGTCTTCACTCGTACGTTTTCACATTGAGTAATTCATGCACAGTCTTGCTTTCCTTCTTTCCAGGTTCTTTCCTCTTCTTCAGGTTTTCCTTCGTTGCTAGAGGCTTTTGGTCTCAGGTAAACTGTTTAATCAAGGGGCGCCGATTACGGCTTCCTGACCAAATGCTTTCGGGCCTGAGGCAGCCACCCCACCCCACCCCTCACCCTTTCTTTCCTTTCCTTGACTTTTTCGTTTGTTTTGTCTTTCCTTCAGGCTTGTTAGGTCGGCTTTTAAGCTCGTTTCAGTCAATGCACTCCCGACCCCCCCACACCCCTGCACCTGTCCTTCCTTGCCTTCCTCTTTTGCTTGGTCTTTCTTTCAGGCTTGTTAGGTCGACGCTTAGGCCCGTTTGGTCAACGCACGCCCGGACCCCCCCCCCCCCTCCCCCCCCCCACCCCATGAGTCAGAGTGCGCCGAAAGACGGCCTTTTGTGTGTGTGTCAACTCCTTTCTCTAAGGAACTCGACCACACTAAAGAATGTAACGATTTAATTCGATTGACAGCTCTTTTCATCATTGTAAGGCAGGGCGGCAATGCACGACTGACAGACATCGCCCAACGAAGACACTGTCAGCTCGTGGTGAAGCAATGTGGGACGCCACATTGTGCGCCTGCACATTCAAGATCAGACGTAAACACTATTGCTTCCGACCCCTTCACCTTGCGGGTTTGCGTATGGCCATTGTTCTCACGCCGCACCAATGCAGCTTCCATGGCCATACCCATACTCTTTCCACCACGACTTTTGCAAGGCAAGGAATTTCAGAGAGCGCGCCAAGCGCGGCGCTTTGTGTGTGTGTGCGTCACGCCCTGCGTCTAAGGTTATTGAACCTTATCTCACCAACCGCAAGCAGGGGGGCCTAGCGTGTTCAGATGACTACGCCCAACGAAGCTAATCTGAACGCGGGATACCAGGATTGGCCATCCTGGCGTACCTGCTGAGCTTTGAACTGTTGATCCCTCTCGCTGTCTTTTGTTTGCATGGTGGTTTTCATGATACTCCCCACAAACCCTTTCCCGCTGACTGCAACCGCGCCGTTGCCACCGCAGACTCACGTTGTTGAAACATTTTGTTGAAACACCTTCAACTCCGCTGACTCAGCCACCTTTCCGTGCAGCGTCCCTTTCACTGTGGATCATGACATTGGATGAAACCTTATCTAAGTGTGTGTGTGTGTGTTTAGTAATATAGTCAGTAAATAAGTAATATTGAAATACTGTGTAATACCAAAAACATCCAAAAACCCTGTCCAGTCTATAAAATCGATGCGCCAGACCCACTTTTGTGAATACTATCTTTTGATGATGCGTGATGCCAACACATGCCAACTCCAACACCTGGTGGTCCATAAAATCAGGGTCCTACCGTCCAGGACACCTGCCAGAAATAAAAATCATCGAGGCATGACCCCCCTGATTCCAACCGTCTTTTTGCAAGGGACATGCCGTAGTTGTAGGAGTAGTAACAGTCACTGTACGAGTACAAGTAAGTACTAGTCCCGGTAGTAGTAGCATAAGAGATCAGCAGCGATCAAAGGAGCAGGGAACCAGAAGACGGAGAGCAAGGCGCCAACAGTATAAGAGGACAAGGGAACCAAATGACCAGTCAGCCGACCACCAGGGGACAGCAGACAAATCAACAAGGGAGCAGGGACCTTCCAGAGAAAAGGCCAGCAACCTCAGAAGACCGAACCACAGGACAAGAGAACCACAGTGGCCGAAAGCACAACCAAGGACCAAGGACCGTGGGACCGCGGGACCAGCAGACTAGACCTCACGACCAAAGGACTTGAGAAGAGCCCACACCAATAGGTGTTTTGGTTAAGACAAAACTTATACAAAACATCTCCATGATTTCGATTGGTTAAGACTCGTATGCCTTAAGTCACCTCGCTGGGTACAAGAACTGAAGGCTTCAGTTGCTTCAGCTGAGTCGAGCCTGTATCGCCACTTCAGTTCCTAAGGCTGCAGGGAAGACGATGACCTTGGTTCTGGGACGGCCTTTCTTCGACGATGGCGTCTCAACAACTCTGTCGCCTGTCGTCTGAGAAAAACATTGGCTAATCATGCTAATAATCACAAATGGACGTTTGTAACATCTCGGAACCGTTGCGACCCTGCAAAGCTATTCTCTACCTCCTTCTAATATCTTCTAACTACCTCGGCCTACCACCACACCCATCTCCGACGGTACGGGGTCCGGTGAGCGCTGCGGTCTGGCGATGTCAGTCGTCTGCCATTGTTTTACCAAACAACAAGGTGAGCCCGCGGACCCGAAAGCCGAAAGCAAAAAGAAGCGCGCAACCCAGGAAAAATAAACAAACACACATTAGCCCCCTCCAGGTTTCGTGGCAACCATGATACTTCAACCATCGCGGTTCTGGCGCGCATCCGTCCACCCCCGTCTGCCATATACACCCCCGTCCACCCCTTGGTCAGTTTTGAAAGCCCTTCTAACAACCTTTCCAGGAAGCATGGAGCAGCATCAGCTCCCTCCATGCTTCGTTCCAACCATGAAATTTGAAGCATTGCGGTTCTGGCACGCAACCATCCTGCCGTTTCTGCAATGACTTGGGCTGTTTTCGGCATACGTTGCACACATTCTGGACACCCAAGACCGTCATATAGGCCGCGCCAGACAGTTCCACTCACGCACTAACTTAGCATCCATCTTCCTTCCACAGCCCCGTCCACGCCCGTCCACCCTCCCATCTCCATCCATAGCCCCGTCCACACCCATCTTCCGTCCACGAAAATGCTTGCCTCGTCTCGCTCTGCCCCCTATAACGACTAAACTAAACGAGAACCCAAGCATCGGAGATTGTTTTGGGAAAAGCACACACGTGCGTACTGCTGTGCCAGCGCTACAGTGCATCACACGCACTAAAATGCATTCGGGTCATTCTCGTCTAGTGCTGAATTTTTGGCATAGATTTCTGGTGGCGTGCATCGTTGGCATGATCAGGGCCCAGGGCGTCGATATGGCGGAGATATCTCAGGAGGAGAGTATTTGTCGTTTGTTTTTCTCGAACAAACCTTTGCGGGCTTCGATCTTAAGAATTTACACCGGCAAAGACCCTAGATAGAAATATCGTTGCAGTAAGAAGAAAACAAGACGGTTCCCTTTTTAGTCGGGTTGGAGGTTGGATGTCATATATATATATGACAAGTGGCTGTTTTCAATCTCTGCAGCTAGTCTCCAACAACATTGCAACATGGCTTCTGACAACCGTTCCAGGAAGCATGGAGCAGCATCAGCCCCCTCCATGGTTCGTTCCAACCATGAAATTTGAAGCATTGCAGTTCTGGCATGCAACCATCCTGCCGTTTCTGCAATGACTTGGGCTGTTGTTTTCGGCATACGTTGCGCGCATTCTGGACACCCAAGACCGTCATATAGGCCGCGCCAGACAGTTCCACTCACGCACTAACTTAGCATCCATCTTCCTTCCACAGCCCCGTCCACGCCCGTCCACCCTCCCATCTCCATCCATAGCCCCGTCCACACCCATCTTCCGTCCACGAAAATGCTTGCCTCGTCTCGCTCTGCCCCCTAACGACTAAACTAAACGAGAACCCAAGCATCGGAGATTGTTTTGGGAAAAGCACACACGTGTGTACTGCTGCGCCAGCGCTACAGTGCATCACACGCAGTAAAATGCATTCGGGTCATTCTCGTCTAGTTCTTAATTTTTGGCATAGATTTCTGGCGGCGTGCATCGTTGGCATGATCAGGGCGTCGATATGGCGGAGATATCTCAGGAGGAGAATATTTGTCGTTTGTTTTTCTCAAACAAACCTTTGCGGGCTTCGATCCTAAGAATTTTCACCGGCATAGACCCTAGATAGAAATATCGTTGCAGTAAGAAGAAAACAAGACGGTTCCCTTTTTAGTCGGGTTGGAGGTTGGATGTCATATATATATATATATATGACAAGTGGCTGTTTTCAATCTCTGCAGCTAGTCTCCAACAACATTGCAACATGGCTTCTGACAACCGTTCCAGGAAGCATGGAGCAGCATCAGCCCCCTCATGGTTCGTTCCAACCATCCATTTTCACGCATTGCGCTTCTGGCACGCAACAATCCTGCCGTGTCGGCCATGACTTGACTGTCTGGCGCATGCATTGTGCACATTTTGGACACCCAAGACCACGGAGCAGCCTGCAATGATGCTTGTGGCGCAACCATGTGCTCGACGCAACAATCCTGCCGTGTCGGCCATGACTTGAGACTGTCTGGCGCATGCATTGTCGTGCACATTTTGGATACCCAAGACCATCGTATAAGCCCCGCAACACAGCTCCACTCACCTCCCAACATGCTTCCGCGACCCACCCATGCTTCGTTCTACTTGTGCACTGACCCGGAGCAGCCTGCAATGATGCTTGTGGCGCAACCATGTCCTCGTAACTAGCATATCAGCCGCGCAAGCGTCCACACCCATGCACTCCCCGTCCACACCCATGCCCCGTCCACACCCACGCACCCCAGCCCCGTCCCAACCATGCGCCTCCCGTCTCGCTCTCCTCCATCTTCCCTCCCCAGCCCCGTCCCCACCAATGCGCCCCCCGTCTCGCTCCCCTCCATCTTCCCCCCAACCCCATCCCCATCCATGCGCCTCCCGTCTGGCTCCCCTCCATCTTCCCTCCCCAACTGGGTGAGAGATCAAAAAAATACTTAAAGCATCAATAAAAAATATTCCACACGCATCAAAAAGAAAATATTTAATGAATCAAAACAAGGTGAGCCCGCGGACACAAAAGCAAAAAGAAGCGCACAACCCAGAAAAAATAAACAAACATACATTAGCAGGCCAAAACGAAGCATCAGCCCCCTCCAGGCTTCGTGGCAACCATGATATTTCAAGCATCGCGGTTCTGGTGCGCATCCGTCCAACCCTGTCTGCCATATACACCCCCGTCCACCCCTTGGTCAGTTTTGAAAGCCCCCCAAAACGATCATAAAACGATTGCGACATGGCTTCTGACAACCGTTCTAGGAAGCATGGAGCAGCATCAGCCCCCTCAATGGTTCGTTCCAACCATCAAATTTTACGCATTGCGCATTTGGCGCGCAACAATCCTGCCGTGTTGGCCATGACTTGACTGTCTGGCGCATGCATTGTGCACATTTTGGACACCCAACACCATCGTATCAGCCCCGCAACACAGCTCCACTCACCTCCCAACACACTTCCGCGAAGCAAGGAGCAGCACTACCCCACCCATGCTTCGTTCTATTTGCGCACTGACCCGGAGCAGCCTGCAATGATGCCTGTGGCACAACCACGTGCTCGACGCAACAATCCTGCCGTTTCGGCCACGACTTGACTGTCTGTCGCATGCATTGCGCACATTTTGGACACCCCAAGACCATTGTATAAGGTGCGCAACACAGCTCCTCACCTCCCAACGTGCTTCCGCGAAGCATGGAGCAGCACTACCCCCACCCATGCTTCGTTCTACTTGTGCACTGACCCGGAGCAGCCTGCAATGATGGGGAGCGAGACGGGAGGCGCATGGATGGGGACGGGGCTGGGGAGGGAAGATGGAGGGGAGCGAGACGGGAGGTGAGCGAGACGGGAGGTGCGTGGGTGGGGACGGGGTTGGGAGCTAGGGAAGATGGAGGGGAGCGAGACGGGAGGCGCATGGCTGGTGACGGGGCTGGCGCGGGAAGATGGAGGGAAGATGGAGATGGTTGCACCACAAGCTCCATCTTCCCTCCCCAGCCCCGTCCCCCCCCCGACTCCGCCCTTCCCCGCCCCCCCCCCCTCCCCCCCCCCCCCCCCCGCCTCTCCCCCCTCGCTCCCCTCCATCTTCCCCCACCCCCGTCTCGCTCCCCTCCATCTTCTCTCCCCAGCCCCGTCCCCAACCATGCGCCTGCCGTCTCGCTCCCCCCCATCATCCCTTCCCAACCCCGTCCACCTCCACATCCACCTTCCGTCCCCGACAACGCACGCTTTGTCTCGCTCTTCCGCGGCACTAGCGACTAAACGAGAACCCAAGCATTGGAGATGCTTTTGGGAAAAAAACATTCCAAATAGCAGTAGCAGTAAGAGTAGCAACCGGACTATAATAGGAGCAGTATCGTAGTGGTAGTCGTGGTGTTTCGTGGCAGGTGCAGGACTTTGTGGATGTTGAAGTGCAGACAGAGTTGGTGGCCAGTGGTAGGCGCAGGGCTTTATGGGCCTTGGAATGCAGATTTCGTGGCAGGCGCAGGACTTTTTTGTGGACCTGCAGGACTTTGTGGGCCGATTTCGTGGCAGGTGCAGGACTTTGTGGCCTTGGAGTGCAGATTTCGTGGCAGTCACAGGAGTTTTTGGTGTGGAAGTGTAGAGTTGGTGGCAGGTGCAGGACTTTGTGGGCCTTGGAGTGCAGATTTGGTGGCAGGCGCAAGACTTTGTGGACCTTGAAGTGCAGATTTCGTGGCAGGTTTAGTACTTTGTGGATGTTGAACTGCAGATAAACAGATAGAAAGATAAATGGATCGAGGCTCATCTAGCCTGAACCGGGTGTCCTCCAAATACCAAGTGGGTGTCCAAATTTCTACCCGTCCGGTAAACTCGCAGAATTTGCTGCAATTTGCAAACAATCAGCACTTGCAAGCATCACGTGGCATCCCATTCAAAGCCATAATGATAGCAAATAGCACCCAGTTCAATTACCAGGCTCCATGCGCACATTGCAACCAAGCCAGCAGGTCAAAAGGTTGAATCTTCGTTTATGCTATTTTCACTTTGATCGTCCATGTGATGCGATATTGTCCCCCCGCTACCACATCGCCTCAACAAGCCGCGGCTCTAAGAATCACGAAGCTTCAAGGCAACCTTCAACAGACGCGACCGTTTTACTCGAACAACTCTCACCTCGTCCTAAAGCCCCTCCGGAAGCTTAAAGCTTCAAGAAGCACACACCACAAACTCAAACAGGTTGTGGCTGCCAGTAAGCTGGCACACCGGCTGCCAGCTAGCTGGCAGTCAAATAGCCTACCAAGGTTAAGCGCTCCCAGCTCAAAGCCCTGGCCCTTCTGCTTTGGTCTTTGTTGGAAACTGAGGTGTCCTTACTGAACCAACACAATTTAACAGTAAAACCGTGACAAGTCCTTTATGCCAAACAGGCTTTGCAACACCTCATTACTCCAAGTGCAAAGCGGTTGGACCCTAGGTATACCAAGTGTTCGATGTTTTCCTGGCCAAAAAGATTTGGTTGGCTATATTTTGACGGGTTTTCCTGGCCAAATGGATTTGGCTGGTCAAATTGTGACGGGTTTTCCCGGCCAAATGGATTTGGCTGGTCAAATTGCGACGGGTTTTTAAAAACCCATCACATTTTTAGTGGCCAAATCCATTTGGCTAAGTGGTTTTGCTCAGAAAACCCATCACAATCTGGAAGCTCGGCTGGCCCCGGAAAAGCGATGGGTTTTTTAAAAAACCCATCACAATTCCATGGGTTTTGGAAAAACCCATCACTTTTTGAAGTTGGGGATGAGCTGGAAAGTTTGACGGGTTTTCGTTTTCCTTATTTAATTGCGACGGGTTTTTCAAAAAACCCATCACATTTTGGGGCTGGGGCCCCGGTCTGAAACGTGACGGGTTTTCCTGGCCAAGTCAATTTGGCTGGCAAAATTGCGACGGGTTTTCCGTCTCCAACTCATTCATTCCTGCAAGGCCCCATTGATCGAGCTTGGCCGGGCGCAAGGCACCGAAGCTTCGGGCGCACATTGATTGCACCTACAAGCTTCAGGTGTTTGCGTCCGACTGCTCCAATTATAATCTTCCACTCCAAGATCGTTGAGCCTCCGCTCCTGAGCACCTACAAGGTAAATGTCAAACCGAGAAAGTTTCACACGTCCAAGCTGGGCATATTGAGCAATCAGCATATAAGCGCAGTGGTTGGTGCTTCCAGCTGGCTCAGGCAACCCTCGGGGCCGCACAGGCCTACATCAACACATGACTCCGCAGAGGGTCGAGAAAGATCTGGCAAATAGTGTGAAGTACGAGTTGGACCTATTGGAGTTGCAACGCCCCGGTCAAAGTCAAGCCTTTCTTTTTGCAGCTCCGACAGGTCCACGTTCTCCGTCCAAGTGCTTTTAAAATCTTGAAGCGAAAGCTCTATCAAAATGCGGCGCAAAACTTTTGAAATAGTGGTGCTTGGCTGTGGCGCCAGAAGCGGTGGATTATGTTCGTGGTTGTGAGGAAGGAGATGGTCTCTGCGGACTCTTCACACGTAACGTCTCCATCATCATCATATCTCCACGCTGGCATGACTGCCCACTACGAAGAAATCTAAAATCTTGAAGTTCCATGACTGTATATAAGGTCAGTCTTGCGTGTATCAGGCGCATGTGGATGTTGCCTCATTCTTAGAGCTTTTTGCTCCCAAGCAGGACCAAATAAACTACATGGCTGTGTTACATGCTTTCAACGGAGCCAGCGAGAAACTTGACAACAAGGTTCTATTCCAGATCAAACACCCACTTGCTATTTGGAAGACACCCGGTTCAAGCTAGATGAGCCTATCAATAAATACATAAATAGGTAGATAGATTGATAGTTAGAGAGATAGAGGAGGCATATTTGCTTGGTTAGAAAAATTTGGCACCGGGGAGTTCACCTTAAAATATTGATTTCGTGGCAGGCGCGGGTGTCGGGGATGAAGTGCAGATTTCGTGGCGCGGGGGGGGGG
>CAXAMN010000114.1:463755-483754 GCA_963970005.1 Durusdinium trenchii
AAATGGATTTGGCTGGTCAAATTGCGACGGGTTTTTAAAAACCCATCACATTTTTAGTGGCCAAATCCATTTGGCTAAGTGGTTTTGCTCAGAAAACCCATCACAATCTGGAAGCTCGGCTGGCCCCGGAAAAGCGATGGGTTTTTTAAAAAACCCATCACAATTCCATGGGTTTTGGAAAAACCCATCACTTTTTGAAGTTGGGGATGAGCTGGAAAGTTTGACGGGTTTTCGTTTTCCTTATTTAATTGCGACGGGTTTTTCAAAAAACCCATCACATTTTGGGGCTGGGGCCCCGGTCTGAAACGTGACGGGTTTTCCTGGCCAAGTCAATTTGGCTGGCAAAATTGCGACGGGTTTTCCGTCTCCAACTCATTCATTCCTGCAAGGCCCCATTGATCGAGCTTGGCCGGGCGCAAGGCACCGAAGCTTCGGGCGCACATTGATTGCACCTACAAGCTTCAGGTGTTTGCGTCCGACTGCTCCAATTATAATCTTCCACTCCAAGATCGTTGAGCCTCCGCTCCTGAGCACCTACAAGGTAAATGTCAAACCGAGAAAGTTTCACACGTCCAAGCTGGGCATATTGAGCAATCAGCATATAAGCGCAGTGGTTGGTGCTTCCAGCTGGCTCAGGCAACCCTCGGGGCCGCACAGGCCTACATCAACACATGACTCCGCAGAGGGTCGAGAAAGATCTGGCAAATAGTGTGAAGTACGAGTTGGACCTATTGGAGTTGCAACGCCCCGGTCAAAGTCAAGCCTTTCTTTTTGCAGCTCCGACAGGTCCACGTTCTCCGTCCAAGTGCTTTTAAAATCTTGAAGCGAAAGCTCTATCAAAATGCGGCGCAAAACTTTTGAAATAGTGGTGCTTGGCTGTGGCGCCAGAAGCGGTGGATTATGTTCGTGGTTGTGAGGAAGGAGATGGTCTCTGCGGACTCTTCACACGTAACGTCTCCATCATCATCATATCTCCACGCTGGCATGACTGCCCACTACGAAGAAATCTAAAATCTTGAAGTTCCATGACTGTATATAAGGTCAGTCTTGCGTGTATCAGGCGCATGTGGATGTTGCCTCATTCTTAGAGCTTTTTGCTCCCAAGCAGGACCAAATAAACTACATGGCTGTGTTACATGCTTTCAACGGAGCCAGCGAGAAACTTGACAACAAGGTTCTATTCCAGATCAAACACCCACTTGCTATTTGGAAGACACCCGGTTCAAGCTAGATGAGCCTATCAATAAATACATAAATAGGTAGATAGATTGATAGTTAGAGAGATAGAGGAGGCATATTTGCTTGGTTAGAAAAATTTGGCACCGGGGAGTTCACCTTAAAATATTGATTTCGTGGCAGGCGCGGGTGTCGGGGATGAAGTGCAGATTTCGTGGCGCGGGGGGGGTTGCACACCAGATCCAAAGGTGACCAGCTCGTGCTTGCTTGCTTGCTTGCTTGTCGTAGTGTTTCATGGCAGGTGCAGTGCTTTGTGGACCTTGCAATGCACATGTTGAAGTGCAGACAGAGTTGGTGGCCAGTGGTAGGCGCAGGACTTTATGGGCCTTGGAGTGCAGATTTCGTGGCAGGCGCAGAACTTTTTTGTGGACCTTGAAGTGCAGATTTCGTGGCAGGTGCAGGACTTTGTGGGCCTTGGAGTGCAGATTTCGTGGCAGGCGCAGGACTTTGTGGACCTTGAAGTGCAGATTTCGTGGCAGGTGCAGGACTTTATGGGCCTTGGAGTGCAGATTTCGTGGCAGGCACAGGACTTTTTTGTGGGACGGGGCTGGGGAGGGAAGATGGAGAGACGGGAGGCATAGGTATCACAAAAAGAATATTTATCGAATCAAAAAGAAATATTTACCGAATCAAAAAGAATTTGCGATGAAATCCCTTGGAATTCCCAGTCGTGTGGGTGGCCGGTCCGCTGGTCCTCTGGTCCCCTGGTCCGCTGGTCCTCTGGTCCGCTGGTCCCCTGGTCCTCTGGTACGCTGGTCCCCTGGTCCTCTGGTCCTGCCACCAAATCTGCACTCCAAGGCCACAAAGTCTTGCACCTGCCACGAAATCTGCACTTCAAGGCCCACAAAGTCCTGCACCTGCCACGAAATCTGCCACCCCTCCAGCCACCTCCACATCCATCTTCCGTCCCCGCCAACGCATGCTTTGTCTCGCTCTTCCGCGGCACTAGCGACTAAACGAGAACCCAACCATCGGAGATGCTTTTGGGAAAAACTGACAACAAAATTGACAAAATGTATAGTATCCTTTAATGTTGTCGGACCGTCAAGTTCCTTTTCCCCACAAAAAGCGCTACCCAGGATTTGGCCGGGCACTCGATACCCCCCTTGTCCCTACGCACTTTTGAGCTGTGTCCAAGGCCCAAAGGGGACCTCCAGGTTGAATGTCAGGTTGAGGTCTTGTTCGTTAATGGAATTCATCAGCCAAGTGCACCAACCAAGAAATGCAATGTTTGATGCATCTTTTCGGCACGCGCGCGCATGGGATGGTAGTTCCAAGCATCGCGAGGCTTTTCACCATCAAGTGTGGTTTTGCAATTGTCTTGAACCATCGGAACAAAGAACACTCACTGTAAATACCTTTGTTTTTGAACTTTGGCAAGCCAAAAGCCCACGGTACTTATGCAGTTTCTTGCACTGGGAGGAGCCAAAAGCCATGGATTGTTTAACGGTGTTTCTTACATTTCTGCAGCCCAAAACACCGGCTTTCACACAGTTTTGAACATGTTGCTGGCAGTAACATGTTGATTCAATAGCGGCAAACACACCGTAACTTAGGGTGAAGATTGATCAAACATCATCCAGAAATGCTCTCAAAATCGTGCCAAAGCCCGAAACACCCAAAGTCCCTTTTGTGAGTAGTTTCTTAACGGGGAATTGAAATTGACCGCCACTTCAACTTCTCTTGAGGCAGACCGTGAGGTTGGGTGCAACTTTACTTATGCAATAGATCTTAATCGATGTAACTGTACTTTTCTGCTTCGTCTGCCCAAGGAGCAAAGTTGACTGTCACCGCTTCCTGGAGCCGTCTGCCGTCCGTGTCGCTGCTGAAGATGAGAACGCCGTGCTGCGCCAAACGCCGAGCGTCACAGCTTTGGCCCACGGAGACGGTGAGGTCCTGCCGTGCTCAAGAGGTCAGTTCGCTGCCTGCTGGACGAAGCATTCACATTCTGGCACAACTCCACGTCGTAGATAAATCGGAGTCAGGTCAAGCGGTATCGCCAATAAATAATGTTAGATATGTTAGCAAAAATGGTTGGTCAACTTGCACTTGCATAAGCTAAATAGCACAAGTCTGTTTGCGCAGGTCAACTTACACCAAACAACTTCCAAACAGCAGTTGTGCAGGTTGGCTAGCACAGCTGACCATGTGAAGGTTCACTTGCAAACTTCAGACGTTCGGCCAGTTTACACAAAAAGGAGTTCACATTGTAGATGCAACTGATGTGGAATGCGGCCTGGCAACAACGCATCGAAATTCAAAGACTTGGGACTCGGCTCAACAAACTTTGTAGTCAACGCAATACAAACAATGTGTTTTTCCTGTTTAAAAAAGCAGGATCAATGCATCTGAACTTTTGATGCCCAAAACAGGACAGGACCTCTCGTGTGCTTGTTGGTTTGTTGCTGATAATGTGTGCTTATGTTCGTGTCCACTGTCAAGTTTGATTAATTACATGATAGTACATTCATGTCTATACGTCAATGTATCTCCAATAATCGAACAGAACGTGCGGGCACTTCCGCCAAACCAAGTGATGTGCTCGGTGAAGTGATACAAAAATTATGTAAGTGGTTGCTACAAACACCAAATACATTAAAGTAACTATTGCACATACACTCATACGCGAAAGTTTTTGCGCAATGCAGTTGTTGAGAACTAATCTCGCTGGCGTGCCCACGACTAGTGAGCAGCAGCAGACCAGAAGCAGCAAGACCAGCAGGCCGGCCCAAAAACATTCAAACCCATAAAATGTCAAAAGTATTGAGCAACCTACGCTTCGGGGCGTTCCATCGCAAAGCAACATGGGGTTGTCATCTCAAGTGCCAACCAAAGCGTTGGACCTCTTGCACCCGCAGATTCTCCTGGACGTACTCTGGTTCCACTCCATCACCGGCAGCTTGTGCCAGCGTCTGCGCGGGTGAACAAATTCCCTTTTTAAGGGGGTAAGGCTGCTAGAGGTAGCTAGGTAGCTCGTAGCTAGGTATAGTAGTAGCTAGGTAGTTATTTCCTTGGAGAAGCGCTCGCACTAATGATTTGGCTCCTGGATTGTTAGGGAAACTTAGCTACTAACTAATGTTTGGGAAAACTCACATTCTGCAGCCCTGGGGTCGGTCCATCTGGCTTTGGTTGAGCTTGCGCCCTCCAGGATCTTCTGCGGTACACATAGGGAGGTGCGAAGGTGCACCAAAGGGCTGACGCGTTTGACGAAAGCACATCATGGTGGCTGGTCCGAAGTTGAAGCAACATGTTGGGCCAACGGGGGCGGTTAGTCCCGCCGGCAACATATATCCGATCCGTTGACTGGTCTTCCGGGGTGGGGGGAGGTGGGGTCAGCTTCGTCCGTGTTACTACTCGCGTACGTCGACTTTGACGTTGGTTTGTCGACTCGGTGACCTTTCGTTCGCTCGGTGACAGCTTGGCTTAGAGGACATGACGGGCTCGACGTTCGAGGTTTGATTTATATAACACTGCGTAAAATGGGTCTTCTTGGCCGTTGCGATGCAAAATTGCAACGACAGCACGTTGAAGGCCTCGCAGCGTTGTGGTTCCGCCAATATCCAGGGTTGGACTCAATGCTCGAGGCTGTCAGAATACATAGAGACGCTGTGCAAGACACTTGTCCGCCAGCTCAAATGTACAGTGAGCTCAAATGGCTCAATTGGGAACAAGACTGATGTCTGGCGGCTGGAAAATGAGCCTTGGCAAGCTGTACATGGAGCAGGCGGGTGGGTTGTGTCCGTCAAAACGCATTCAACTTATCGTCTTGCAACTCATGAGTTGCAAGACGATAAGTTGAGTGTCCGGAAAGCCACGAACCCCTGTAAAACACATGCTCTTTTCACCCTCGGTGTGTTGCGTTCAGGGCTAACCCCCCCCCGTTTACCCAACATGTTGTAGCTGCTTAAGTTGTTCCTCCTCAGTAAAAACAGTGCTACAGATTCAGTCATAGCTTAAACGATGCCCGTTGTGGGTGCGCAATTCAAAACGGCAGGCCTGCATCTGCAAAAGACAACAAAAAAAGCAAGTAGGGCGGGGAGAGGCCTGGGTTTCACAAAGAAAAATCAGCTTGCAGCATGATTGGTTGCTGCAACGGTACCCAAAGAAGCACATGCACAAAGTCCCCGCTTGCGAAAATGCCAGCACTCAGCATGATTTAAAATGATTTAAGCCACGTCTCAGGCTAGGCCTCATTAAAGTAGTCTTTTTTGGGGTAGACCGAACACATGCAAAGCTGTTTCCACAAAGTCTGGCCCGCAAGGTTTAAAATGCTTGAAGAGCTGCAATTATTCTGCTGTCACGTCTTGTGGCCACTGTGACAACAACCCTTGGTGGGGTATCCCATCTTCGGTTGTGGACAGCAGTCTCACAGTGAGCGATAGACACGGGTTCCATGAGATGGTAAGTTGGTAAGCACTTGATGCCCACCATCTCCGCTAACCCCACACCTTTGCGAAAGGTTCACCATAGAAGTGCCCTACTGCTGTTTCAGTTCACCTTGGCAAGAGAATAGGGCTCGTGGCTCGTGGTGTTCGAGGTATAACCCTGTTGTAACTTATTATTGCTTATGTCACTATGTCCATAAGAGAACGACGAGCGACACTCACCGGCCAGCCATGAGAAACTGAAGAATTTAAGAAAAGGAAAGAATTGAGCCAGGTATGTTGGGATTTGAACCTTTGAAGAGATGAGGGACCCTGGGCCCTGTGTCACGCAACTTGATCAGCATCAGCCTGACCTTCCTGAAGGCTTCCTTCGCATCCGAAGATTCTGCAAAGAGGTCTGCGTCGGAGACTGACAGCACTACGCCTTGGAAGGGTAGAAGATCGTGTTTCTATATACATTGAGTGTGTGGACCAGTTAAAAACAAATCAATCAATCAATCAATTAATCAATCAATCAAGACTGGACGGCGGGCATGTATATTGTCTGCATGTGTCCTTCGAGAACAGCAGCAAATAGATGAACAATCCTAGTCTTGCCGCTTGTGGTTGGAGAATCTAGAGTATACTCTAGGCTTCAAACTCGTTTGCAGATGGGCTTCTGCTGGGGCTTAACCGACTTAGCCACTATGATGTGTGCATAAGTGTTGATTTACACTGGCATCACTGGCAGCCTTGAGTGAGTGAGTCTCAGACAGCCAATGAAGCCCAACATTGAGTGTACAATGCTACAAGTGCTGAGCACATACAGTGCGATAGTTGGAGGTGATCTCATCCACGCAAGGGAAGGAGTACACATCTTTCCATTCCCAAAAGTGCACCGCAACCATCCAAGTCCGCAAAGTTATGGAACCGTTGGGATGTTTTGGACTCACATGTCTATTGTGTGGCAAGAAAATTCCAACAGTAACGCTGAAAAAGAAACTGCACGGTCTCTTCATGTGTGATTAGCGGGAATTCGCTGCAGCTAGTCTAAGCAAATGTCACAATTGCCAACGATTCTAGAATTGGGGCTGCGGCAACCCTCCAATTGGGCAGGTGCCTCCATGGTGGCGGTCACCTAAGCAAATCAAAAAAATAGAAACGATGGCCTCCAACCTACTAGGAATGGCTTCGAACCAACCCCTGATGCGAAAATTGCCGTGCTTTAGTTTGCACTCTAAATCAACGTCTTTGCGCATTTACTGCAAAGAAATCACAACGCATCACCACTGAATACACAATATTGATCATTGCCGAATCAATACTAAAGCCGTGGATTCGTCAATCGCAAACTGCCAGATGGTGCCCAAGTCACAGTGGTGGTGGTCACGGTTGTCACGGTTGTCTGAGAAGAGGTAGTGTGACTGGTAGCCGTGACTGTTGTCAAAGTAAAAGTAGCCGTGGTCCCGGTCAATGAAGTGGTGGTCAACGAAGTCGCGCTGGAACCTGCAGTTTGGACCCTCACGCCAGTGCACTCTGAATATATTCGATTTTGCCTCCTGCTCACACTAACTTTAGAAGCACAGCGGTGGTGGCGGGCTTAGGATGAGCGAATATGCATGTGAGCGCTGTGCAGTGCTTACGCATACTATTGAGTTGTAGCTCCTTCATGCACTGATATGGATTGATCTGGCTTACTCTTAAAGATAAAGGCACCACAAAACAAGACATGTGCGCACCAGCCCAAAGAGTACTCAAGCCAAAGTAGTGTAGAAAACACATGTTGGAGGTGTTTTTGTCTTGTTTGGTTTATCAAAAGGAACTTGAGAGAGGAGGGGGGTGAACGAAAGGTAGCAGGGAATCAGGCGTAACCCTGGAAACACTGGTATTAATGGTATTTACGGTGTTTTGTGGCCACTTTGAAGCGTACATAGCTTGAAACCATCCCAATATACATCAATATACAGGGTTTTGTGGCAGGAAGGTGCAGAAGCCCGTGTAAGTACCGTCGCTTTGTGCCACTTTGAAGCCTCTAAGCGTCGCAAAAGCCCTTTCCGCCACAAAAAAACCTGCAAATAGCGTGGTTTGAGGCCACTATTGAAGATAGGAGGAGCTGAAAACATGAAAACACTTGCATTTACGGCGTTTTGTGGCCACTTTGAAGCATACACAGCCCAAAGCCATCGCAATTTACAGGGTTTTGTGCCGGGAAGGCGCACAAGCCCATGTAAATACCGTCGTTTTGTGCCATTTAGAAGCCTCCAAACGCGACAAAATCTTTCCAGGTGTTTGGCAATTTTTCGACCATTCTTGAAGCCTAGACACTTCAATTCCATCGGTTTTTACGATGTTTTTGGCCGGACAGCCACAGAAAGCCCTGTAAATTGCGTGGTTTGAGGCCACTCTTGCAGACTGGAGGAGCTGAAAACATTTGTATTTACAGTGTTTTGTAGCTGTTGACAAAGACCCGCGCCAGGGTGGAGTTGAAAGGGTGGGGGGGAAGGGGGGGACCCCCCCTTGGCCCTTAAAAGTAAATGTCGGAGGCGATTTCTCAGTGAGATGGGTGTCCACTCTGGTTATAATTCATTTTTGCTAAAGCAAAAGGAAAACTCAGGTAGCGTAACCGCTACCTTTCGTGACATGTTTTTTTGTCAAGGACTTTCTGAGTAAGCTGACAAAAGCAGCTTTTCAAAGCATCTGTGAAGTAGTGAGAGAAAAACTATCCTGGTGACAAAGAGCTCAGTACTTGTCCAAAGCTCATAACAGTCCTTTCCGGAAAAAACACCAACGAAAGTATGCCGCTTTTCCTCCAATGCCGGAGCAACCCTGCGGATCAACACCATGTACATAGCCTCACATGTGGTTTCACGACTAGGCACTTCCCTGGGCGGACGGGCGGGTAATCAAGATCTTCAACAATTGAAACTTGAAACAAATCATTGCCAGAATTAGGAGTCTTCATTGGTGCCGGTTTAAAGCTCCAGAAAGCAAAACGTTTCAGAAAATGACTGTCCATACCTTGGAGGGGAATGACAAAACAACAGAATCGACAAAGCACATTCTGCCTACTGTAAAGCACAGTTCAATCAAAATTGATGCTCCAGTTCAATGGGACTAGGAAGCTATCATTGCATTAAGTTTATATATAAAGTAGCTGATATGTCATCGTGTGCCCACACAAAGTCCAAGGTGCTGGTGGTTGATGTCGCCTCAGCGTTTATGCGAGATGCCTTCCTCCACATGTAAGAAATTATGGGCACATGCTTGACTTCCACTGAATGCTCAACTGAAAAAGCCGTTGCTTTCTGCTCATATTGCCAAGGCACTGTGGCAGTTGTCGTCGTCGTTGTAGTGCTCGTGATTTCCCCTGAGGGGTTCGAGTCTTTTGAAGGTTGTCGGGCGAGACATGGCATGAACCGTGAAGGTTTATCGGGCTTCTGGATGCCGCATTTGAGACAGGGAAACACGAACGGTAGAGAGGCGCCAGGAACACATGAGAGGTGTATGAAGTGTGGTGTGTGAAAGAAGGGCCTTTTGTCGTAGGGGTTGCTACAACATGTAGTGGGTTGTGTGGCGCACGTGGAGTTTTGTCAACACTGGTGTATGTGAGAGCCGTGGTGTGTAAGAACTGCCTGGTGCCAAGCTGTGCTGCGGAAGTGCCGTCGTGTGTCACGCGCGCGCGCTCCGCAGAAGAGCAACCTGGGTCGCAAGGAGAGGTTGCTAGAGCATGATGAGGTTTGTTAACACGGCTTTGCGTAGAGGCTGTGTTGCGTCGATGCTAGTTGGTGTATATAAAGCAATATGGTGCGTGAATGCTGGCTTGTGAAAAAGTTGCGGCGTGTAAACGCTGGCGTGTGTAAGGGCTGTACGCAATGCGTCGAAGCCGTGTTGCGCAACCTCATTGTAGAGACTGCTGTTGCTGCCAGTGAATGGACGTGACGCTATGGTAGGTGATGCTAGTGTTGTGTTGCTGGCTAACGTGTGGGTCACCAAAATAATTGATTAATCAATTGTTCATCACATTGGAAGGGGGGTCAATAGAATTGATACATCAATATTTGGTTTCGAGCAAGCTATTGAAGCTAACCCCTTTGCTTGGCAAAGCAAGCTCAAGCTAGCCCTTACCAGGCTACATTCTGCAGCTTGACAACCTTTTTGAATGCCAGGTCGTGCGGCTTGTGTAGATAGGAATCGTTGTGGCCAAATTGTCCTGCCAAAACGAAGTCAGGACATGAAAGCAAGGTGCTGAGTCACAGGTTCGAGGTTCCAGGTTGGGGAAACACCGCAAGCAAACTACAAAATGTTCTGACCCCAAGGACCCAAGGACTAACAAAGACCTTGCTGTTTGTCACCAAAACACTTATATAATATATATACAGGTACACTATATATCCTTGGCCCTGTGCGCAGAGAGTGGCTCAGGGTGCGCAAGTATTCCCTTCACAGCGGTTAACCTGATCCTTTGGGGTATATAATTCAATGCGCGTCGGGGAGCAAAATCTTGGGGAAAGCAAGGACCCAACAATGGGTAGTTGAAGATGGAGATGGAGACGGACGGAAAAAGGGTCCGTGCATGGATCCAAACATGTTCATAGGTCTTTGTATTTTTTGTATGTTCTAGATCGGTTGTTTCAGAGAAGAAAAGGGGTCAGTCTATCAGGATTGAAAAGAAGATGCGGACAAACCACCTCTGTTGGAACCTATGTTTACATGCAAAATAATGCCTTATCCAAGACCCTCGTTCATACAATCTTACTTTCCTGTGTACAATTCAGAGCTCTCATCTTCGAAATGATTCTGACTGTATAGAAACGCACCCCACCTTCTCCAAAAAAAATCTAGATATCATAATATAATGCAATTCCCTTTCAAAAGTGATAAGGTTCTGACTGTATAAACAGCTCTATTGACAATGCTTGCAAGTTGAAAGTAAGACATAACGAAACAATTGTGTAAGAGGATCCTCTCTCTGAGAGCCACTGGTGCGGGCGGTTGTCGTCGCGACGCGACCCGAATAATTCGGATGACCAATCTTGAATCATGCAATTTCAATTTAGTCTTGAGCATGTCGGTAAATGATTTGGCACAGTCCTGCCAAGTGGAGATTGATATGGCCACCATTTCCTGGGCAGTTTGGGGAGGCCATGTCGAGTCGAGTGTGAATTGACTGAATCAAGTAAGGTGGTTCAACAATTTGTTTTGCAATGACCAGTCAGCCGGCAACTGCAAGGCACAGGCTTCTACATACACTTGCCATTCAAGAGAAAGGCCTCTACACACATAACATAACTTACGTCTGTTCGCCGTAGCATTCAACTCAAGCTCAATCAGCCAGGAGTCACGTGGAACGGGTTCATTCTGGATAATCCAGGAGTACCAGTTCGAACTGCAGCACTCCTGCACGTCCTTTCAGTTGAAAGTCGAAACACCGCAGACAGTATGTTTCCTGCTACAGTAGTGACCAGCGAGTCCATGTGCAGGTTGATGCAGGTTCAGGGTTTGTCTGTCTGCGTTCTTTGACGAAGCACGTGCAGTAAACCATGTCATGGACCCAGCGTGTTCAGTAAAGCCAAAAATCTAAATGCCGCACATAGATTGCAACCGTCAATTTGGAAAAAATGACAATCAAAGATTCAAGAGTCTAACAAATAATAGACGTTGGTTTCTCTTCACATCAACATCTTCATAGCTAAAACTTCTGCACCAAGTTTCGTAAGACTTCTCCATCTGCATAGGAACTCTTCCTAGCTTCAGCAGCTCAACCCCACACTCATCCTCAGATCGAGTAGGTCGCAGGCGGGTTGAAGCTGCAGGGTGAGCAGGATATTCCGAAGACAACCGGCAAAGGACGACACAATTGTTGGCAATGATTCAATTTTTTGGTTTCAAGTAGCTCTGGTCAACTGGAATCTTGACTCTGCATCTATAATGACTTCCTGTTGGCAAGTTGCAAGGACTTGCGAAGGGCAAAGCATCAGCCCAAAAGAAAGGACCCCAACCCGGGGAAAACATGTTTATCAATGGCTTCAAACATCTAGAAGCAGTACCAAACGAAACAACCAATGATGCCATGACCCTCTAGCCTCGTCACAACACCTGAAAAGTCACCAAGGGCTCCTCTACCAGTGATGCTGCACCAAACCTAAGGTATTGGTTGAAATTTTGCAGCTGTGGATCGACCACTGAGATGTCGTATCCTCCTAATTGGAGTTCTTCCGCCTCTGTCGTCCCAAATGGGGCCCAACGAAGATCACCAGACAACCGGATCTCTTGGTTCCAGTCCTGGAGAAACAGAAAATCAAAGAAATGCAGCCAGAAAAAGAATTGAAGGTTTGCTTCCACGATCTTTCAGGGGAGAGTATTGGGTCGCCTTGGACCTTGGAGTGAATCAAACTGCCGCCAAAAGCGAAGCTCGTGTCTTTCGTCAACTTGGCGTCCAACTTGCTCTTGCTTTAGCCAACTTGGTTTTCAACTTGTTCTTTCATGTTGAAATGCACCAGTTTCATCGGACTGGCCTCGGAAATTTCATGTATGTATGGCTTGCAGGGTCTTTTGGAGGACAGTAAATATAAGTACTTAGCAATTACCCTATCTCGTTGCCCTTTGAGACTTGCGAGTGACAGCTTTGGATTGGCTGGTTATGCTCAGTACAACAAAGCATAGGTGAGAGTGACAGGCAAGTTGCCCTGAGAACTCCATGGTACGCATTTCTGAGCATGAATGTCATCCAAGTTCCTTGAGTATACTGCTATTAGGTTGGAGGCCATTGCTATGAGATTGGAGGCCATCGCTATTAGGTTGGAGGCCGTCACCAATAGGTTGGAGGCCATTGCGATTGGGTTGGAGACCATTGCCATTAGGTTGGAGGCCATCGCTATTAGGTCTTCTCCTACATGCCAAGCTACTCCATGCTACATCATCATTTAGCATGAATGTCACAATGTCACAATGTGACAGCATAGCATTGTCATCGATCACAAAGCATGTTCATCGGCTTAAGATTCTCATCCATATCATGGTCTCATCTATATTATAGATTCTACATCATGATATCATCAATAACGTGAACTCCTTGATGAAAGTTGTTCAGGAAAGGCACACATAGATCCGAGGGTGGAAAAAGGGCGCGCCCTCTTCATGCTGATGTCTCCAATACAATAATTTTGAGGGTGATACTTTTTCAGGTCTCTCGTGAACACGCTCCTCCGCTGGCGCAAGAAACCCAACGTCATGTTGTACCCCAGGCAGCCAGTGCGCAATGTGGAAAGTTACTCTAAGAACTACATGGTACTGCATCATTTATATAGTATGAAGATGTATTAATGTCATCCAAAATCCATGATTTTGCAGGTCTGCCTGTGCAAGAATTGTGGCGCAGCGGTCGCATTGGCCACCGGAAGAGCTGGAAGCACTCGGACAGTGTGCGATGGTGCCACAGCTGAGTTCATTGCCCTCGCTTGGGGTCAAGCCTTGGAAGAAGGGAATCAAATGTGGTCAAGGAGTCAAGGACTGTTGCAGCCTTGTGATTTCAATTGTTGAGAAAAAGGAGCTACGTACATGCAATCACGAATGCTCCACTTCTAAGTGGTGAACCAAGAGTTGGAAGCTTGTTGAGTTCCTCTCTGCTATGTCGATAGAGTGGTCGTATGCCAGTGTTCTACAAATCGTACTGGATCGATTTTTTGACCCATTTAGAGGTCAAAAGCTCCATAGACTTTTTGCAGGTAGCTGGCCAAATCGAGACCAGTTCAATCATGACGATCTGGATAGAATAAGCGAGTTGTTGAGTAGAAAGATTTGTCTATGTCGAATATCAAGTCTTCTGCAGAAGAAACAAACATCGATGAACAAAATGTCCAAACATCGTTGCCAATAGTAGCTTCTTGTTACTAATGGTGATGGCCTCCTACCTACTTGCAATGGCCTCCACCTAATAGCGATGGCCTCCACCCTAGTAGCTTCTTGTTACTAGTAGCGATGGCCTCCAACCTACTTGCGATGTCCTCCACCCAATAGCGATGGCCTCCAACCTAGTAGCTTCTTGTTACTTGTAATTAGCGATGGCCTCCAACCTACTTGTGATGGCCTCCACCTAGTAGCGATGGCCTCCTACCTACTTGCGATGGCCTCCAACCTAGTAGCTTCTTGTTACTAGTAGCGATGGCCTCCAACCTACTTGCGATGGCCTCCACCTAGTAGCGTCCTTGCTACTAAGTGACAATGATCATGATCCAAAGATCCGGCTTGACAAGTTCCAGACTCAACAGCTACCTGGGAGGTCGCAAAGTGCAAGTGTCAGTGGCGCAAGGTATCGTCCAAACAGCTCCAACACGGTTGCAAATGCTTCTTCTGCTAAATCTCAGCAAATGATGCAAATGATATCGATGAGACCAGGGAGTATGGACGCAGTATACATGTGTGCCCTTGATTACGAGAGTTTTGAACCCATGGAACATGCGATGGTGTGGCCCAAAAGTCTTACCTGCTGATTTGTTCAATCTGGTTCAAAAGGAAATGCCCAACAAGCAACGAATCTTACTGAAAACATCGCAAAACATTCGGGTCGTGAATCTAAGAATCTAGACTATTGTTCAAGCCTTGCAGTTGCAGAAATATTTGCCCAGAATCTCAATGAGCTACTCTTCTTCATCAAGCTGCCCCACTGTAGAATTTCCGGCACCACATCTGCGCAGTCGTGGTAGTTGAAGTCTGTGACGTCCTCAAACACATAACCCAAATCGATTGGGAGCAGGTGCATCCAATGTCCAAGCTAAACGAATCAGAAACGATTACTGTAAAACAAATGTAAGGAACATGAATGATGTACAGTATATATATATACATATTATATAGACAATATTATCTCACCTTCCCGTAGAGATCTGTCTATATTCAATGACTCAAAGTGAGGCTAAAATCTACAAAGAGCAACTGAGTGAGTTCCAATTGAAAAAGGACCAACCATTTCTGTCTGTGTGGGGGCCTCCATTCTGACCGGTTCCCTTGTGCAACATTGGTTTCATCAAAACAACAGTGAAACCGGTGTCGAGCGCAAACAACTAAAAAAAACAGCACTATAATTGCTGGAACAACCAGCTCACTCATCGAACCCTTTGGACAGCCAAATGCTTTGCAAAACTACTGTGAAATGGATTGCACAACAAGCCGCGTGGTAACAGAGGCCGATGTTCCAGTACCTTCAAGTCAAATGGCGAACTCACTATTTGTCAGCATTAAGAACTTGCAGGAGTGGGGGGGTGAACGAACAGTAGCTTTCTGCGGGTAATCAAGTACTGCAAGCTGAAGGTAGCGCCGATGCACAGCACAGGCACTCAAAGTTACAGGACCAGATAACCCACGTGTGAAAATTGTCCAACACCTACGATTGCAAAACAAGGCAAAGCAGTAGGGAAGGGTGAGAAAAACTCGTGCTGCTTGTCAATAAGCTCGTCGTGGTCATCGTACCTTCTTGAGTTCCATGTGTCCACAACCCTTTTTTGCCAAAGTGCTAGTACCAGGCAGAAACATTGGGTGTGATATACCGCCCTAAGGCCTAAGGAAAAGCCGGAAGATGAAGGCAAGTCCTGTCAAAAGGATACCCAAGGGATCAAAAGACTTCAGTCAGGAAGATGTGTGTGCTGTGTGTGTGTCACCCTCCGTTCCTAGGAGGCCTACTTTCCACCTCTTAACTCGTTTCCACCAAGCAGGGGTGGCAGCAGGAACGAGAGTCTGCCACCAACGAAGACCCTCTCGACTTCCTGGTGATACTGGGACTGATCATCCCAACGCACCTGCCTGGATGACAACACTCCAATGCTCACCGCTTTTGTTTGTTTCCATGGTCGTTCACATGATATCCCCCTAAGCCTTTCCCCCGCGGATCTGCAGCTGTGTCTCCGCTGAGTGTTTCTGCAGTCAAGTGAAACCGCCTTTGTTCAAACATTCTGTTGCCGCAGGCTCAGCCACCATTCCGTTGCAGCGTTCATTTCTTCGTGGATTATCTCACTGGATGAACCATTGTCTAAGTGTGCGCTCATACGACTCATGTGCATCGGGCAGGGTTAATAGAAGGAACTGCCGCAAGCAAGTTAACGCCAGCTAGATTTTGTCATCCCAAACCCAACACACGAGCGGTGCCGGATGCCGGCGCCGGTGGCCGGTGGCCGGTGGCTGGCGCCGCTGCCCGGCAGCCGCTGCCGGCGCCGGTGCCGGTGGCCGGTGGCTGGTACCGTTGCCCGGCAGCCGCTGCCGGCGCCGGGGCCGGAGACGGTGGCCGGCGCCGGCGCCCATTCGGTGACCGGCGTCGGTCTGTCTGTGTTCGTCTGTCTGTCCTATCTATCTATGTGTCTATCAATCTATCTATCATTCTACCTTTCTATCTATGTATCTATCTATCTAACTTTATTTATCTATCTATCTATCTACCTATCTATCCATCTATCTATCTATGTATATATCTATCTATTTATCTGTCTATCTATCTGTCAAACCTAATCTAACCCAACCTAGCCTGGGCTAATCTCATTGAATCTATTGTCATTGTCTTTCTTTATATAAGTATCTTTCTTTTTGTCTCCTCTATTTGTATTATTTCTGTATCTTGATGCGTCCTAACTGTACATATGCATTTTGCTCTTTTTAGCACATGACAGTTGAAATGTATGATCGCTGCTGGGCAGCCGTACCCGATTGCTTAAGACAAGCTGTGGCCGGGCAATTCCCCTGCGCTGTCCGGTTGGCCGGCGCCGGTGCCCGGCAGCCGCTACCGGCGCTGGTGCCGGAGACGGTGGCCGGTGCGCCGGTGGCCGGTGTCCGTCTATCTGTCTAACAATCAATCATTCAATCAATCAATCAGTAATCTATCTACCTATCTATCTATCTATGTGTCTGTCTGTCTATCTATCTATCTATCGATCTATCTTTCTACCTATCTATCTTTCTACCTATCTATCTCTCTATCTATCTATCCTATCAATCTATCAATCTATCATATCTATCAAATCTATCTATCTATCTACCTATCTATATCTATCTTTCTAATCTAATCTAATCTAATCTAACCTAACCAAACCTAATCTAATCTAATCTAATCTAACCTATCTATCTATGTATCTATCTATCTGTCGTTATCGATCTATCGATCTATCTGTCTACCTATCTATCTATCTATCTGTCGACCTATCTATCTGTCTACCTATCTAAATCTATCTACGTGTCTATCTGTCCATCGAACTATCTTCCCATCTATCTATCTATCTGTCTATCGATCTATCTATCTACCTTTTCTATTTATCGATCTACCTATCTATCTATGTATATATATTTTTTGTGCGTGCATCTATCTGTCGTGGCTGCTCCAATGACCATATCAACAGAATCTACGCGAATGGATTTTCTGATTTGGGTCGACAAAAGGTACTTCCGTATACCCATCGCCTTTATAGTTGTAACCAGTTCTGCAGATAACCAATAGAGCCATCGGGGCCCCGGCTGCTCTTGATGGGAGGCTCCGGTTGTCGCTGAGCATGGCACGCCTTGAATTACCGGCCACAAATTCCTGCCCTATGTTGCTAGAACTTTGCAAAGGCATGCTTCATGTTGAATCTGACGCCCGCTCAGTCTCTGAATCTTAGAATGAGGAAAAGACAAGAAAGCAAGAGGCGCAAAACTCAAGACACCCGCAAGTGACGCAAAGAGCGATGGAGCAAGCTTACATCATTACAGCGCGCAGCAACCCCTTCCAGTAGGCATGCGCTCTACCTTTCTCTTCTCCGGAGGTTCTAGGATAGGCGTTGGCGGCGCAGCCGTGGCACTATCGCTGCAGGGGCCTCAAGCAAATGCACAACGCACGTCCTGATATGACGCAAACGAGAAGAGAACCTTGCTTGCGAAGCCAAGAAGCTGGAAGGGCTGGTTGCGTGAGCCTGGGCGGGCGCCGGCTTTGGCCTCTTGGGAGGACAGCTGGCCCGGCCCCGCTGCACGCTGCGATCCCAGATCGCAGACATGCGGTTCCTCTCACGCAAGCACCGCTGCACCTGTTGGATTTGACAGTCAGGGGAGATTTAGAAAATGCAGCCAGATTTGTGGCAAGCTTTGCTACAAAAAAACACTTAAAGGCCCATAGCTGCTGAAGCCTTCGCCAAGCCATCCGCGTCGCTGTCGGCAGACGGTGGTGTAGGGGGCAGAGTGATGCGTCTCTTCCGCCTGTCTTCACGACGCTTAGCGTTGCTTTCTTGCACCATGGCACGCGCAGACGGCAGATGTTCAAAGAAAACAACACAGCAAGTGAGACTGCCGTTCTTACAGAGTTTGTGCAATTTTCCTGTCAATGTGCGTGTATTCTCCCTATTGTGTGCATGCAGTAGCCGGACACAATCATTTGTCCATCTCCTCCCGTTTCTACAGAGCTTGTCGTCAACTTGCGTGTTTCGAGGTACAAGTTCCACGTTGAAGCTAGCTGTGTGGTTCCTTGGAACATGCGGTAACCATACGAAGCAGGATGCAGTTGCCATTGTTCTCTAAAGACAAGACATTCCTGCCCTGAAAGGTTGTTCAACAACGTCGTGTCACCAAGGCAATATCACAAGCCAAGCGAGCATTGTGATACCCAGACCTGCCTTAGGGTCGGACCGCTGTTGGCCACTGGGGATGGCCTTTGCGCAGAGCACAGAGAGCAGTGGGCTCGCGCCTGCCGTATCTAGCCTAACCTATTTAGCTATCTATCGACCGATCGATCTATCTATCTATCTCTACTTTTATCTATCCAACCTAACTACTCTTTATTTCTATGCCAACTCCTATCTAACCTAACTAATCTTGCTATCTATCTATGTGTCTATCTATCTATTATCTATCTCTATCTATCTGTCTATCTCCATCTCTATCTATCTAATTTATCTATATCTATATCTATATCTATATCTATCTACTTATCTATCTGTACTTCTATCTATCTATCTATCTGTCTGTCTATCTATCTCTCTACCTACCTATCTATCTGATCGCTCTACCTATCTATTTATCTATCTATCTATCGATCGATCTATCTATCTATCTATCTTCCTACCTACCTATCTAACTATCAAGCCTATTCTAATCTAACCTAACCTGGCCTAATCTCAGTTGATCTAATGTAATCTAAACTGTCTATCTTTATCTATCTTTCTGTGTGTATCTATTTGTATCTTTTCTGTGTTTTTGTTGAGTCTTAATTGTACATAGGCGTTTGCTCTTTTTATCACACGACAGTCCAAAGGTATGATCGCTGCTGGGCAGCCGTGCCCGATTATACTCAAGGCGAGTTGACATTTACCGCTGCCCTGTTGCTGATTCCCGGTGCGCGGGTCCGGTATACTGTGGCCGGTGGCGGGCGCCGGTTTGTTACCGGTGCCGGTGGCTCGTGCCGGTGGCTGGCGGCGGTCGCCGATGGCCGGTGCCGGTGGTGCCGGTGGCCGGCCGGTTGCCGGCGCCGGTGGCCGGCCGGTTGCCGGCGCCGGTTGCCGGTACACAAAAAAAGTGTATTATGCAACACACAGACACCCTAGAAGCGCTAAATGCCAAGGACTTTGAGAGCATGGAGTGCGAGGGCAGCAGATTCTGAAGAAGAGCAGGTCAGTTGAATGCCAGAATTAGGCAGTGACCTAATAGGAGCCAAGCCGACAACTGCATACAAATCTGCATGGTGTGGGCAATCGAACATGACACACTGGCCTAAGCCATGTGCAACATGAAGAAGTGAAGTCCAAAACGCTCCCCGAACCAATCAATGGACTGAGCGACTGCTTGAAGTGGTCTCAGTAGTTGAAGTTGTGCCGGTTGTCGACCTGGCAGTGCCCATTGCAACTGGAGCACTATTGAAGTTGCATAATTGTACAAGAGATTGCATTTGATGTTTGATTTCGCCATATTTCATTCAATCTGTCCGTCGCAAAGAACCACGGAATCGGGGATAATTCCTCTGAACAGAACATCTTCCAGGGAATACTTCATGAGTTCTTGATATTTCACTGACGTTGAGGGTGTTGTTCTGACACGACAGCCATCTGTTACAACTCTACCATGGATTCACCAAGTTGCGTGATGCTTGCAGTTGTTGTTGAAGTACTTGTTGAACTGGAGCTTGTTGTTAAACTAGTGCTACTGCTGGAAGTTGTTGTGCTTAGAGTGAAGGTCGTCGAACTGCTGCTTGCAGTCGAAGAAGTTGAAGTGCTTGTTGTCGAAGAGGTGCTGCTAGTAGTGGATGTGGAAGTTGTGCTGGACGTAGTCGTTTTTGAGGATGTTGATGAGCTCGTGCTAGTGGTGCTTGTAGAAGTCACTGTCGTTGTTGTCGAAGAAATGCTGCTGGTGCTTGTGGTTGAGCTTGTGCTGGAAGAGGTTGTGGAAGAGCTGGTTGTGGAACT
>CAXAMN010000114.1:505625-555332 GCA_963970005.1 Durusdinium trenchii
GAGTGGTGTATGATGAGTGGTGTATGATGAGTGGTGTATGATGAGTGATGTAAATGTTCGTAATGCGGAAGTTCCTCTAAACTTCCTTTGACTAGGGACTCCAGGCCTTGCTGCTAGGAACAAGAAGACGCTACTAGTAGCTAAGGGAATCGCTAGGGGCTCCTGGCAACTACTAGGAATCAGAGGACGCTGCTTAGTAGCAAAGGGCATTGCTACTAGGAGCAAGGATGCTACTAGGGGCTCTTACTACTAGGAACAAGAGGGCATCACTACTAGGAGCGCATCACTACTAGGAGCAAGGATGCTAGGGGCTCCTGGCCTTTCTACTAGGAACAAAAGGACGCTACTAGTAGCAAGAATGCTACTAGGGGCTCCTGGCCTTACTACTAGGAACAAGAGGACGCTACTAGTAGCGAAAGGCATCACTACTAGGAGCAAGGATGCTACTAGGAGCTCCTGGCCTTGCTACTAGGAACAAGAACGCTACTAGCAAAGGGCATCGCTACTAAAACCAAGGAAGCTACTGGGGCTCCTGGCCCTACTACTACAAACAAGAGGACGCTGCTAGTAGCAAAGGGCATCACTACTAGGAGCAAGGATGCTGCTAGGCCTGGCCTTACTACTAAGAACAACAGGACGCTACTAGTAGCAAAGGGCATCGCTACTAGGAGCAAGGACGCTACTAGGGGCTTCTGGCCTTGCTACTAGGAAAAAGAGGACGCTACTAGTAGCAAAGGCCATTGCTACTAGAAGCAAGGATGCTACTAGGGGCTCCTGGCCTTTCTACTAGGAACAAGAGGACGCTACTAGTAGCAACGGGCATCACTACTAGGAGCAAGGATGCTACTAGGGGCTCCTGGCCTTACTACTAGGAACAAAAGGACGCTACTAGTAGCATAGAAAATGATTTTGGACTTTGGCCTGAGTGGCCTGCCTCCGCTACTTGATCAAGTACGGGCTAAGTGAGCTTCTAGGTTGGACGCAGGATAGCTCACGCTCTCAGGCGAAGGGAGCTTGCTTTTTTTTCTCTCAAGCCATCTGACATGGTCAATGACGACCTATGAGCATTCTGCGTCAAAGGTCAAGTTCCCATCAAGATGTACATCCAAGGTCACACTAGAGAAGTGTATCAAAGGCCATTGCCCAGGACAACGGGGTCGCTTTGGCCCCTTTCTCAAAAGCACGGGAGAGAAGCTCAAGTGTGCGATTGTCAAGAAAGGCCTCAGCACCTCGAAAGACGCCTTTCGGGAAGGTCTTCCCATTGCACTTATTTCCTTTATCGAGAAGTAAAGGCGCCACGGCGCCACCACAATCTGTTTGGCTTTGCAGAAAGCAATTCCTGCTCGGATAATGGTGGCGTATGCCTGTGGGGAACAGATTGTTCCCTGGGGCAATTCAAACCTCCAACCATGCACAAAGGCGGAGGCAGCAAGTTCGAAGGTCGAGCAAGACAATCCATCCCCAAGCTTCCAGTGAACAGAGTTCATGAAGTCCAAGAAGACACGGAAATTTGTGCCCGTAAGTGGCGGCTTTGTGGGGCCCGGAAGGTCCAGTGCATTTGTATTCTGCCATGTATAGGTGGCCTGCTGGCTATCCCAAGCACATCTTGGGCATAGCTGACGTGGCGTTAGCCGCTCCATTGGTGCAGTGGGGACCATGGAAGCAGCTTGACTCACAGTATCAGGCTTCTTACACTCCCTGTTGAGCTTGGAGAGCCATAATTGGCGCGCAAATATGTCAGCCTCCTTCATTTGCTGATCAGCCTTGAGCTTCAATGCATCAGCCTGAATCTGCAGTTTAGCGCACTCATCAGCTTTGCGATTAGCACAAATATCTTGGAGCGTAGAACCAGCTGCCAGTGCTTGTTGTTCACTGATCTGTTCAACTGGGAGATGCTCCAAAAGGTGTGCTGGGCACCAAACGAGTTGAAGGGGTGGGTCATACTCACTACGACGCCTGTGAATCAATGCTAGCAAAAAACCCCACCATTGAACGTGCGTCCACTCCATCTGAACCCGATCTGAGGCTTGCAGTTCAGCAAATTGTTGTACGATCGTGAGCGAATCCGAATGCACAACCAAGGGCTGGGTAGCGTTGGCAAATGCTACCAGTACCGCCCACAACTCTGCACTGTAGCTTGAAAGCCTCCAATGTAGCACACGGCCAGAAGCAATCAAGGACAAGTCTTCTGCGACCACGGCAAAGGCAGCTAGTGTTAGCCAGGGGTACTTGGCAAGCTGTACAGATCCATCTGTCCACACATGAGTACTGTTTTGCACCACACACGTCCAATCCTGAACGTGGAGTTCGGCAGGGTTTGACACAGACACAAGGAAGCTCAGCCACACCTAGCATGGCAAAGTTAGGCCCGAAGTAGAAGGTAGTCGCGGGTTGTATCAGGGCAGGTGGAAGACACTTGCATCCCTCAACAAAATGCTGTAGGGATTCCTTGCAAACCCCACAAAAGCGGCACATGGAGTTGTCTGTCAAGCCGGATGCAGCCAGTCTGTCGGCCGTCAAAGTGCATCCCGTCAAGGCACTCTCCCAATGAAAGAGACCCAGGGTTAGGAACTGCAGCAATCCTCTTCTTGGCCGAAAGAGTCAACGACAAGTCCAGAAAACCAGTTGCCTTCTGAATATCTTTACGCGGCATCAAACATGCAGTTTGGTAGCATTTATTCGCCGCGAGGCACTTCAAAATGCACTTGAGGTCCTTGACAGAAAAGTCCAAGAAATTAACTGCTGGAGCATCAAAGGCAGAAAAGCACAGTGGGCCACTCCAATCAAGATCCAAGATAGTGCATGCCTGTCCAAATTGGGTCATCCATGCTTGAGCTGAGAGCTGGTCCTGTTCATAAAGCTGCTCCCATCGCCGTCTGGCATACTCCGATCCTCTCAGAAATCTGACGGACTCCAAAATGGTTGCAACTGCCCGGACGAGGAATGGATCAAGTTTGTGAGCTTTGTGAATGACACACAGCAAAAGGTGTTTGGATCGCCACATTGGCCGATTTTGCCACAATGCATCAGCTATGGCGCACTGAAGACGTGCAAGCAACCTCTTCTAGGTAGTTGATCTGTGGCGCAAAGGCTATCTGTGACAGTACCTTGGTAGCTAGGATTTGCGCTCTTTTGTAGCTGTCACAAGGCAATGAACGGATAGACTCACAGTCACGAAGTGCAGCCTGCAGTTTGGATGTGGAAAAACTGCCACTTTTTTTCCGTGTAGTTTGAATGCGAGCGCCAAGGATGTTTACCACTTCAACCACTTGCATCTGTGGAAAAGCATGCCGCAAAGCTGAGCGCAAGGGGCCGTCGTGGCAAAGAGTTCACATTTGCTGGCATTTAGAAACTGTCCACATAGCTGATCCCACAACTCAGTGGCACGAACTGCAGCAACCAGTTGGTCAATGGAGGGCAGCCGCGACCAAAGATAAGTGTCGTCAATGAACGCACGAAACTGGACGCCTTGGAGGTTCTCAATAATCCATGCCCACACAGCCATATGAAGATTGATGCAGAGCAGGCTGAATGAACATCCTTGTACAACCCCATTGGCAGTAGATATAGGCTGGCCTCGAGTCCATTGTTTAAAGGAAAGGTACCTTGTCATTCTCGAATAGAGAGCAAGGAAACCACAAACAACTCCACGTGGAAGCCCTAAGGCCAACATAAGTGCCGCACAAAGTTTGGGGATCAACCGGTCAAAGCACTTTGACTTGTCCAGCTTCAAACCAGAGAAACATCCATGAAAGCTATGTGCAGAATCAATTTCCATTTGGATGGTCATGTGGACCTCAGTCATTTGTCGTCCTTTGATTCCACCTTGAAGCCAAGGCATAATCTCTTGCTGCCAGTTCTGCAACTGCATGAAACGGAGACCAGTGTAGAGAAGAGTAAACACCGACTGAAGAGAGATGAGCCTCTTGGAAAGCGGAGCATCACTCCCATCCTTGTTGTGGATAACCATACGAACTTGAGTAAGAACAGTTGGGAACTCTGCAGATCCGGCCTCAATCACGTTAAAGAGAGAGGCAACTGGCCGAAAAGCGGAAGGTGGAAGTGCCTGAACTTCACGAGTCATCCATCCATCAAGCCCCGCCGCTGCATCAGGTCTTCTCCTTGACGCTTGCTGCCAGAGTTGCTGCTCAGTAATTGGCGGAAGAGTGATGGCCTTCCCTTTGTCGTGAATATAGGGCCAAATCTGCTTGAGAATCTGCATTTCGTGTTCATGTTCAGTGTTGACAGCAAACACCGAGTCCCACTTGTTCGCAATTGTATCCATAGCAACTTGTGGGTCATAGATGATGTTGCCCTGCTCATCTTCAACAAGATTTGGTGGTGTGACCCGACCTTTGCGTTTGAGGAACTGATAGACAATTTTGCCAATGGTCAGGGACTTTGTTGCATCCTTCATGGAAGCTCGCCACTTCTGAATTGCAGCGCGCTTGAGGTGATGGATTTCATCCTGTGTAGCCTTCAGAGTAATCTCGACAAGGTGAGGCAAATCATGGACAAAAATCTGACGAACATTATAAGGAACCAGCTTGGCAACTTTCAGCCGCCGCAGAAGGCGTTGTTGTGTATTTAATTTCTGAAAGTTCTGATATCACCCTGCCCATTCACACGAAGCCCCATTCAGCAGAAGAAGCTTCACCGCAAAGTCATTGTAAATGTCCCATTTGGCATCGGACGTAGAGGCTCCTTCAAACTCATCATGGTAGCCATGCCATAACTGTTCAGCAAGCTGGTTCACCTGGCAAGAAGGATCTTCAGGGACTGCATACTGTACCTGATCCAAGTTCAGGTTGGCAACACGTTGAAGGACGGTGCCAACCTGCTGAATGCGATCCCAGCAAAAGGTAGCCTTAACAGGGCGATGTTGACGATCTTGGTGGTTGAGGACCTCAATACCCAGAAGGGCTGTAAGCGCTGTCCGATTAACCAGAATGCCATCAATTGATGATTGGCCCATCATCAGAGGATGCACTGTGCTGAAAGAAGGTGGGCGGCCTGAAGACAGTCCCTGTGTCATCCGTCTGCAGTAGTGGATCACCCCAGCCCCAATGGTCCAGTGCCAGCTGAACAGATGGATACATGCCCAGCTCCATCTGGAAGTCTCCAGCGATCAAGATAGAAATATCTCCAAACTGCGATGCCACAGTAAAGATCTGATGGAGAAGCTCATCATTTCTCTCAAACTTGGTTCTCTCTGAGGCCGCATTGGCTACAGCATAGAAGTTGAAAGCCAACAGTTTGACTGAGGTAGCTACCTGATGCCATGTGGCTGTGACCCTTGCTGTACCACGCAAGATGGCCCATGCACCAGAAATGTCATCTTTATCTGCAAAGGGTTGAGTGACCTCTTTGCTGGCACACGTGGCAGTACCCCCACAAAGGCCCTATAATTCCCATTGCTCACCTGAATCTTTCGAAGAGGCTGAGAGCAGTACAACTGAAAGTTGCATAGAGCCGCCTTCCGTTGAGCTTCCACAATGTTCGATTCAGCCACTCTGGCTTCTTGTAGCATGAAAGCGTCCGCATCCCAGTGGAGGTAGTTCACATTGGTAAGAAATGAGTCCACATTGGCAGAAACAACCGACCACTTGGGTCCCTCACCTGGAAACCCCAGAGTTTGATCAAAGGTCAACTTCATCCAGTGAGCAATGGTGACCGGGCGCTCAATCAACTGAAAATTCTGAATTCGGTCATTCCACAAGAATCGAGCGGCCCTCTCCTTCACTCGCAAGTGGGAGTACGACATCGTCCAAGCAGAAGACACATGCAAAAACCGAGGATGTACAGAAACTCCGGAATGATGGTGGGCATCATCCCTCACACGATAGCTCAAGCACTGGTGCAGTAAGAGGAAGGCACCAGTGTTCCCAGTCCCCTCATACACACCCCAGCATGAGGAGGGACCACAAAAGACCCAGAGTAGGGCATCACAAAGATCAGACAAAATCATCACCACACAGGATAGCGTTGGCAGAAGAACCACCTTCAGCATTTCCGACAAAATGGCAGTGAAGAAGCCTGCACCACAAGAGTTGATCTGATAGTAGATCCGCCCCAACCCAAGGTGGCAACCATGATGACATCGCTCGTTGGTCACCACCACCTCTTCGAATTTGATCTTCATTTGTCAAGCCGCCCGGTGATGCTTCACCGGGGGCGGCGTTTCGCCGTGCTCCCTATGTCGCGGCTGGACGCACTGAAGAATCTGCCGCAGCTGATCCCCGACTTGGCTGAATTGACAATCAACCTTCTCACTTAAGTGCTCATGCTTCTGCTCCAATCTTCCAACTTGTTCTTCAAGGCGGTCAATCCGCTCATTGTGAATCTCCTTGGAGACAACACCTTTTGACTGTGGTGGATCACCTTTTGAGCCACTTTGGCGTGCTTCCCCTTGCCTTTACCCTTCGACGGAGTCTTGTAGGATACTGGCGTGAGCAGCACTTCAAATGTCTTCCCATTGACCTGAACGGAGAACTTCGTGACCGATGGTGGCTTCTCAAATGAAAGCGTCCAGGCACAAACCCCTGCTCTTCGGAAGGACCTCGTAGGAATACAAGGGGCCTTTGTGGCCTGATGCACAGCAGAGACAATGTCCTTGGCAAGGATCTCGGCAGGCCAACCAAGGCTGTCCATGTTCACCTTGGGAATCATAGCTCTGTTGATAGAGCAAATTCTATCGTCCTGTGGGAGAAGAAGATCACGAGCTGTGGCTAAGGCATCCGTAGCAAAGCGTGGAGCAAGGCCCCTTTTGGTAACAGCAATGCCTCGATATCCCGTGATAGTAGCTGCAGCCTTAATGAGGTCCGCTTTGCTTGCCCGATCATTGGCCCAAAACCGAGGAATGATGGAAAGATCCTCAACCTGTTCTCCTTTCGGGACAAAGTCACGAACAACCAAGTCTCCAGTACCACTCGAAGCAAGGAGAGGAACTCGATGTTTCTGCTGCACCTTCAGAAGACATTGATGGATGACATCGTGCCTGTCTTTGGTATGTTCCTGCAAAGTTCTATACCCATAGGTGGCTGCATGTCCCCAGATTTTGGTCCGAACAAACCTCCTTCAACTGGGTCTTGAATTTGGCCAATGGGTTTTCATAGAAGCTCTGAAAGGTGTCCTTGGTTGTCAACCTTGAATCGCACTCCAGGACAATCTCACAGACAGCTGCAAGTGTCATAGTAATGGCAGGTGTCGGCAACGTAAAATGCACCTCCGGTGTGATCACCAACAGATGAACCTGTCGCTTATACTCCTGATTCAGAGCAGGGTCAAAGACAATCACCTCAAATGGTCCAGAAAGATTCGGCAACTTGGCAAGAGGGTCCATTGGATCAATGATAGGCAGGAGAAGAGCACACGCTTCTTTGGGCACAATCTCTCTGGCTTGCGACAAGTTGCCCTTGGAGACAAGAGCAATACCACCACGGTTGGTTGACAGCTGCTGCTTTTGGACAAATGGGAGAGGCGCTTTGTCTTTGGCGACAAAAGGATGATCAGCCTGAAGCTGAAGGTCTTCCCATTTACTCTGCTTGACAGGCTTTTTCTTCACTTTCAGTCTGCCAAGGGTCAACGGCTTGCATACTTGCATCTGACACAGCCTGTGCTTCCATACCCCCAAGGGAGACAGCCGCGCAAGGCTGAAGGGATTGAGTGCCACCGACAACCAGGAAGAGCCTCCGCAGATTGGCCGCAAAAGTCTGGAGCATAGGTGGAGCTCCAAGTGCCCTCCACACCTGGGAAGATTCTTCCAGAATGTGATCAACGATTTGCCGTTTTTGAAGCGGCAAGTGGAACGAATCTGGCAGCTGGATGTCCGCAACAATCCATCGATATAGGAGCTCCCAACCACACATTCCAGGCCAAGTGCGGCTTGTGTCAACAATGATGATCGGCCGGAATCCCAAAGGGATGATGTGGTCAATCGCGAAGTCATGCCAGAACTGCTGGTGCCGTGGAGGAACCTGGAGGAAGACAACCCGACACGTATGCTCATGGTCATTACAAATCACCTCAATTCCAATCCAGTGGCCTTCTCGGAGTGCAATAAACCGCTGTACATCAGCACAGTTTGGTTTCACACTCGGGGTAATCAATGAAAGGTCATGATGGAGCACCGGTGGGCAGAAGTTCTCCGGCAGGAAGAAGCTCATAGCAAACTCAATTTCATCACTGGCCGCCCACCCAGGATGAGTACGATAGATGTTCAACCGCATATCAAGCCACTCCTCAGCTACAAAGAAGATCTCCCTGATGTCATATGCATGAACCTCCCGTCCAGTTGCCCGAAGGACAAGGTCTGCTGCCCGGCTAGGTGATTCAGTAATGGCAAGGAGGAAGGCAGTTCTCGAGGCTCTCGCAAATTGCAGCATTCGATCATCAACTCCGGCATCACGCCATACAAAGTCCGCTTGGTCCAGGATCTGCATGACATGACCAGCATGTTGATCTCGCTGAAGCCGCTGGAGGAGAGGAGCCCCTGCCCGTGCATAGAAAGTCCGAAGTGTGCGCCATGTGGCCAGCTCCGAATCTTCAGGAGTCCGAATCCAGCGATATGCATTGGGCGCAACTTGAACCCCCATCACATTAATCAACTCTAGCACTGCTGTAGTCTGCCGAATAGTCAGCTGTTCTGGTGAATGATACAGCACTCTCCATTGACCTTCAAAGAACCTGATCTCCACGAAGATCCAGTCAAAGACAACCAAGATCGGAACCACAAAATGCTGATAGCAAAGCTGGAGATCTGTGGGTTGAACCGGAAATCTGAATTGCGATTCATTGTTAACCCACTGCCCTGGAGGGCACCAACAAATGGATGGCATCAGCATCTGGAGAATGTCAAAGTGGAAAACCACCTCATCCATGGCAAGCGATCCCGGTTCCAAGTTGAACTGAAGTAGTCGTGCAAGCCCTACATCATTGAGGATATTGCAACTGGGGTGATCAGCAAGTCGATCCATGCCTCCAAAGGCAACTGAGACAACATCTCGGGCCCGCGTCTCACTCCATAAGACATCACCATTGATCAGCATCAAGGGTTGGCCGCCCCTAATTGGGACAAGATTGCGCACAGTAACATTGCATTGCTGCCCCAAATGATCATTGCACTGCTCAGGCGAGATAGTTCTTGGGATTTGACAAATCTTACACCAGCGCAATTCTTGGCCTCCGACCAGCAAAACCCACTTGTTTGGATCTGTGGGATCATACACTCCATGGATGGCCATCACGACATCGATACCCAGCAGTCTTTGGCATGCGTCCTTGTTTCCTTTGAAGAAATGAATCCTTGTATCACGGTGCTGAAAGGATGGAATACTGCCAAGTCGATCCAGGTTCGCCTCACGAATCCATTCATGTACCCCATCTTGTTGCAGCAACAGGACTTTCCCTTTTTGTGGGGGGTTCTCATCTTGGCACAGGTGCTCCACAACATGCAGGAAACCAATTTGATGCGCTTCCAGAATCTGCTCAAACTCTGGGTCCTCATCCTCCGCCCCCCAGGCCTGAGTTGGGGAGACAATAGGGTCGTCACCAGGAGAGGTACCAGATGCCCTGACCACTTGCACAGTTTGACAACTACTTCACCACATGGGAGGTCATCCCATCCTACCCTGGAAGGAATGAAACGGCCTTCAAACATGAATTGAAGGAGAGACTCATGGTGACGGGCAAGATCAAGGTTTGTCATCATCTGCTTGAGGAAGTCCTGAGACCAAGGAACATTTACAGGGATGAGGCCAACATCGTCACAGAAACGGATCATGGTTCGTCCTGACAGCCATGGTTGCCACGTCACAATACTTGGAAGAGCCTTTGCAATGAAGTCTGCAAATGGTTGTAGGACATACATATCTTCACATCGACGAACTAATGCTTTGTCAACTGTGAGTCTTTCCTCCCAGCATTGTTGCACAAGGGCCAGCTTAGGATATGATTCTCCAGAGACCCCTTCCATAGCAAACAGGATAGCAATCAGTGCATGTAGCTGCGAAATTGCGTTGCCAAGCTGATGAAAGGCTTTCCGAAGGTCAACTGGCAGTCCAATTGAATCAGTTGTTCCGAACAACGCCACAAAAGCAAAGGGATCAATGAAAGAAAACTCCTCATCTTTTCTTGTCAAAGCTGCAAAGATGCCCTTTGCATCCAGATGGTCCCTTTGCAGTAAATGTTGTCCTGTGTAGGAAGCACAGAGAGTCGGAAGATAATCGCCTCGTTGAGGGACCCTCTGCTCAAGGATCTGGTACCGGGTCGTGTCTTCACACATACGGGCTCGTTTTGCAGGAGGAAGAAGATTCCTGTCTCCGTAGATTTGCATCTGTTCTTCTGACAAACTCAGCTCCTTAGTCAGCTCTTCAGGAAGCGAAAAAAGGTGCCGAGGGTCATCCCAAGGAAGCCGTCTAGGAAGTGTACAAAGAAATCTCTCATCCAGCTTTGAAAAGGTAATGTCCTTCCTTCCCCACACAGCCAGCCACCTAGTGCGGTGATTCCCTGTAATTTGATGAATCGCCACATCTTGCGACCAGATCTTCTGATATCCTGCAAGTTGAAGTGCTGCCGAAATAGCCCTCCAATGAGCATGAGCTTCAATACCATCAGAACATTCGAACAGTGCAAGGAGTGGCCGAGTCCTTGCAACATGCTGAATAGCATCAAGAAAACAGAATCCTTCATCTGTAGCCAGACCTGAGTTTCGACCTCCCCGACTCCAACTCGGACATGGTGGCGAAAGGGTCATCACCAGGTTGGACTTGTGTGATGTGGCTCTCAGCAATGTGATTTCACTGACATCTGCCAAAATACCATTAAAGGTCATGACAGGGTTGTAGTCAACACCAATAGGTAGCACCTCATACGGTCTGCCATGGTTGAAGCTCCATGTATGCATAACTTCCTCTGACCAGTCAACGGAGGTGTGGGAGGAGAAGGAAAAGCCCAAGTTCGCTTGCTGGAGCCGACACATGGCTCTTAGCCAGCCTTCGTAGCCGCCTGAGAACAAGTGACTTGCATTCCATGCAAGGTACTCCTGGTGGGAGGTTCCACAAAGGGAGAGTAGCGTCTGCCCAGATTTTCCCTGGAGCCACACGATGGCATGGCTTCGCAAATGCACCAATCCACATTCCGACAGATAGGTCCACACGTGAATGCATGACCGGACAAGTAAGGTCAAAGTGAGCCCATTCATCTTCAAATACCTCAGAGCTCATCAACATGGAAGTACGGCGCACCTGGACACATAGTGGATCAGCCGCAACAAGTCCAGTCACTTCCCCAAACAAGATCCAGTCATCCTGACAATCGGCAATCTCACCTGTGGCAGCAATGGCAGCCAAGGCCTCCTTGACAGTTCGCCCTAAGGAATCTGCCATGCCCATAGTGGCCCAATCAATGAAGCCTGCTCTCGACAAAGGTGTCCATGGCGATCCCACTGGTGGTGACCAGCAGGTCTGTGGACGCAAGACCCTGGCCAAGTAGACCAGCAGCCAAGCCACGGCCCTCGCGGTGGGGCGTCAGGCAAAGGGTCTTGAGCCCAGATGCCTCGGGGGGAGCTTACTTGAAGAAGCGCTCGCACTCATGTAGTTCCTAGACAGATTTTTAGGGAAACTTAATCGGAAACTTAATCCTTCTTGTTCTTCTTGATACTCTTCAAGGTCCATTTGGACACCGACTCATTGCAGGTTCCAACATGCTCTCCACGTTAAGGTTTAATGTAGAAGTCCAAGCAGCTCTAAAAGACCTTCCAAACTACCAAGCCCATACTGGAGCCTACCGGGCCTACGTATGCACTTGAAGACACGCTTACACGCACACCTGAACTACATACTGATACGGACGCGCCGCCAAAAGTATCGTCAAAGCCGGATCAATCATGTACACCAATCGGATTGCGATGCATGACACTGAGGTGCTCTTATCACATTACTGCAGGAGAACATGTTCACAAGCCGCTCCTGCGTCTGTCATTGACCATAAACAAAAACAAACCGTTTCCTGCTGCCAGGCAACTGCTCAATTTAATAAGTTGCACTGGTTTCGCTCTTTATATGATTCAAAGATATTCAAAGTGTGAGAGGTCAAGCCAAACCCATCTTCCCTTCGCACAGTTTCCCAGAGGGTGTGGTGTATGTCAAGCTTTGTCATGTCATTCTGCTTGCCTCTATCCCAAACAGGAAACCAGGACAATAGAGGTGATCTTGATTCGTGTAGCGTAGGTGTACTCTGAGCCGCACAGATCTGGGCCCAAAATGTTCAAATGCACCTATTTATTTTATTCCCAGCCGAGGCCACCTACATTAACAAAGAAGAGCGTGCAGGATCCAAGCTATTTCTTCATGTTTGCTCGACTCTATTCATCACCGAAAAGGGCCATGCAGTTTGAAAACTTAAGTTTCCCAAAAATCTAGGAACCAAATGAATAGTGCGAGCGCTTCTTGTTAGCTAATTACTACCTACCCCTTCTACTAGCTACCTCTAGCTACTTCGTCCCTCCTCCTTAAAAGAAAAAATGAAAAAATAACTATATATATATATATATAACTCATAGCATCATGATACTGTCAACAGGTGCGAACTTCAACATGTCGACTCCGTCGTCCTCAGCGTCGATGACGTTGATGCTTTCCAGCTCGAGCGTCTTGGCAAGACACCGATGCGTATCCGCAAAAAGAAAGATTAAAAAAAAACATAGAAGCTGTATTGTTCATAGTAGCTTCTTGTTACTAGTAGTAAGGTCTAGTAGCGTCCTTGCTCCTAGTAGCGATGCCAGGAGCCCCTAGTAGCGTTCACCGATTCTGGCTCATGGGCACGTTCTTCACTCTTTCTCATGTTTCTCTGCAACTATGCTACTTTCTCAGCTGGCCTCTGTCGATCTTGGATCTCATGTCAAAAGCTTTGCCCACACACTACACCATCAGCAGCTCAACTCTGTCAAGAGTGGGGGAGACTCCCCTTTGCTCGTGCCTTTTTCGGTTTCAGTCTCTTCTTGTGCTTGACAGCCTTCCAAGACATATGAACAAGGGAAAGCCCATCTGTCGCAAGCTCCAAAGCGCATTCTCAGCTGATCTACAGTAGGACTGCAATCCCGACCCCCATTCGCATTGTTTGGCATGGCCGTGCGCTTGGCAGGTGAGTGGAACAAGTGATCCTTTGCGGTTCGATGTTGCCTGATTTCTTCTTGATCGATTTAGTAATGGGTTTAGTAATGGTGCGCCCAACTGGTGTCCTCATGAGTAGCAGAATCAAACAGCGCGACTGCCTGGCCATCCTCGTCCAACGACCTCCTAGGCGGAGGTGCATCATCTGGTGAAGGCACTATGGGGTGGTTGCGGAAGCCTTCTTTTCTTCCTGGTAGTGAGAAGTACTGTAGTCAGAACCTGAGAACCGCCCAGCATGGAGTAGCATAGGATTGAGACGTTGCAAATGGTAAAAAGTGGACCTAAGTTTCCAAAAAAATCTAGATACCAAATCATTAGTGCGAGCGCTTCTTCAAGGAAGCTTCCCCCGCCGCCTTTAGGGCTGCGGGGGGGAGTTTCCTTGAAGAAGCGTGAGCTATCCTGCGTCCTAAGTAGTAGTTACTTAAGCTACTAGCTACCTTGCTTCTACTAGCTGTCTCTAGCTACTACCTCCTCTCAGCGGCCTACCCCCCCTTAACATTAAAAAACAGCTATTTAAAACATGTTTAAAACATCTGATTGCAAACTGTCACACATCTTGTCTCGGAAGCACCATATGACCATACAGCTTAGCGACTCCACATGACTCCACGGGTCACACCATGCGGTGCAAAAAGAAACACGACCAGTCAAGCGGCGAAAAAACAACATCCCTTCTGTGATAGAAAAAACACAAAACAACTGAGTGCATTCCTTTTCTACATGTATCATCAAGTGAGCACCATTTGATGTATTGTCAAAACTGCTGCGCATACTATAATCTGTAAGAACAGCATGAAAAGACTCCTGCCTGCGGCCTCTGCGAACCTGGAGAGTCACTTCTAGTTTCTCAGATTGCACGATGCTTCTTTCCATGTGCAATGGGCTGGGCTTGATCAGCAACAACTGCACCTTGATTCAAGTTTGGGAGGCAATACAAGGGATTGACCATGTCGGACAATACGGGCTCTCACTAAAGCGATATCCAACAGAACACGACGTTGTGGAGGTGTCTGTTTTCCCAGTGTTCTAGTCTTCTCACGAATTTACTATCTATGCGGTGGAGGTATTCTTATTTAAGGAAAAATGTACGAGGATACTGTCACACCACGCGCCACATCACAGTAGCAGACATCGCATAGACATCGCAATGTCGCCAGCGTCGCGGACATGGACCGCACAGAGTTTCCCAGAGGGGGGGGTGTCGAGCAAAAAAAGGATTGGTGGCCGTGATTTGAGGCAGCACCAATTTTTTTATTTTTTTTGGCCGACCCCCCCCCGGAAACGGAGAGCATACTGAAGAATCAGAAAGGAAAACGCGCAAGGAAATGGAATAGGACAATCCTGATGAGACCTCATGTGCTGAAGGGGATTTATGCTGACAGGTCCAAATGGAAGGGAAGAAAGCATCAGGTGGGAACCACATGAGAGTCAGGGCATCAGGTGGGGGTGCCAAGCAACAATTCCCCCACTTGGTTGGAAAGGGAAAGGAGTTATGGGCATGGGGTGCAGAAGATGGATCTTGCGTGGAAATATTTTCAGCTGCTATCAGTGGAGAAAGTCAAGCTTGAGGAGAAAAGGGATGAGCTGGAAGATTGGCCCCAGAAGATTCTTTGTATCAATCAATTGGAAAGGGCTGAATCCCAAATGAAGAGCATCAAAGAGGGGTATAAGCAAAGGGAAAAGAGGGCCAAGATGCTTATGGATGCTATTGGTGCCAAACATATGACTCCAAATGCGTTGGCGCCCTTGAGCAATGAGGAGCAGCAGATTTCAGCAGAATTGGCATGGAACCACCATGAGTATATCATGAGCCTTGTGTCCATGGGGCATGAAGATCTGAAGGAATTTGTGGCAAAACCTGAATGTATGCTTGGATTCTCAGATCAGGTTCCTGTATGGGTGAAAAAGGGATCAACTAAGGCTGTAATTGCAGGCCATGAGACCACACATGGGAAGACCATCAAAACGATTAGGAGGGACCTTCAAGATGAGCTGAACCAACAAGCCCATGAGACAGGAACCCAATGAGGACCTTGAGGCATTGGATGATCAGAAGAAGCAAGATTGGCAATTGGTGACCACTGAGGATCAAAAGGGTGGGGGAAGAGCCCATTTGACTATCATGACGGACTCAGCAACTGAGAAGATGAGGATTACCTTTGAGGCCCATCAGCTGGTGAGCAATGTCTTCAACCCTGATGAGGACCCCATTGGACATGTGGGCCAGGGGGCGCTCATAGTACCTGGGCAACATGCAAGGTTGGACAACATTGATGACAAAGGCAGGTGGATTGAGGATGAATCATTTAACTATTTGGGAGACATCAAGCTGCATAGGAAGGGAGAGAGTGCCAGGAGGGCATTGGAGCAATGGGTCAAGATCAGAAGGGGTCATCCTCATTTGTTGGAGCACTATGATGTTTATTCCCAACCGTCCTCCAATCAGGACAATATCATTATGTCATGGGTCATTGCAAAGCAAGGGAGGATGCATCCAGTATCCATCTATCAGAGGGATTGCTTTGCTGCTTCATTTAGCGATGATACATACAAGATGATGTATGCAGCCCATCAGCTACGGTCTATCATTCCTCCAAAGATGACAGCTATGATGCAATTGACAGATACAGACTTTAGCTACGTGTTTAAAAGCTTGATGAGGAAATCTGTTGATAAGATCATGGCAAAGGCGCAGCAGGCTATGGGCACAAGTGATGCGTACCAGATGGGTGAATGCAACGAAAACATAGAAAATCTATTGAAAATCATAGAAAAACGCAAAAAAGACTGAAAAAATCACACACCTCCAGGGCGTCGTACTCTCATATCCAACTATCCCTGCCTTCACTTTTGGCTTTAGCTTCTTCTTCGACTTTGGAGGCGTCGCTGATGGCTCCACCTCTCCACACGCGGCCACAGCACAGTGAATGAAAACGTTTCCACCCCTCAATGAGGTGGGCAACATCAATGTAGGAACCAATTACGCCGGGTGTCAATTTGCATAGGATCTTGGAATATCTTTAATATGTACTTTGTTATTCGCTTGCAGTTTTGTGAGATTTCAGCCGGGGCTCTGCTGTGAAATCAGATGGCGCGGGTTCGCCGCCGTCAGACCTGGCCGGAGATCCTTCAAGACCTTCAAGACCTCATGTCCAAGAGCTGATTGAGATATTGAGCTGGAGATCCTTTGTCTTGCCGACCTCTTACTTACTGTAGATTTGTTTTGGCAGCTACTCAATTAAGTAAAGGGATAGGTAACTAAGTACACTACTAGTAAGTGGACACGGGATAGCTCGCGCTATTCATTTGGTTCCTAGATTTTATGGACATGTTATCATCTCAATGATGAACAAACGGCAAAAGTAAGTAATGCATGCGGCGCCTTTGTTCGTCCTCATCCTCCTGTCACACAAGGACAGCTCAAAAAGAAACAGCAGTTGTGTTGAGGGAACAGCACACAAATGGAAACCAGTACAGTGTGCGTTCAACACTCCCATGTTGAAGTCAAGACAGTCGAACGCAACAGAAGTAGCAATGGCACCAAGTGTACAATGAGCAATCCTCCTACCTCATTATTTTTCAAAAACACAAACGAGCTTTTCCGAAGGGTGTGCTTTGAAGCTGCCTCACATGGCTCGGGCTTCACTGCGTGTTCGCCAGGAGCATCTGAGTCTGGACGCAACCTGCGAGGTCGATCCAACCTTGTTCTGAGACAAACAGAAAAGAAATTTCAGGTGAGACTTACTCTGAATCCTCAATTTTGTACAATAATATTTGTTCACTATGGTCACAGTGCCAAGAACTGTCGTTGGCATCATTCGCAGGAGGAAGAACTTTGGCGCCAATAGGTTTTTGTTGGGAGAAACATGGAGAAACTAGAAAACCACCGCATCCCAACGCTTAGCCGACACGTCTTCAATTGTCTTGCATGTAAGTCTGTAAGTCTGCTGAATTGGTATGTCAGTGAGAGCGCGATTGAAAGAATACGTACGACATACGCTTTGAACTCTTGGGTCGGGCAACGGGCCTTTTGCAGGCAAAGCCCTTGTAGCTTTAGAAGCAACCTTCCTCACTTTGTTCTCCGTGTCCTGTTTCTCAACGTGCCTAGATGTGTAGTGTAGATGTCCCAATGCATCACAACGCTTGTGGGGGCCAAGCGCCAATTGGTGTCAGTATGTGTCAGTGCAAAACTTTGCTCTGCTCACTGCTTTGCCCATTCCCCAGACGATCCCTCGAGGTCGGTGGTGCGTGCGTGCGTCTGCGTCTGCGTCTGCGTCTGTGTCTTTGTGTGTGTGGTCGTTCCAGACTTCCTGAATTTGAAGTGATTGCTGCTGGATTTAAGCAAGCTTGCTCAACGGATTACAATTCACAAAACAAAGGATCGATATGGACCAACACAAATATAAGTACAACCCCAATTCCTAATGTCCAGATTTCACGGCTATATATATATATTTACTGTTCACAGAAATTAAGCATAGCAACCAAGGAACAGAAGTAAAAGGATGCGAAGTAGAAGCGAAGACAGCATGAGACAGCAGTCTAAGCGAAACGTCTTCTGTTCGTCGCAAACATTTCCCTCGCCTCTTCTGACAGCGCCACCAAATCGCAAACATGCCTCAGGGGGTAGCATTGACACCAGGTGCTGCTCAAAAACAGATTCGTCAGAGTCAGAGTGAAGGCTGGCACTGCAATTCAACATGTATGGTTTGCCCAGCATCTCCAATTGCTTGAATCAGGTAAGGCTTTGCTGCTTGGCCACAGCTGCACAGGAGTTGCAAAGTCCGAACAGCACGGGAGAAAGGCTTGTTTGAAGACCCTCGCTGACGGTTTTTCATTAAAAGGACCCAAAAAAGAGATAAAAAGAGTAGTTGCGGTGGTCAAGGAAACTTGTTGCGGCCACTGCGGCTCACGGGGAATAGGATCGCCAGCAAGCCGCTCACCATGGCGAATGTACTGACCTTGAGAATCGCAAGCCTCCGAGCTATTAACGTTATCTATTCTATATAACATGGAGTCGTAAATATCATGTTCTGACAGTTCTTCTGATGGAACGTGTCACATGTCCGTCCTTTTCAAACATCTCCTTTTTCGGTGCATAGCATGCGGCCTCTAGGTCTCCACTAACGATTCAGAATCCCTATCTGGTCTCCGTTCATATCCTGAGTTTCTTGCATCAGTTGTGGCAGTAGTGTCCTTAGCATGTTGCATGGCAGAAACTTCCAGGATTCTAGGAGCTTTGAAGGGTGGAACTGTGTAACTCAGGTGTGAGTTGCTCAACAGTTTGTCGACATAGGTGATGATACGGATAGTTTTTGTGTTGAAATCCCTTGATCAAGGTGGTGGGGTGTCATGATCTGCCTTGGTTATCAATGAACTGTGCAATCATCTTTTCTCAGCAAAACTTGGGTTTGCAAAACTCACCCTGCACCGACCTGTCTGGCGCTCAGTTTGCCGAATTACGAGCGACGTGTTGTTCCTTTCAGGAAGACCAGTTGAGTGCTTAGCCCCAAACGGAAGCGCTAGAAGTCACGGTAATCTGCACCTCCTGCACGTTCTTGGTAGTCACGGACACCTCAGACTCAAAGGTTTGGGCCCATAAGCTGCCTACAACCTCAAAATTAACACCTGTCGATATGGACTGGTTAGAATTAATTCCCAATCCTGCACTAGTTGCTCGGACATTTGGGGTTCAATTTGGGCATGCTGCAATTTAGGACTACTGACTAGCATCACACAGATTGAAGTATTGGCTCTCGTATGTTTTGGTTTGCAACATCTGTGATCTACTGCACGCAACGAAGCTATGATCACAGATGGGAAGGGATCAAGGACGCTTGATCTTGTACCTGCTTGAGAACACACTGACTCCAATGGTCCTCCCTTGCTTTCAGGCTGTTTCAGGTGGAGGTAGGTTGGCAGACTTTGCACGTTGTCGCCGTTCTTGTCGACTGCTCGGCTCTCGATTTGGAACTTTGTGGGTTCTTGGAGTCTCTCATGGAGGTTTCATGGTCAAAAGCTTTAATTACATACCTTACTCCTGGCTTCTTAGGCTTTCATACCTAGGTGGGCGTGTGGCAAATGGCTTTCAATTCAGTACGCATTTCCTGAGTGAGTGTGTGTGTGTGTGTGTCAAAGCCTGTTTCTAAGGGTTCACACATTGTAAGTTGTTTCAAAACCACTCAAACTCTTTTGAAGGCAGGGGGGCAACGGCCAGTCTTCTTACGTTGCCCAACGAAGCTACAGAAGACTGGTGGAAGCATTCAGGGACGCCTGAATGTGTACCTGCCATTTTCTTACACCGTAAAGAGCTAATGAGTTTCCTCCGTCTCACCCATGTTAAACAATACAGTTGACGCGGACTCCTCCACCCTTCCGTTTGCAAGTCAAGGTCTAGTTTCTGCAGCCGGTAATGTACTCACTAGAGTGGGCTACCTTCACTGATTCAGCTCTTGCGAGCATCAATCTAAGTGTTTGTCGCCACAGAGTCCCACTGAGGGCTGTGGCGTGATCCCCAACGAGGGGCGCAGCATGTGCACATGCCTACTGAGATCGAACTACTGAAAACCACCACATGATCATGCGCGTCATTGGACAAACGAAGCAGACTTAGACATGTTCAGGGACTTCAAGAGAGTGTAAAAAGTCGAAAGAGCAGCAGCGGAGAGGAGTAAGAGTGCTCCACCGGCCGAGCGTGAGGAGAGTGAGCAATGTGAGGAGCGTGAGTAGAGGACCAATAGGCAAGCAGCTAAGTATATAATCTCTTTTGGTTCTTTTTCTCTCCTGCTGTTGCTGTCCATTTTCTTGAGGCTTTTTTTAAGGTTTCAGGTAGCCTTTTAGTCAAGGGAGCGCCGGTTACGGCAATGCCTTAGAGCCCCCACCCCATCCTTGCATGCGAATTCACATCTCCCATTCCCACCCTCTAATTAGGGTAACAGAAGGAAGTCGCACTCAACACACTTGTGTGTTGGTGCCTTTCCTTCTGTTTCTCCTGTCCTAATCTTTCCTACCCGGGCGGTCTAAGACTAAAGTCCCGCTCGCTAACTATAGCACTAAATTCATGCGGCTAAGTATTCAGTAACTAGAAGGTTTCGTAACTAGTGGGCCTCGTAACTACACCTATCTTTCTCTCTTGCCCTCTGCGTTTTCTCTTTCTGTCTTTTCCTTTCCTTTCTGTCTAAGGCTTGTTAGGTGGCTGCTAAACCTCTTGTAAACTATAGATTTCAAAACCACTCAACCTCTTTTAAAGGCAGGGGGGCAACGGCCAGTCTTCTTACGTTGCCCAACGAAGCTACAGAAGACTGGTGGAAGCATTCAGGGACGCCTGAATGTGTACCTGCCATTTTCTTACACCGTAAAGAGCTAATGAGTTTCCTCCGTCTCACGCATGTTAAACAATACAGTTGACGCGGACTCCTCCACCCTTCCGTTTGCAAGTCAAGGTCTAGTTTTAAGAGTTCAGAAGCCTGCAGGTGAAGAGTATGTCCAAATATTTGTTTAATGGATTTTTATATGGTTTGGATATGATCTGGGAATATGTTTTTTTTACAATTTTTTTGTGAAGCCGCAATTGGAATATGCGGCACTGTTGGGTGCTCACTGTGCCCTTCCTGTGACCACGCAGCCGCCCCTGGAAGATCGCAAGGGTCCGGTTTTGGGGCTCCTGTTCAATATTCCTGGTTGGGTGTTTTACGTGGGTTTGGGGGTACTTGTGAGGAGAGCCCAGGGCCTAGGGCGGGGCGTGTGATGGCAGTCCCCTAGAGGCCCGACACCAGACTCACACCTTTGTGCAAAGTGTATTCTTCCCCATAAACAAAACCTGGAGCTCTGGAGCCACCGTATTTTTTCTGTAAAGAATCCATATTGTTGGAGAACGGTGCAAATCATATAAAAACCATAAAACACAGTGTGTTTTATGGTTTTTATATGATTTTTACTTTTCTCTAACTTTTGAACTCATAAAACTACCAATCTGCCCAAACCATTAAAAAAAATAAAACACATGGTTTTTACATGATTTGCATCCTTCTCCAACAATATGGATTTAATATGGATTTTTTATGGCCTTTTTCAGGCCCTATGAGGTGAGCCGAAGCACGTGCCAGACATATCCAAGTGTGTTGCCTGGGGGCCTAGGGCGCCACTTTTCCAAGTTCTGTGACAGGTCTGACAGCCCCCTACATGAGAGTTTCCAAGTTCCCCTATATGAGAGTTTCCAGCTTGCCCACTGACAACACATTCTGCTTATTGCAGCCCTGGAGCGCCTATTTAATAGGCCTATTTAGTAAATTTAGTAGTCCTCAAGCTATAAAAAAAACATTTAAAAAAACATAAACATATCATAAATCCAATTTTGGCCTTTTTCACAACCATTAAAAAACCATGTCTCCAAGCCTTAAAAAAAACATTAAAAAAATACAAAAAAGTATTTCTGGAAATGAGCCCTGTGCAGAGGTTATGAACTCATAAGTCTCGTTCCTGGAGTGGGCTACCTTCACTGATTCAGCTCTTGCGAGCATCAATCTAAGTGTGCACGTGAGAGAAACTGCAAAAGCGAGAATGGTCATTTGCAACGCGTTTTGAGCCAGGGTGGGGACCCACTTATATCCTGTACTGGCATCCGCCAACGAAGCTGGCGTCAGTGTGAGTGAGGATGGAATATTGACGCCGCTTGATCATTTTCGTTTTCGGTTTTGTGGTGTTGTTTTTGAGAAGGCCTCCTTTCTGACATGTGGCATTATTCAACAACAGCAAATCCAAGCCCGCAGTACAAGTGTTTGTTTGACAATTCCTAACAGGGAATGCTTCCAGGGGATTCCAGGGGGTCCTGAGTGACCACGCCGAGACGTTTTGGAGCACTGGGATGTTCTGGACCTCCTCTTGCAGAATGGTGGTCACCTCAGCTAAAGCATCAGTGGGGTAAGCGAACCATTCAGTAGAGTTTGGCTTCTCCCCGGTGTCCAGCGACCGCAGCGACCACTTCAATGCGTCAGGTGCCCGCCTCCTCCACCGTTATGGTTTCAAGGATCTGGCGACTGCTTTCAGCCACCTGCAAACTTAGTGGTCCCGCTAGCGCAGGACTAGCGCAACGAAGTTGTTTACATTTCCTCGCGCCCTCTTGGTGCTTTGGTAATGTCTGTTTCAATAACTGCAGTCATGCTTTAGGAAAGAAGCAAAGCAAGAGTAGGCAAAATGAAAAGCAGTAAAAAGGGATACCTATAGAAACAGCCGTTAAGCTGCAACTCCTTTTTTTGGGCCGCGAGCTGCAAAAGGTGAAGTCATGACATCCTATTATGCGCAAGGTACAAAGTGTACATATTACATGGAGTGAAAATACACCCCCCTCAGCTAAGGTAGCTTTGCTCCCGAAGCTGGACGCGGAAAGTGCACGAGGGCTAGTGCAGGGCACGACAGTGATGTCGGCTCGAAGCTGGATGGCAGACATGGATGCTAGCAATCCACTGCCAACGTGGCCCTGTACGTGCATTTTAATTATTCACTCCCCGCCGCCAAAAGAAATTGAAAGTTTGGGCTTGGGAGGAAAACCGCATACATTTTGACAATGGATGTCATGCAATGAATTATGCTCGCTCAGGCAAAAAGGTTGAGACTTGGCTCAACTAACGCCAATGCCACTGGCTCCGACTCGAGCTCCAGTCCCACGAACGGCGGTCCCACTGCCGCTGCTCGCCCCACTCGCTCCAGTTCCACGAGCTCCATCCCCACGAGGACGATGCTGATCCGGATGCACGTGGGCTCACCGGTGAGGGTGGCGGACCTCCTTTTGCTTTTGAAGCTGGAGTTCCATCACCTCCGGTGGAGGACTTGCGCTTGCCCTTGCTTTGCTGCTGGCGCTGCTCTTGAGTCTGCTTGTTGACCACGTCACGCCTGGCAGCGGAGAGGTTGTCATGGCATAGCTGGCGAACTCCTCCAACGCGCAGTATTGGTTCATCTGACGCACGCCGTCCCAAGCCAAAAGGCCACGATGGGAGTCAGGTGAGTTGATGTACTCGATGTACTCACGCAAGGAGAGAATGTTTGTGCGATAGATCACGCACCATTGCTCTGGAATGTAATCCATAGCTTGTGGATAGCGATCGGGCACTACGTCGATGTAGGCCAGCCGTGCCAGAGAATGATCTTCGTCATATCCAAGGCCCAGGCTGACTTGCACTTTGTTGCGCGGCGGGTTCGCCAAGTGAGCATGGCAAAGCCAATCCTGCCGCTGCGCTGCCCGATAGTCATAGCCCATTTGCAGCATTCGTTCCATGAACTGGACGTCATATGCTCGAAGCGGTCCTCGATGCTTTGGAAGCCACACTTGTCTGCACGCTTCATTCGGCTGCGAGCATCTTGGATCATAATTGCTTCTGGGCTCATGTTTCCACGGCCGCTTGCAGACACCACACGCAAATTGAGGTCCGCCTTGATGTAGTCGCTGACTGGGCACTCAGTGCGAGCGAGGCCGGCCCTCGCAAGCTGCTGCTTTCGGAGAACTGAAAGTCTGGTGACAGCTTCTTCCGGCAGCTCGGTGTTGGTGGCAAGTTCGGCTGAACAAATGTCGCAGTGGGTCATGCCCCTGAGGACTAGACCCTTGCACTGGCTGCACTCGACCTGGATCACCGTCAGCTTTCGTCCCTTTCGAAGCGTCGGGGCGGTGATCGGTGCATCAAAGCCAGGTGGTGGCCCTGCAGGCTCAGGCGGAGCATACCCGCTATAGGATGCTGCAGGTCGATCTTGCTCTGCCTCATTTGCAATGGAAGTTGGCGGAGTCGAAGGTGCAGCCTTGCTTGCAGGTGCTGCTTTGCTGGTTGCAGTCAGGGAAACAGGCATTGCTTTTGCGGTTGGCCGGGGCTCGCCAGTGATGGCGGCCCGGCTCTCACCTCCATCCGCTGGTGCTGCCTCAGGTAGGCCTACGGCACTTACCCTGGTCCAGAGTGTGGACTGGCTTTCGGTGTTTTCGACGGAAACGATGTATTCTGGAGGTACCGTGTCAACCGTCATGATTCCACCGGAGCGGTTCTGGAAAAAGATGAGACCGCCATCGACTGCTTCCCGAAGTGCAACGGTAAGCTGAATGGGGCGCTTACCGCGGAGACCGCTTTGATAGTCGGTCTCCGTAATGCGACTTGCAGCCAGGTAAACATGGGCTCGATCACTGCCAACAAACTCGCCCCCGCCTGGGATGAGGCCCTCCTTGACAATCCGCTTCCAGCACGCTGGCCTTGTGCGGTGGTAGGCCAACACAGGGATCTCATCCGCTTTGGCAATGGGCTTCCCAATGAAGGGAGCTTTGGCTTCTGGCCTGAGCGCAGGACTGCAGTACATCAGGGCTGCCGATCTGTAGTTGTCCTGTGCGCTCTTGATTGCGTGCTTGCTTTGGCCAGCAGCGGCACGCATCTTCAGAGGCCATAGTGCCACACCCTTCTCCTCGAGTTTGTGCCCTTCTCGAATGCCCAAAAACTCGAATCGGTTTTTCTTGTCCTTCGCTGCTATGGCGATCAAGTCTTTGACGGTGAGCGGCGGGGCACTGCGGTGATTCAGGCCGAAACACCTGGCTACTTCATCCAAGTCTGCGTAGCCATCTTCGTCGACCTCAAGTCCCAGTCCCAGGAATTGGTCGTGTTGTCGGACGACCTTGGATAGCTGGGTGAGCCAATCCTTGAGGGGTTTCGCGAAGAAAAGGTGCCCGCCATTGAGCTCCCACCCGCTCGCAAAGTGGAGCGGCAATTGCTTGTCACCAAGCTGGACCACTTGCTTGAAAGCGCCATCGATCTCGGCCATCCGATATGCATACTCGGGATTTTGATCTGCAAGATACTGAGGGCACACAACGTGGCCTTCATCAGCAGCCGGCGGCGATGAGGGTGCTTCAGGCTCGGGCTCACCCTTGACGGTGGCCGAACCTTCTTCGCCATGAGGTGCGCTTTCATCTTCAGGTTCTTCTGGCACAACCTCTTCATATGGCGATACCTCCTCATCATCAATGGCATCAATGTCGAGCCATGCTGCCGGGTTCTCGCCAGTTTCAACACGATGGCTGAGTTCCTCAAGCGTCTGGAGCCGACCCTCATAGGTTTCTCGGCTGATGTCCAGCTCTGCAGCGCTTCTCCTGCTCTTCCTCCATGACATCTCGGCGTTGCTGGAGGATCTTTTCTGCCGTGGCGTCATTTGCGACGAAAACTTCCGAAAGGTCTGGATCATTTTCCTCCCCTTCGGGCTCGTCATCGATGACGGCCATGTCTGCCTCGGTAATCGGCGCAGCTCGGTTTGGCTGCTCCGCAGCGACGTCCTTCTTGGTAAGGGCGCGAGCGGTGAGCTCGGCTGCGGCGATTGCCCTTTTGTGGCGGACATCGGCAAGGTTTCGAAAAGTAGCTCTTCGTATCGCTGATGTGGAGGGAGGCGATCATCACGAAGTTCCAGCCCACCGAGCGGACGGTTCATCGGACTGATGGCAGCTACTTCCAATGCGATATCTCCGAGAACGTAGAGTCTCATGAGCAGGTGAAATACACTCTGACAAAAAGAGAACATATGATTTGCATTCTCGTCTGATTTTTCGCAATGCCATTGGTCACGCAAGTCCATGCGGATGTTGAGGACGTTGATGTTGACTAGGCGGAAGCGACACTTACCGATCTGGGAACCATACACTTCGTCTTGGAACCACTGACTCAGCCGGTTGTACCAGTCGCTGTAGGGTCCCAGCCGCGTGAAGTTGTAGGTCTCAGGATCGGGCGCGCTGATGAGAGCGGCTGAGTGCACACCGTATCGGAACATATCGGCGGCGAACCCAACCAGCTCTTCTTGCACCTTCTCCTGTAGCTCCATGTAGTGGTCGCCGTCAGGATGATCGAAGGGCCATGCAGTCTGAGCTTCAATTCCTTTCGCGCCGATGAGCTCGTTGCCGGACCATACCACACCAACCAGCAGCATGCAGCCTGGAAACTGGCGCTTGAGGTTCCTCACGGCAATACGGGCTCGTTTCAACAGAAACGGCAACTCTGCACCCCAGAGGCATTCGTGATGAAAATGCTTGCAGTAAGTTGGACGATAGGCCTGAAAGTGGTCGGCCAGATCGAACCTCTGGGGTTGGCGTTTCGAACCGCTAACCGAGCACAAGGTGGAATCGGAGATCAAGATGTGTACCGTTTGGTAGTCTTGACTCGTGGGCACACCTGTGAAGGCGGCTAGATCATACCGTGAGGTCCGAATCAATGGACCCAACTCCGGCTCTAGCCATGGGTTCTTCTCAACCAGGCCCGCCAGCACGGAATGTGCTGTGTGCTGGCCAAGGACGCCATTCAGCACCGCGTCCACATCCTCAGAATACCCGTCTTCGAGGTAGTAGCCAGAGGCCACAATCTGCCGAAAATGCGACTCGAAGATGTCCAAGGTTTCCCTGCGCATGTCATGGTCAGCCGACATGATGTGATCAACAATGATCGCTGGCAGGGCGCGCTGCGCGACGGCGGCAGAATGACTTGAGCTGCTATGCTTAAAGCAGCGATGAACAAGATCAGTGTACTCAAACGTGTAACCTTCAGCACTCTTCAATGACTTGCCTCTGCTTTGTCCATGAGTGTGATTATGTGTGCACATGTATTGCTCAAGACATGCAAGCTCATGAAGATTTGTGCGTATGTGCCAACTCTTACGCATAAGATTACCGTGATTATCGCGCACGCCAAACATGCATCCATCGAAGTTGTACCCTTGCAAGTTGTGGCGTTTGATGAAAGCCAACACCGACGGCCAACGCCAGTAGCGACAACGACGGGAAAGCTCAAAGGCAACAAACGTTCTTGGGTCAAGGTGGTCACGCACGAGCCTTGCGAAGCTCTCGAAGAGTCTAGTAAACTCCTTTTGTTGCTCTTTTATGCGTTCCAATCCTTCCTCAGTTTGCTTGTTGACGTTTCCCCATGGGCTCCCGCCCGTACAGGGCAAACTGCCGTACAGCAGAACCTTTGCTTTTGGGTGCTGTTGTTTGAAGGTGTTGATTTCTTTGTCAAGCCACCTCATACACTTGCTTGTGGTTGCATCTTCGTTGATGGTGACGCGGATGACTTTACATCCTTTCGATTCGCTGCGCGTTTGCCCAAGCTTAGAATCAGCAGAACAACAAAATTCAATAAGCAACCTATCATGTGTGTTCGCATGTGCAACACCCCCCTGCTGCAAGACTTTGGAAACCACTGTTCTCGTTGGGGCTCCGGCCTGCACCGGGCTGTCAGCAAGCTTTTGCCCAATGCCGATCAGCCTAAGGGCGTGTTCCCACTTGGCAGCGTTGGTGAACGCCTTTGTGAGGATGTCTGCTGTTTGGTAGAGGGTTCCTACATTCACCAAATCGAATTGCTCCCGTTCGAACTGCTGCTTCAGCCATTTGAAACTCACGTTCTGGGTTCTGTTCACGTGCTTCATGGATGACGAGTTCCCAGACTTCAAGATCGTGATGGTCGCCTGATTGTCCTCCATGAACTTGACTTGGCAAAAATCTGGAAAATGAACTTTCAAACCCTGAATGTTCGAGACGTCCAGTCCAGAATCGACATTGCCGTTCCGAATTTCGTTAATCTCGGGGTCGATGCGAGTGAACACTTCTTCATCAGCATACTTTCCCTTTGGGGCAAGTTTCGTAGCTACTTTGCCGTAGGCGAGTTTCTCAAATAGCGCTAACACGGGAAGACCCTCTGCTCTAAGAGCTTGGTTGGCAGCGACCACTTCAGCTTCGGTAGAGCTGGTGGAAATCACCGTTTGTTTCTTTGAAAATGAGTTGATTGGGAAATACGTGTTTGGACCCACAATGACAGTGGTGCACCCGGAGGTGCTCTTGGCCTCTTCATCCCCTGCCCAGTCCGCGTCGGCAAACAGCCAAATCTGACATTCGGACAAGGGATCGCCGATGAAGGCGTCCAAGAATCTGTCTTTGGTATGGTGGATGTACGCCACCAACCTGTGGAGCGCGACGTCGCATTCCGTCGACCATTTCGTAACCCGGGAGGCCAAACTCTGGGTTGCACGGAGTAGGTCAAACCTGGCCATTCTAGCCGCAAAAAGGATTTTCATAAGGACCTTGCTGGCAATAGGTTGAAGTCGGCCGTTTGGTTCAGACTCACTCAACGTCGGCCTGGCAATACCTGCATCCGTGAACGGTGTCGGGGCTGGCTTCAATGAGAGGAAACATCCACTTTCGCTAGCTCGCAGTACGCTTCCACACACGATTCAAGAAAACTTGACATGTCGTAGCGAACGATGCTAACGGGCTTAGCCATGACGCCAGCCGTGGATTTCACTACGTCCTCAATTGGCTTGAACGTCTTTTGCTTGGCTTCGTTCTTTGCCTCGCGTTTGTTTCGATGAGGTCCGGGCCTGTTCTTTGAAGCCGCTGCGAACGCGCTGAGGTCAACCTCTTCACCATAGGTAAAAATAGTCGAACCCGTCCAAAAGCCTTCCGTTTGCAATTTGGGGTTGTCTGACCATGAATCCATTACCAATGTTGCACCCTCGTCACCACTAACGGCTTGAATCGATGGGCAACCATGAAAGGTGACATCATGATCGAAACGTGTAATCCTTTGACCCGAAATTTGCCTACTGAACTCCCCCCCCTCATTCGCAGGGTCGTAGAGCTTCTTGCGAGGCTGCAAATGAAACCGAGTCCAAGTGCGAGTTTCAGGGTCATGGTGCCAATAGTCTCGTGTTCGATGCTGTTGGCATGCTGTTGCAAGTTTGGGATCGAAGACATGAGCAAAAGGATGTGCAGCTTTGGGGAGACGTACGTGGGAAAACTCTTTGTGATGGCAACCAAAGTACCGATCGTAGGCTTCGGGCTCGCCGATGTCGACGGCTGATTTGATAAGCTCCCATCCCTTGGAAAGGTGCTCCTTTGGCCCGGCCAATTTGAAATCATCCACGTATACAACCAAAAGAAGTCGAAGTTCTTGGTGGTAGAACATGCTCTGCCAAACGTCGGGCAGGATTTGTTCCCAACCTTTGGAGTGAAGCCGACTGTTGAGGTGCTTTTCCCAAATTCCGCCACTGTCGGGATGTCCGTATAGTGCCAACACAAGGGGTACCACGGGGTTTTGATATTTGCCCTCCCAGGTCTTCGGCCACCTGTTTCGCGGAAGAGATATCCATGTGGGCACCCCAGTGAAGAGGGCCTGGACATAAGCTTGAACAGCGTCCGCCTGCTGTTTGCCAAAACCTGGCTGACTACCATAGGCATCGAGAACCTTGGCGGCTTCCATTGACGCGGGGCTTGAGCCCAACTCGCCAAACAATGCATGGTCAGAGTTTTGATCTCTGACATTGTTGCCCTCGAAAACCGTCCGTCCTTTGAATTTTCTCAAAGGGTTCCATGCTTCAAGCTCACTGCCCTTCTCGTAGCACGCTTCGAAAATGCGGCCGAGATGGACAGTCTCTCCCTTACGGTGGGCCTCACCGACGACCTTTCGGCACTCCTGAACACGGGCCTCATCCCATGTTCCCTTGGCTCTCAGTCGCTCCCACTCAGCGTCCAACGCTGCTTTGGCCTTCGGAGTTCGAGCAACCTCATCGCGAGGGACGAGCCTGGCAACTGCACAGAAGAGCTCGAAAGCGACTTGGAACTCGATTTGCTTGATACGCTGTGCGACAAGCTCCCGAATCGGAAGACGATGCGACTCAGGTTGATCAAGCACTTTCCGCGGCATTGCAGGTGCTCCAAACCTCATTTGCGGCGTGGGCACGGCTTCCCAGCTGGCGCTCGTGTCCGTAGCACAAGGGCTTCGGCACGAACCGAGCTGGAAAGAAGTCGCTGGACTTGTGGTCTTTGAACCTTTGCTGGAGGATGACTTTGCTTCGTCCATTTCTTTCAACAGCTTTGCTCGATCTTTTGGGCCGAGCGTTTTCCAATAATCCGATGGGATGTCCTTGGGGCGTTTGCTGCCTTTGTACGTCTTCACCACGCGAAGACCATCCCAATGGTAACCTTCAGGAATAGGGACCCCGGCCGGCGTAGTGTCGGGCTTGTAGTCCTCGGCTTTGTCAGCTGCCGTGACTTCAATTTCGGGTTCCTCACCCCCCTGTTCAAGTGCACCTTCTGGAGCTTCGGATGGTGTGTACTCTGCAAGGTCAGCATCCGCCAGTGGAATCGGATTGGGAGACTCGATGAGGTTGAGCTTTGGGTCATCAGGGATAGCTTCCTTACGATCTTGTTTGACACGCAATGGAAAACTAAAACCGCCTGGAAGGAGCTCAATTTTCTTTGTCCTCTGGATCGTCAAACTGTTGTGTTCAACATGGTAGTCTAGTGCTTCCAATTTAGCAACTAGGTACTCCCCACGCCACTTGTGTCCCGGCTGCACATGGTAACCAAGAAACACGCCTTCCACCGATGTGGGCGACAGCTTTCCTGCTGTATTGTCGGCTCGATTGGGGTTATTCCAGAACAGGACTTTTGCACCAAACGGAATGGCCATACCTTCGAACATTTCTCCAAAACGCAGTTCCCATGGGCTTGGAGATGAGTCCAGCTGATCACTCGTGTTTGTTGCCATTGCAAAATGTTGAATGGCGAGTGGCCAGTACTGGAGAGGCATTCCGGACTGAACAAGATTGGTGCGTGCTCCCTCAAGCATATTCCTAACTTCCCTTTCAATGAAGCTCTTGGAGGAGTCCACGTATTCAACGGAGGTTTGGTGGCGATACCCTAACTCCTTGATACCAGCTATCAGCTCACGGGAATTGTCGGTGTAAATGACCTCGACTGCATCATCCGGGGCAACAAAATGCTGAAGAGCAACCACTACCTCATCCGAACTTTTGGACTGAGCTGGGTAAATACTCCGGAACTTTGTATGCAGGTCTTTCACAACCAAAGCTACCCGTTCACCACGACTCCCTTCTTCGATGTTCGCGCGCACGACGACGTGGTCGGCGATCAGATGATCACCGAAAGCCTTAGTCTGAATGCGGCTCTCACCCCCTTTCTTTCGTGCCTGTGGTGCAAGCATCCTTGCTCGCTGACACACTTTGCAGAATGGGTTCTTGGGGAAGTGGTGATACTGGTGTTTTGCGGAGTGTGCTTCACGCATCAAGTCTCCAACCTTTCGTGATCGCACCAAACGGCTTTCTTCATCGTCTGGCACTTCCTCGTCAATGCCCTCGTCCTCTTTCTTATCCGATGGGCTCGAGATTGCTCCCGGCATTGCAAACAGCTTCTTCAGAGGCTTATCCTTCTTGAACTTGCCCTTTCCAAAGACTTTGCACTCGGAGTCGAGGACCGGGACATGACCATCAACGCGAAGTTGAACGATTTTCTCATCTGGTCGCACCAGGATCGGAGTACCGTTTGCCGGCCACACAAAACTATACCCTTGGTCAAGGCATTTAATGCCAACTGAGAGCACAGCGGGGCATTCGTCCAGCAAATACGGCGTGCAAGGCTCCAGTAGCTGCTTCATCTGGACGTCAGCTACCTCACTGGCTTCAGTCGATCCGTTTGCAGTGATCAGGAGCCCGTCTTGGGTTCTTCGCACCAGCAGCGTCCATGACTTTCCTGCTGAGGAAGTCTTGCTCACTCCCTGAATCGACAAGCCATGAGAACCTGCCTTCCCTTGGTGCTGGACTGGCAACGATAGTCGGGATGGTGGTAGGACATGTTTTCAACTTGATCAAGCTTCGACACTCACGACAAGTAAGCGACGATTCGGTGCACAGAAAACGACATGAAGGCACGGTTGCACGATCAAAGCTTCGAACAACTTCAGCCAACTGCCTAGCTTTTACTTTGGCCATGTGGGCTGCCTTTGGGTCGCTCTTGGGCACGCGATCGCTCGTGGCATAATGCACGCTGTACTTGCGCTGACGCTTGACCATCTTGCAATGTTCCCCGCGAGCAGGGATAGTGCGAATCTCGGGTTTCATGACAAATGTAGTCCTTCGGATAGACGACTTGGACCTTTTCCTTGCTGGAGGAAGACAGGACTTCTTGAGACATGACCGTCCGGGCACACCAGTTGCAAGACACGCAAACCGATTGCTCAGGCAAATGGCAGCTTTCTTAGTATCCCCTTTTGCCTTTGGCTTTGGGGAGTCCTTTCTTGGCTTCGTTTTCGGAGCCGGTGCTGCCTTTTCTCCATGTTTGAAAAAGCACTTGTCTCCTCTTCTGCATGTACCTTGTTGATCGTACCTGCATGGGGTCTTTGCCATCTCCTCCTTAGACATTCGCTTCTTTTCCTTATCTGTGCGACTCATTCCGCTCCCGGGATGGTTGGCGCTTCTTGGAAGGATCGCGCTTGGGCTTTTCATGCTTAAACTTGCAATCTTTCCCTTTTGCACACTTTCCCTCCAAAAAGGCCCAACAAATGCCCTTCTCCCGAGAAGTGGATCGTCCGCGCGATGGCGAACGCTTCCGCCGAGGATCAACGGTAGGGGCTGCGTTCTTCTCATGTCGATCACCTGGCTTGAGCCGGTTTCGCTCAGCGATACGTGACCGATTCTCGCGAAGGCGTTCCCGATCTATCAGGTCCTTGATACTTTGCAGTAGGAACTTGTAAGACCGATGATGGTCACCTTCTTTTGCACGATCAAAAAGATCGATGTCGTACCTCAGGATTGTGCTAGTGCGGATCTGCCTCAAAAGGATGTCTCGAAGCACGTTTTCGTGCGGTGGTTCGGGCATACCAGCGATGGTAGCGTCCCAGCGATTGATGAAACGCTTCAAGTCCGCTACAGTATCGCCTACCTTTACCACATTGAGGAGATCTTCAACCCTGTAGAGGCTACCCGCTTCTTCCGAGGTCTTGAAATAGTCATCAAACATGAGAAGAATCATCCTTCCTCGAACCTGGATGCCTAGCTTTGCCTTCTCTTCTTTGTAATTGATGATCCGGTTTGCTAGATCACCCTTTGCACTTCTGGTCAGTGCGGCTGCCAACTTGGTATCCAACGTTGTGAACTTCCCAGGGTTAGACAACCGCTCTTCCAGAACTTTTCTCTCATCGACGGTGTTGTAAACCTCCATTAACCAGTCCCAGGCCGCATCTGGTTTGTCAGAACATGACTTGATTTCGTCCCTCACATGGTGTTTCCATTGCCGATAGGTTTCAGGGGTTGGCATGTCATTCAACTTGATATGATCTGCCTCCTTTACCTTTGGCTTCTCATCTGACTCTCTTTGAGTGAGTGACTTGACCAGTTCAATCACCTGCTCAGAGGTGATAGCACCTGACGACGCTGGCTTATGGGGTTCGCGAATTGAAGGTGCAGGGCTATGGAACAAATTTGTCGGTGTTTTGCCCCCATCCGCTACGGTGCCTCCGTAAACTGGAAGCACGGGCTTGATAGGAGCAGCTGCCCCTTGTGGGGCATCACCGATGATGGTGGCCCTCGACGCTTTGGGTGCGAGCAGTCCACTCAAACGTGCAGTAGCCTCTGCTGCAATGGTCTCCAGAGGATTTTTCCTCTTTGTGTCATCATGTCTAGGGGTAGACACTGGTGTGTTCATGACACTTGTTGGATGATACTCTAGCTCGGGTCCAGCATGCATTTTGGCTTTAAGGTCATCGAGCATTTGCTGCAGACTATAGTTTTCATTTTCTGCGTCACGTAGCTCACGTCGAAGCTGAGTTTCCCGCTCATCGAACTCTGCACGAAGCGTTGCCACACCTTGCTCAGCACCACTGGTGATGGCAGCGACAGTTTGCTGACAATCGTGCATGAGCTGAATGCGCAAGGAGTCCAGTTCTGCTTTTCTGGCTTCAGCCTCAATGGACCTTTCACTCTCTAGCTTGAGGATTCGCGCTTTTGCAGCACTTACTTAGTTCCCCTTGTACTTGATTGTAGCTAGATTGAGCTTGTTGCTTTACCGAACTGAGTTCCTCATGATGCTTGCTCGCTACTTCATCGATTGCTTGACGAAACTTGGTTTTTACCATGTTCAGCCATTGTCCCATTATTTCTTTGTGCCTTCTCTCTGCCTCAGCAATGATAGCGTCTTCGTTTCCGTTGTACACCTGTTGGATATTTTGCTGCACAAACTGAAAGTAAGCTGTGACAGGAGCTGAACCCATTGGGTCATCTAGATCCACCGTGGGCTCGGTCATGAGACCGGCTGGGACTGCTACCGATGATGTACCGTTCCCAGGAATAGCAAGAGCGTCCATGGCTGTGGTTAGAGCACTACGGCTGATAACCTATAGAAACAGCCGTTAAGCTGCAACTCCTGTTTTGGGCCGCGAGCTGCAAAAGGTGAAGTCATGACATCCTATTATGTGCAAGGTACAAAGTGTACATATTACATGGAGTGAAAATACAATACCTACAACTTAACTCACAAAATTTGACACAAACACGCCGCACCACATGAGATGAACTCAGCGCCATTTGCACCAGAAGTTGTTTTTGACAATGCTTGGACTTCAGAAATAAGCGGACTGTATACAAGAGTAGCCCGGTTGAATGTTTGGGTGCTGCAACATTTCTTGGTGAAACAACTAGGTTCCTATGTTCCCCTGTGTTTTCTACTGTTTCTTTAGACACCAACTGCACGTCCTTCCTTACTCTCAGACCAAGAAGTCAAGTGGTTCACGAGCTTGGGTGGTGCCCCATTTCATTCCGGCGGGCTACTCGGTAGAAAGCCAAAGCCGCAAGAACCGCAACCAACAAAGCAGCCGTGATTTCAGGTAACAATCTTGAGCATGAATGTAACAAAAACTGGAGTGAAGTCAACAAAAGTCAACACCAAGAAGCCCAAGGGCTACTTGTCCTTATAGCCCCCAAACCCTGAAAACAACAAGTAACATGCACTATTTGTCCATCTCCGTTCAAAGTCACTCTCTGCAAGGGGTGAAAGAAGCTAAGTGTCTTTCGGTTGCTTCAGCTAAGTCCAGCCTGTATTGCCACTTCGGTTCCTAAGGCTGCAGGGAAAACGATGACCTCAGCTCTGGGGAAAAACAGAAGTGCCATTGGAAGCACCTCAAAAGCTTGCGTTTTTCAAAGGGCAAGGACCGGCAGGGGTCCTTGTTACTAGGGAACATGTTTACTACTAGCTACCGTCTCCCCACCTGACCCCCACGCCCTACAGCCCCTCCTTAAACCGAGAAGACATCTGCAACTCTACCTGACTGATCTGTCGTTTCCTTTATCAGTATTTCTTTAGACCTTTATCAGTTTCAAGTTTTTCCTTTTTACTTTGTTTCTTCTTTCTCCATACTTTGTTTCAAGTTTATTATCTCTTCCTTCTGCCCAAGGAGCATAGTCAACTTTCACCGCTTCCTGGAGCCGTCTGCCCTCCGTGTCGCTGCTGAAGACGAGAACGCCGTGCTGTGCCAAACGCCGAGCGTCACAGCTTTGGCCCACGGAGACGGTGAGGTCCTGCCGTTTCTGACGGCAAAGGCAAAGGCTTGGCTTCGAAAACAAAAAACAACAAAGCATACACTGCATGCTGCATACGTGCTGGACAAAGCATGCACATACTAGCAAAGCTGGCAAGCTCTACAAAAAATCAGAAGATACAGCAACGCGGATAAATATATTCGAGGCAGGTCAAAAGGTATGCCACAAGCACGCCAATGATAATCAGAAAAAATGGTTGGTCAACTTGCGCAACACAATCCTGCACAAGCTAAATAGCACAAGCCTATATGTGGGTCAACTTACACCAGACAACTTCATAACAGCAGATTTGCAGGTTGGCTAGCACAGCTAATCCTCCGAAGGTTCACTCGCAAACGACAAGTTCTGCGATTCAGCGATTAGGTCAGTTTGAACGGAGTTCGCATCGTAGATGCAACTGATGTGGATGTGTTTCTGCATTCCTGCAGTGTGACAACATGGCGGCATTGGTAGAACTCAAAGGTTTGGGAGTAATCTGTTCGAGTTCCTTCGTGACAAAATTTGTTGTCAACATAATACAAACGATAAATGTGTTGTGTGAACAAAACCAGGATCAATTGCTCTGAGCCGAACCTTGGATGTTCGTGTTCGTGCCCAAGTGTCAATTTAAGATAATTTAAGTATCACCACTAGAGCAAGGCCCACGGCCGTGTTCGCCAAACCAAGTGATGCAATCAAAGTATATACTCAATTCGTGCCACAAAAAGAAGTCTTACTATACACACGCTTCGGGGCGTTCTACCATCGCAAAGCAACATGGGGTTGTCATCTCAAGTGCGATGCATCAAGAACGTTGAACCTCTTGCACCCGCGGATTCTCCTGGACGTACTCTGGTTCCACTCCATCACCGGCAGCTTGTGCCAACGTCTGCGCGGATTGAACAATTCTCAATGCCCAACCCCCGTTCAGTGCTTGAAACAATCACAGCCTTGGGGTCTGTCCATGTGGTTCCTTTAATTGAGTTTGCACTCGCAAGCATCTTCTTCGATACGCATAGGAAGGTGCAAAGGTTCACCAAATATATAAAGGGCGACATCAAGGATTGAGAAATCATGTGATGATGGCAAAGCCATTCTTGAAGCAAACGTTGTAGTTGCTCAAGTTGTTCATCATCAGGTAAAAGAAGATGGAGCTGATGAGCCCGAATGCACGCACGTACGCAAGCACAAATGGCCAAACGTTCTTTCTTGCTAGACGCTCTTGAAACACACTATTGAAAAGCATCCCGGAGTGACACTCTTCTAGGACACTCTTGTAGAGCACGTTTGTGTGACACTTTTGTTTGGCACTGTTATGCGACACTCTTCTGAAAAGACGCTCTTGCAGGCCACGCACATGTGGGACGCTCGTGTGCCACACTTTTCCTGAACATTCGTTGTAGGTCCCTCTTGTGCGACACTGTCATAGGACGCTCTTGTGGGAGGCATTGCCACGAAAAGCCATGCCGCATTGCCATCACGACTTTAGCTGAGTCACGAAAGAAAACACGGCTTTGAGGCGAGGCAAGTGCAAATCCCAAGCAAATCCTCACATTCAATGGGTTTGCTACGCGCAAGGGTCCCAAATCATCCCAAGGGTGCCAATGGCACGACGCTTTCGGTGCTGACCTCACGAAACACCTTCTGGTTTCGCTCCGAACGGAACGATCAGACGCTACGAACAGGGCTCCTGGCATCGCTACTAGGGGCGCTCCTGGCCTTACTACGAACGTAACAAAGGGCAACGCTACTAGGAACAAGAGGACGCTTCTATTAGACGAACTTGACACTTCATGCTTCAGACCTGACCTCCAAAAGATTCCCGCAACGGGAGGGCCTTATCGGTCAAAGCTCTACCCTCAGACTGCCCCAGACCTCCACAGTTAAACCAGAACTCTTCGCTACGCACTCGAAAAGTGCTAGACGACCCAAAAAGAGTCTGAACGATGCATGTTCTGGCAAGCCTTGGACAAAAGAGAAGGCAATTGCAAAAATAACATACATGATGTGTATTTATATACATTTTATATATATACAATATTATATATATAATAACTCCCTGCACAGTGGGACAAAGAAAAGCTGAAGCAAAACACAAGGTCATACCCAGCATGCTTTGAGCCACATCTCAGGCTAGCTCGTAGTCACGAACCAGCCAACAACGCTAGGTTCATCAAAGCAATCGTTTCAACAAGATCGAACACATGCGAAGCTGTCTCCACGGGGTCTGGCCTTTGCAAGGACAGATCGTCTGCTTTAAGCTGAAAGAGCTGTACTTTCTTGTGACAACTGGGCTTGGTGAGGCACTTGCTAGCATCACTTACCCCATGAGTCAGTGGTCTCACAGTACCCCGAGCGACAGAGACAGGTTCGAGGAGATGGCGAGCACTATATAAGTGGACAAAGAGCTTGCTTTTCAAGCAGTTGTCTTGGCGCACGTGGCGCAGGTGCCCATCAGTGCAGAAAAGCATTGAGATATCTCAGCCAGCCCCACACCTTTCCAAAAAGGGATTCACACCATGGAAGTGGGAAGGGGCATGAAGTGAATACAGCTCCCTAGTCCTGTTTCAGAAAACCTTGACAAATAAAATTAGGGGCTGGTGGTGTTTGATGTATCCCCCTACCCACTTATGATTGCTTATGTCCACAAGAAAATGAGAGGTCCTTGCCCGGCAGGCATGAGAAAATAGAAGAATTGAGCCAGGCATCTTGGGATTTGAACCTTTAAGAAATGAGGAACCTTGAGGTTTGAAGCTTCAAAAGACCTCACTTGTATATAAGATTTGTCATGAGTCATGGGACCGTGAGCCTGGTCTTGTCAAACACGGTTTCTTATCCAACGCTCGCAGTGTACCAGTTTACCTCCTGCAAGGACTTCAAGAAAGCTAAGCCAGAATTGACTACGACAAAGGCAGCAAGGGCAGCGAAGAAATCGTCTCTGAATCCTACCACGTGGTGTGTGATCTAGGCTTCAAGTGCCTGAAGATCTGCTCGTCTTTTCATTACCAAACGAGTGCCAAACACCGTCAATACGGCATCCGGGAACGATCCAAGGATGTCTAAGGATGTCGAGGCAACAATGTACTCTTTGTGTGGAGTTTGATTAGGGGACACCATTGGGTTCCATCGTGTTTACATGATATAAGAGCCAGGAGAGCACACCTATGAGAAAGGGCCGAAGCACACCACAAACAGAGCAGTTACTGTATCAATACTGACCGTGCAAACCCAGTAAATCCCTACACCAAAAGTCACAGTTAGCAACAATTGATGGTCCTTCGATGTCCTTCATCTATCTTCTCATATGGGTCCATCATGGTCCGTCAACCATGTCCCAAGCACGATATGGAGCCACATCCCTCGAGCACCCACGAGATACAGCACGCGATGTTGCGCTCTAAAACTACATTGCCACTAACCCATGCTGGGCCCAGCAAGTGCAAGGCATCGTGCAAGGACCCGCAACCTGTTCACCAAACATCCTCAGAGAAGTTCAGCAAGCTGATGGTCAATGATGAGTCTGCAAATCAGTTGCCTTTTGGGTCACAACTTTGTCTCATCTCCTTACTTTGTCTCATCAGTTTCTTTTTTTGCGCAACTCTTCAATGCTATTTGCACTTCGTGATCTAGCTGGATCAGCCCGACCTTCCTGAAGGCTTCCTTCGCATCCGAAGATTCTGCAAAGAGGTCCGCATCGGAGACTGACAGCCCTATGCCTTGGAAGGGTTGTGCACATCGTGTGCACATCCGTCACTAGTGTTGCATACATTGAATCATGGGCCAGGTGACCAAGTGTACCTAATCAATCAATTGGGACTGGCTCGTTTGAGCAGCGCGTGTGGGGTCAATCAACCAGCTGCTTATACACATGAACAATCTTAAGTTGTGCGGGAATACAATTCTACTGGGCTGTCACTTGTGGTTGCCAATTCTACATTATACGCTAGGCTTCAAACTCCTTTCCAAATGAGATCTTTGGGGCCAGTGCATTCCGAAGTAGCCACTATGATGTGTGCACAAGTGTTATTTCACACTGGCAGTCTTGGTTGAGCAAGTCTCACACATTCCAAGAGGATCTTGGTCAAAGCAACGTTTTGTAGGGAAAGTGCTCAGACATTTGGAGACGGTCTTTTTAAGGCGCCTAAAGCCAATGACACTCAGAATTGAGTGTTCAATGGTACAAATGCTGAATATATAGAATAGATGAGGGTGAACTTATGCATGCAAGTTGTTGCCAGCCTTACTGGAAAAGGATTAAATAAGGATTAGATATGTTAATCCATGAACGTGTCCGCAATTTGTGCCACAACCTTGTCGTGGAACGTCTGGGATGGTTGGGACTCACACTTCAATTTGTCACCTGGTGGGTTCAAGCAACCCACTATCTTCTACATTCCTTTCGGAGATCTGTAACACAGCAAACCGTCATGTTGTAAGCCATGTGCAACCTCATCTGCGATTGCCTGAAAATATCTGCACAAAGCCCAAGCAAACTTGGGGTCGCGGCAACCCTCCAATTGAGCGGGTGCCTCCACGGTGGCAGTCACCTGAGCGAGCAAGAAAATAGAGGATGGCCTCCAACCTAAAAGCGATGGCCTCCAAAATAGCATCAAATACAGTATATAATGGTTTGTAAAGAATGCACTTGTGTCAAGGAAGCTACGATGTGTCACATGCAGCATATAAAATGCAGAAGGTTGAGCATTGTTGTACCAAAACAATATTGTCGATTTGGGGATAACAAATGCCTTAAATGGTGCTAGGTCACAGTGGTGGTGGTCACGGTTGTCCTTGTTGTGGTTGAAAGTGTCTGAGTCTGAGAGGACGTGGAAGTACTGGTGGCGGTGACTGTAGTAGCCGTGACCGTGGTCAAGGTAACAGTAGCTGTGGTCCCAGTCAATGAAGCAGTGGTCGTGAGGGACATAGTTGTCGAAGTCACGCTGGAGCCTGCAGTCAAATCACGCGTGTGCGATGAATATTCTCAAAATACACAGTCTTCTGCCATGTGCCAACACACACACAATGTGCAGGATCGTTGAGGTATACTGTGGGTTATCTTGAATCTTGAACAGTTGAAACGAACCACTGCCAGAATCAGGGGCTTTCGTCTTTCGTTGGCAGCTGACAGCTGCTGATTATGTGTGTTTAAAGCACGACTTGAAGGGGAGTAACACAATTCACAAAATACATGCCGTGTATTGCAAAGTACTTTTCAGTTGAACTTGGTCACACTAGCAAGTATCGGTGCACTAAAGTACAGTACAATATTCACTATGCCCCAGTACAAAGTCCAAGCTGCTGGTGATTGAGGTCGCCTCAGCGATTACACGAGATGCCGTTGCAACAAGCACGGGCACTTGACAATGGAATGGTTGACCATGGGCGCTTGCAGGACAATTGAACGTTCAACTGAAACAACAGACCATCAGTGAGTGCCAATTGGAACAAATCTTTGCCTTCCTTCTTCTGCTCATATCGTCAGGGCACAGTAGCAGTTGTGGATGTCACAGTGAGGAATGTTGTGCTCGTGATAAAGCCTGACACGGATAAGCAAGGAAGCTTTGTCCAGTTTCTCGATGCCGGCCCCCCTGTAATCATGTCAATGACTGGTTCAACCTGTAAGGAATTATGTGTCGTCAAGCAAGCCTCGGATTAATGATTTCCTAGGCATTTGCTGAGCACTCCGACCCTTGACAATCTTTCTGAATCTGCAACACCCTCATTCGATTACGCATTGTGAATGCAGGACATGTGGCTCGTGTAGATAGGAATTGTCGTGGCCAAGTTGTCCTGCCAAGCAAAGACGGTGCGGACATCAAAACAATGTCCTGACGCATAGGCAAAAGAATTTCAGCAAACTCTAACATATCTGATTCGAAGCACTCACGAAGACCGTGCTGCTTGTCACCAAAACACTTTCTGTGGAAAATGGAAAAGATATTGATATAGGCACAGTGTGCCGGAGCAAGATTGTTGAATGAGATCTCCGGGGCTGCTGGCATATTTGTGTTGTCCAAGAGGGCAGGCTGGGTAGCACGCGGCGAGAAGTTCAGACATTGTTGGCTCACCGATGGCAGCATCTTGGGTTGCCTAAGTGCGAAGATGTCGGATTTCATGACAAAGTACTTTAAGCAAGGTAGAAGAGAAACGAATTTGTCAGTAAGTACATCACGAGGAAAGCAGAATTTGTATGCCCGGATGCCCATGCAGAGATGACCTTGCGACGAGCCCAGGATCGTTACGGAACGCCTTGACCTTCGTTGGAACATCCCCAATCCTCGACGAGTGCATTCTCCCGCTAGGACAACAGTTATGATCCCACCGGGGTGAAGCTCAGTACGAGGGTGCGCTTGAGGGTCCTGAGGAGACAGCCAATGAGAATGGGGCAGGAACAAGATTCTCAGGCAGGCTGGTCCACAGACCTATGGCACGATTGGCAATGATCACAATGGTCCTAGTGGGATTATATAGAATGGATGACATCGTGACCGTTTCTGGATAGACCTCATGATGGAACAGAACGGAAGCAATATTCCGACCACAAGCCAAGACAAGGCAGACCTTCATCTGTTACCGGAATTCTTTCAAGGTTCAAGGTGGGTTCCTTTTGCAGGATGCTGGACAACAAAAGAACCTGATCATGGCTGCATAGAGCAACTTTATTTGACAAAGGTGGCACAAGAGCTTCCCAATCAGTGAAATGACGAGGACATCAAACGCCAAGACCAAGGACATGGTGGACTGAGGAACTTGACCAAGATTACCCCTTTTCTGGTGATCAGGAGAGATCCAACGTGGCTTGGTTGATTCAGTCGGGATTGAATGCCAATGGGATAACGTTGATCAATGAGGCTGCATCAAGAGGCTTTGGCTTTGATGGAAAATTGCTTTAGAACATTGAGAGAGGCTCTTGCCAAACAGCACTGTGTGGAGTTGAGTCGTCAGTACATGTCAGTACTATAGACATGTAGAATTGCTATCCATCGTTTAGGAGGCGTGACAATTTTGTAAGAAAGGAGTCCAGCGGGACCACCTCAGGCTTGATGCCTCAGCTGTGGCGTTGCTCATAAGACTCAAGGCCCAGGATTGTTCCAACAGACCCCGCTCATCTGCATGACAGATCAGGTCTTGAGTCTTGAGCACCACTGCAGAGTCTACATTCCCAAAAATCTAGGCACCAAATCACCAGTGCGAGCGCTTTTCCTTGAAGAAGCTTGAGCTATCCTGCGTCCTGTCGGTAGTAGCTACTTAAGCTTCTAGCGACTCCGTAGCTTCTACTAGCTACCTAGCTACTACCTCTTCTCGGCCTACCCTCCCCCTTTAAAATTTATATATATACACATAAAACAACAATGGAAAATAATAGCAATAAATAGCAACAAAAATCTCGGCTCAGTGGATGCGCATCCAGGCGACGGGCCGTCAGGAGCTCAAGATCACGCTGCACAAGGGCACATCAGGCCCCGCTTTCGATGTTCACTGGGCACCACTCACGAAGGATTGTTATGAGAACTCTGGACACCAGTTCCAAGCCAACGAGACTACGTGTAGGGGTCAGCTCTTCTCCGATCTGCCGTCTGCCAGTGAAAGAGAGGGCCATCAGTTAGCAGATAAGTGTTCGAACGGAACAAACTGCACATTCAAATTTGGGTGTTGTTCATGACATGACTGTCTGTGAAGAGTGATAGTGAATCACTATCACCCTTCACCGACAGTCATGTTTGTCATACCTATGCCTATGTTAGTCATGCTTCACAGTCACCCAAGCAACGGCGACAACCACATGCGAGACAGCCGCAACAAACATGTCAACACACGGCGGAAGACAGCCCAGCCCACTATATAATTATCGAAAGCACATCACCAGACGCAGACCCTCGAACAAGCTACCAGCGCGATCTAGAAGTAGACCATAACAACCGGGCCTTGGTGTTGTTGCTGTGGAAGATTCCACCTTCTTGACAAAAAGTCATGACTTCTGGAAAGAGGTTTCAGCAATGGTAGTAGTGGAAGTTGATATGCCAAGTTCAGGGGAGGAAGAGAAGAAGGCATTTGCAGCAGCGAGGAATATGGATGTCACTAACTTCATCGCTGCCAAGGCAATTGAGAGAAGATGCAAATACATAGAATGAGATGGATCCTGACATGGAAGAAAACTCCCTGAAGGAGGAGTCAAAGCCAAAGCCTGAGCAGCCTTGTTGAATTTTTAGATCCTCACTATGAACAACAAGCTACAGCATGACCAGCCACAAGAAACTATGCAGATTCAGCTAACCATAGGCCCAGCAACAAGACAAACTATGCAGATTCAGCTAACCATAGGCGCAGGGCGGGATTTACAACAAGGAAAGGAGATGTTATATACAGGATCCCTTCTATATATATATTCCGGACCAAGAAGAGTTGTTGAGTTTCCATGTCGAGAGATATTGGCGGCAATTGGTTTGCCTCCAAAAACCCTCACCAGGGTCAAACGTGCGTGCTATGGGTTGGTGAACACTCCAAATCAGTGAGCATCTTGTTCGATCAGCTTGGACTGCAAAGATTTTGGTCAGACCCATGTTGCCAGCTTCTCCTTTACCAATGCCACCATCGCACCAGAAGTTATGCGCAACGTGGAGTGAAGGTAGAAGCACATTCAGATGGATCATATTCTCTTTCACAAGAGTCATATGATGACAGCAAGTACATTTCTCAGCGGTTTATAAATTGCGTTTAGAGGTGACAAGGAGCACTGTAGATACATTAGGACGGGAAAACAAGCTTCTGCGCCAAGTGAGAACTTGGAGGAACACTGGTGGCATACACCAAAACTTCCACTGTCAGACTTGGGTACATGGTCTGATGCCGCAGCAGTCAGCAGCACACAAGGTATTTTCGATGAAGTGATTTCACCCATACCTTGGCAATCCGTCAAAATTCAGGTGAACAACTTGGTCAATACAGTAGCAGCAGGTATGACAAGGTGAACACCGAAGTGGTGTCAAAAAGGAACCGAGCAAAAACAGATTTGGACACACTCAGCCACTCAGCCTCAAGTGCGCAATGGGTTGAAGATCAGAAGCTCAACTATCCAATTGCACTCACAAAGCGTGCGAAGAAACAGTTCTATGACATTAAACAGCAGTGGAAGATAATCAACTATGTTGAGATGGCGTCCACCAGACGAAGACCAGAACAAAGACGAGCTCCATTAGAGGATGAACAGTCACAGAAGAACACACAGCCAACCGAACATGACTCACATCCCTTCTTTCCGGTGTGGTTGTTCGTAGGCGCTGTTGATTTGAATTTCTATTTGCAAATTTGCAAGGTGCATTCACGAATGAGGTGGCATGCAATTTGCCCAAATGGAACTTGCTGCTCAGTACCCCGACAATCCAGTCGATCAAAGAACTGCATCAGCCACAGCCGCAGCGGACAGTCCTCCCTTCGTTGCACTTGGGCAACGGGCCGCATCCCGCCTAGCCTTTTGTGCGGAGACAGCCCCTGGAGAGTTGTTTAGAGTGTGTCCGAGTAGCTCCTTTTGCCATAGTTGCCTGAACCTCTAGGGTTCTTGGCAACGTCTCAATTCAAGTTGAATGTGGGAAGCAAAAATCTGGGGGAAGCAGGCGATGCAGCAAGCAGCCAAAAATTGTTGGATGTACGTGGGGTTTGAGACATGGAATGACACGGAGATCATCGGAGATCTATTGATCATTAGCCAAGGAGCCCACGGACAAGCATACCGATGAATCGATGAATGACCTAACCTCACCCAACCCCTGAGGAGCTATCAGAACAGATTGAATAGTACAGTATGACCTCCCAGTACACCACTGTAGGCTCCAAACCCCAAGGTAGGCCTACCATGAAAGGATTCCCTCAAGGAGTGGCACATTTGTGGCACCCACTGGAATGAACTTGCTTGCTCATCTCAAACTAGTTGGAATGACCAGTCTTGGTGGAATCACGCAATTTCGGCTTAGTTTTGAGCATGTCGCGCTTACAGTAAATCATATTTGGCAGAGTCCTGCCAAGTGGAGATTGATATGGCCACCATTTCCTGGGCAGTTTGGGGAGGCCATGTCGAGTCGAGTGTGAATTGATTCAATCAAATAAGGTGGTTCAACAATTTGCTTTGCAATAACCAGTCAGCCGGCAACTGCAAGGCACAGGCTTCTACATACACTTGCCATTCAAGAGAAAAGCCTCTACACACACATAACATAACTTACGTCGGTTTGCCGTAGAATTCGACTTAAGCTCAATCAGCCAGGAGTCACGTGGAACGAGCTCATTCTGGATAATCCAGGAGTACCAGTTCGAACTGCAGCACTCCTGCACGTCCTTTCAGTTGAAAGTCGAAACACCGCAGACATTATGTTTCCTGCTACAGTAGTGATTAGCGAGTCCATGTGCAGGTTGATGCAGGTTTAGGGTTTGTCTGTCTGTGTTCTTGACGAAGCACGTGCAGTAAACCATGTCATGGACCCAGCGTGTTCAGTAAAGCCAAAAATCTGAATGCCGCACATAGATTGCAACCGTCAATTTGGAAAAAAATGACAATCAAAAATTCAAGAGTCTAACAAATAATAGACGTTGGTTTCTCTTCACATCAACATCTTCATAGCTAAAACTTCTGCACCAAGTTTCGTAAGACTTCCCCATCTGCATAGGAACTCTTCCTAGCTTCAGCAGCTCAACCCCACACTCATCCTCAGATCGAGTAGGCCGCAGGCGGGTTGAAGCTGCAGGTGAGCAGGATATTCCGAAGACAACCGGCAAAGGACGGCACAATTGTTGGCAATGATTCAATGTGTGGGTTTCAAGTAGCTCTGGTCAACTGGAATCTTGACTCTGCATCTACAATGATTTCGGGCTGACAAGTTGCAAGGACTTGCGAAGGGCAAAGCATCAGCCCAAAAGAAAGGACCCGAACCCCAGGCAAACACGTTTATCAATGGTTTCAATCATAGAAGCAGTACCAAACGAAACAACCAATGATGCCATGACCCTCTAGCCTCGTCACAACACCTGAAAAGTCACCAAGGGTTCCTCGACCAACGATGCTGCACCGAACCTAAGGTATTGGTTGAAAATTTGCAGCTGTGGATCGACCACTGAGATGTCGTATCCTGCTAATTGGAGTTCTTCCGCTTCTGTTGCCCCGAATGGTGCCCAACGAAGATCACCAGACAACCGGATCTCTTGGTTCCAGTCCTGGAGAAACAGAAAGGCAAAGAAATGTGGCCAGAAAAAGAATTGAAATTCGTTGTTTTTGACATTTTTCACATCAACCTGCAATTGTTTGCACGATCTTTCAGGGGAGAGTATACAGGTGCCCGCGGACTAGGTCGCCTTGGATTTCGGTGCTGTGTCTATGTTTATGCTGTCACCAATGTTCAAATATGTCATCGGTTTCACAGCGGCTTCATAACATCGTCAAGGATTGCACAACACTGTCATCGCATGGCCCTGTGATAGCGTGGGGGGGTGAGGGTCAAGTCCCCCGGTGGATCATCAAAGCCGAAATCGAAGCACGAGCATATGAGTGTGTATACATCTGAAGCCCTTTTTGTATGCTGAAAAGAAGAAGGCGGCAGTTTAGCAGCCGTGTGGGTTATGAGCCCGAGGACACGCTAAAGAGCGCGTCCCTTTTTGGGTTCTGAGGGTGCAACCTCTGAGCGCATCGCGGAGTCAGGTGGCATGCGAGCCATCGAAGATGCCGGCCCTGCTGATGGGGTCCTTGTCAGGCCCTCGGGGCCACCAGTGGTGTTGGGTCCAGAGAACTGGAATGCGGCTTGGTCAGAAGCAGCTCGTGATGAAGCTGTGTTGAGGGCCATTCGGCCTGCAGATCTCCGACAAGAGTCGCCCGAATTGCTGCCCGTGGGGGGGCCTCAAACCAGTCCACCTCGTGATGGTCCAGAAACCATGCGCGCCTTCATTCAGGGCTTGGTCGCTGAGAATGCTAGGCTCTGGTCTGAACGTGACTCGTGGAGGGGTGCGTGTGCGACTGGAAACTGGGTCCGTGGGGCGGTCAACCTCCATGGCCGATGAGTGCGATGGGCGGCGCATCTCGATCGGAGAAGGGCATGTGGGGCACCATGTTCGAGAGAGCGGTCATTGGTGCGTCTGGTCACTCCAACGAGAAGGGTATTGGGACCTTTGTCAGGCCTAGGCGAACGTGCACAGCAACCGGCTCACAACGATTCGGGAGGGTCCCTTTGGCAAGGTAGCTCTAACGAGTTTGATGGAAGTGTTCAACCGGGTCTCTTCCGCCGCTGCAGGAGAGATGGTGCATTAGTTGGCTGGGAGTGGAGGTGGGCCAAGGGACTATGAGACGGTGGGTCTCCAGGGTGGCACAGCCAGCGGATAAAAGCACGTCAGCAGTGAGGGAAAACAATAGCCCCTTCACATGAGAATGGAAGTTATGAACCTCCTTCACAACCACCAGATCAATCAGGTGTTCAGGGCTTTCTCCGAACCAGTGAGGTTCCTGGGTCCGTTTCTGGTCGGGGCAGTTTGCCTGGACATGGAGTATGGGTCTGCGGTCTACCTGGACGCGGTCCTCCTGGTCATTTTGGAGGGTGTCCTCCTGGTGGATATGGAGGAGGTGGTCCTGGTGCATTTCCAGGAGGCGGGTATCCTGGCGGTTTTCCTGTCGAGGTGGGGATCCGGGCATTCCCTACGCTGGCCTTCCTGCGTGATGGCACAACAAGAGTCGGTTCAAGCGGTTGAGCTTCCCACGCTGACAGAGCCTTCTGAATCCGAGATCGGTCCGCTCATCGCTGGAGATTGGCTCACCACGATTGGCTCGTTTTTGAGGGACATCAGTTCAAGTTCATGGATGTGGTGGGATGAAGTGTTGCAGGTGGCGGGGGCACTGTATCGGGTGTGGCTCAACTCTGAGCCGATGGAGCGGTTGAAGTTGACCCCGGTGACTCCTCGGCCTTTCAACGACCTCCATGGTTGAGAATTGAACAACGAGGCAGCGAGTTCCTTCGGCTGCGGGCTTGGTGTCGCTGGCTGACGCGAGTGCAAGAGTTGGGCATAACCTCCAGATCCTGGCCTTCTTCTGGCTACCTTGGATAGCAATAAGTATGCTGCCGGACTGGCTTTCGTCTTCAAGTTACTCGCGCTGCCCTTCGCATTGATGTTGCGCCCACTGAGAATGGAATGCAACAGTTCTCTGAGTCGCTTGAAGGACACGGTGAAAGGTTCGTACCTTGGATGGTGATGGTGGAGCTCCAAATGATGATGGAGGCAACACCAAAGACACCAAAGACAAGAACCGCGATGGCCCTGAGGCCAAGGATGGCGGCTCGTCCAAGGATCTCAAGAACCAGAAGCCGGACTCAAAGAATGTCAAGGGTCACTTGAAGCAGGCCGGCGCCATCGACCTGTCTGCCGATATGTTCTGGAGAATAGCAAGAACAAGGAGGTGTCCGTGAAGAGTGAGGAAGCCGCTCCATCGGGTACGGTGGAGACCTCGGGCTCTATGTTCACTCCGCCATCTATCCAGCCTTCAGAGGAGTTGGTGAAGGAAGTGGCGCAGCTCCCCAAGTCACTACGTCCGTCGGTGAAAATGTTGGGAGTGAAGTCGGTCACACCAGCAGGAGGTCATTGCCGAGCTCTTTTGGATGGTGGGGCCACCCATGTGTTGAGGCCAGCTCGCTCCAAGGCTGAGTATGACAAGGCGATCCCAATCAAGGTGGAGTTGGCAGCATGCAGGTGTCACAACGTTGAGACAGGTTGAGGCCACGGGAACTCTGATCACCGATTTTGACACGCAAACGATTGTCCCCTTGGTCGGCTACCGGGTCAACTGGGAAGGGGATTCCTTTGAGATGTGGTGCGAAGATTGAGGTGCTCCTTGAGTCTGGTTGCAGGAGTTGTCACCCTCGCAGCTTTCGAGAGCGGGGGTATTTTCGCCCGAGTCGACAATAGGCGGGGCAGCAGGGCGATGCGCTATCTCAAGGGCCAGTGGAAAGGGGTGAGCCTTTTCTTTTGTGACCCTGCACGGTCTCGATGAGTTGAAAAGCTCTCAAGGAGGGTGGGATTCTGAGAGGGCAGTTGTTTGGCAAGCTTCATTTTTCTTAGGGTCACCTGCATTCGAAGGGGAATGCGTGTTTGTGGCCATGTGATGTGAGTGTGAGATTGTTTGTGTCCTTGTCTGCCGCTGGTTTTAGCTGAAAAA
>CAXAMN010000114.1:555732-566288 GCA_963970005.1 Durusdinium trenchii
ACCCGCCCCCGACCCGCCCCCGACCCACCCCCGACCCACCCCCGACCCCTTTGCTTTACCATTATCAAAAAACAATCAGATTTGGCTGTGGGCCATGACTGGGACACCAAAAATACAATAAACACATACAATTTTTTAGATTTCTATAGCGATTTCTCCTATTTCCTTTGTTTTTCCATGATTTTAAATAATTTCCAATGATTTTGGACAAAATCGATCAAAATCGATTGCGACGAAGACAAAATCAATGAAAATCGATCAAAACGAATCAAAATCGATCAAAATCAATGAAATTCAATGAAATAAGGAGGAATGGCCCTTTTTGCAAAAGATTGCGTTGCAGCGGCCTTTTTTCCTCCAATCTACGGAAAAGGTCACCATGCGGAGCTACCCGCTCAGAAGTTCTTTAAGGGCGGTGCTGCCCGCTCTCCTCTGGTGTAGCTTCAGGCGGCGGCGGTGCCAGGTCTTCCTGCCGCTTCCGACGTCGCCTGCGGCGAGACTTCTCGCTGGGGCCTTTCTCCCTGTGGGATGTTTTCTTCTCAGGGTCATTGCGGCGCCGCTTCCTCTTCCTGTTTTTTCTGGCGGAGCTGCCCGCTCTTCAAAATCCAAAACCTCTCCAGGAGCCACAGTTGGGCCTGAAGAAGCCTCAGCCTGAGCACTGGCCTCACTGGCCTCACCTGTTGCGGGCCTATCCGCTTCACATGGCAGGGTTTCCTGTGTCTCTCTTGATGGCTCTTCTGCCGTGCCAGGCGGATGTTTCCCAGTTGCTCGGCCTGAGGGCCTTCAAAGTGAAGTTCAGGCACTTGCGGCAATGTTGGCGCCGCTTTACACTGCTGCCACTGCTTTGCCTTTGCAACCCAATCATCGGGAGGGAAACCCAAGCTAGCTTGGAAAGCTTTTGCCCTTTCTAGCCAAGCTGATTTGTCAATGAAATCTACCCCCTCCAACATCAACTTGCGCCACCTTTTGCGCACAAGGAGTTCAAGGGGCAAGGCAGGAACCCGCAAACCCAATGGGCGCAGCAGGAATTCGTTGAATTCCTCTGGGCTCACATCTAGTGCTGCCGACATGCCATCCTGCGACATTGAATTGGCCATGCAGTTTTGGACCTCGCTCCATTTGCATGAGTCAGGCAACCACAGATCTAGGAGAAAGCTCTGCGCAAGCTGCCTTCAAACAAAAAATCAAGGAGGTATTGTTCCTCCTGATCCCACAATGTCAACAAGTCCTCACCAAGCTGTCCCGGCTGTACTTTCACTATACACACACATGCGGCTTGTCCCGCTGGTGTCCTCTTTTCCACGGAGCTACCCGCTGCTTTGTTCTCAGAAAAACACAGGTGTTCTAACCCATGTTCCTTTGCAAGCTGCGCTATCCAAGAGACTCGCGGGGCTGTCCGCTTTCGGGTCTTGCTTTTGAAGCCAGCAGCACCAACATCCTCCACTTCAGCGACTTCAGAATTCACCCGCCGCGCATGGCGAGCACAAAGAAATAGCAAAGGCATGAAAATGTTTGGTCACCTGGGTGAGAGTGGCCAGATTATGCACAAGTATCTTCATAAAGGTTAGGTTAGCTTATGATTTTCTGTGCTGTTTGTTGCTTTCAAGACTTTGATTGTGCGTAACAATGAACTACTGAGAAAAACAGAAAAGTTCAGATAGTTAAAGGTCGCGCGCGCATTTCCAGAGCCAATTTGGTAGGAATATGGCATGAATGGTCAAAAACCTGTTGGATCTAGTAAACACACTTGAAACCAACGGCAAACAAGGACCCGAAACAATCTCACAGATGTGAGCCTTGCTTTTTAGAACACCTCTCTGTTTTGCGGTCGTCATCCGAACCACTTACTTGATGAGGGCTTGAGTCGTTCTTTTGGACGCTACGTCTGCTACGTGCTGCTCGACCCGATTTCACGTCACGAGAGGACTGGCGAGGGGAGAGCCGAAATCGAAGCATGAGCATATGATTTGCAGTACAGCTTGTGAGAACATTGCATATACATCTGAAGCCCTTTTTGTACGCTGAAAAGAAGAAGGCGGCAGTTTAGCAGCCGTGCGATTAAGACACAGTCCCCTGGATCTAGCTTAGAGCTGGGCAAGGCCATAAGAGTGAACAGAGTCTAAACGAAGCTCTGGTTTTTCACACGCTACCTTAAGCCAAATGTAACTGGCACAGTCTTGTGAAAAACGCAAGGCGCAAAACAAACACAAATCTTCTTAGCTCTGAAGCACGCAATCAAAAAACTGTACGCGCGATGTATACGGCGCACGCATCTGCAGCCTACGCCTGGACAAAACGGCCAAATCTGTTGGCGCGGTTCTCTGCGCGCGGCAGTCCTTGGGTCACCTTTCCCGACTTTCTTCGCAGCGAACCCATCCTGCTCGGCTCTCACTACAGGGTGAGTAGATGTTGAGCAGGGATCGCCTTCCTCCATATAGTTTGGTCAAGTGGAGCGCCGAGGTGCTGCACACCTTGGTTCCTCTCCATGTATAGAGTTGCGGCGTGCCACAATGAAGGGTTCACGCCAGCCCTTGTCACTCGTTGAAATAAGGGTGTCTTGTTGGTGAAATATTTGCGCCTTTGATCTTCTTCAGCGGTACATGATTTCGGCCTGATATTGTTCCTCCGGTACGCGTGCGATGCTGTCTGTCCCCGTTCGCGCAACCAAAGCCAAGAGTGAAAGTCCGAGCCCCACAGGCCCACCATTTCGCAAAAGTCCTTTGAGCAGCAGGATTGCCGATCAGCACAGGATCGCTGATTTCATCCACTATAGACTAAGTAGAGTAAAGAAACGTTTCAGATTACGTCCACGCCGCCGTCCTTCTTGCACGCCATCTTGCTGGAGATGTGTCTAGGGGCAGCATGGTGTGTTGAGCCGTGCTGACGATCGTCCGAAACATTGCCGTGTGGAATTCAGACGTGGACGGAGTATACCAACCGTTTTGCATCCCTGGCTGACAGTGGTGGACTTGTTTGTGGCTGAGAACTGCAAACGCAAATAATAACCAGTATTCCTCATTCTGACTGGAGCAATAGCCCGTCGGCCTCTTGAAGGAACATGACACGGCACCGGCTCTTGAAGATCAAGCCTCAACTTGTACCTAGATCGGTACTTTAAAAACACTTTTGCTCGCGCTTCTTGCGTAGCTCTTCCTGAGTCTTCCCAGAGTTGTGGCCCAATCTACCTGCGGGTAGGGGGGAGATTGGAAGCTGGACGGCCGACTTCTCAAAGCCGGGCGTCGAGCAAGCGCTATTTGACGATACGTCGAATCCTGCGCCTTATGTATAACTGGAGACCGTAGAGCTCGGAGACTCAAGAGTTGAACTTTATCCACTAGCACAAGTAGGCACTGGGCTATAGGTGGTAAGCGCCGACAAAAATGGCTGTAGACAACCTGCCATATATACCTATATATATATATATGTGTATGGTGAGTAGCCTAGCTCTGATGCGCCTGAGGTACGACAAATAGCGTCAGAAATTGATCGTACCGCTTCCGCGTCGAACAACGACCAATCTACCGGTGACCTGCGTCACACAGCCAAAACTTGATGTAGACTCCTAGACGCTGCTGGTCGGTCAGTCTGCCGCTGTGGCTTCTGCTTGCACTCGAAGTCTCAAAGGACCCATCTGGCAGTACAACACTGTCTTGCGTCGCCGCGGCAGGTTTAATACCAAGAGTCCACATACAATGTAACAAACAGCTAAAACTTTCACGCTCCAACAATGCCATAAACATCGTGGTCAATCCAAGGCTAACGGTGTCCCCGCCATCTTCGCTTCCAGAAACTCTTTAGCAAGCACACGTTTCTCCTGCACTCGGTTGCTTCCTTGCGTTTCTTCCAAACCGAGAAGGCAAACTTATCAACAGTGGGTTCAATCAGTGTGAGACGTGAGATGGGCGCTGTCTTCCTTACTTAGCCCAGAATGGGCTCGATCCTTCAATGTCTGACCTACGCTGACCGCGCGCGCCGCAACATTCAATGTATCTATATAAAGAACATCGCTTGCGCTCTGCCGACAAGAATCCCATCCTTCTTCAGCTATAGATCATCGTAGTCAATCGCGTGGGAATTTTCTTTGTCATTGTCTCCCTGGCATCTCAGCTGTTTCTTCTTCTTCTTCTTCTGCTTCTTCTTCTTCCTTCTTCTTCCTCTTCTTCTTCTTCTGCTTCTCTTCCCCTTCTTCTTCTTCTCCTTCTTCTTCTCCTTCCACCTCCTCCTCTTCTGCCTCCTCCTCTTCTTCTTCCTCGACTTTCGCGGCCTTTTCCGGCTCCCAGTGACTGGCTTCCACGTCATCCTCGCCTTCTTCGTTTGGACATCAAGCCGGGAGTCAGTTGTAAAGATGAAGACGAAGCCAATGAAACCTGCAAATCGCGCGAAGAAACGACACCCTGAGATGGTTGCGAGGAGGCTGTGAAGAGAAGGCCTTGCGATTGGACCAGGAAGGATATGGCGAAAAATTGCTGGGGGGCGGAGATCGCTTCCGAGGAGCCCGGTGGCAGGGGAGACAGGCTGATCAGGGGACAGTCTGTAACGCGTGGAAGAAAAAGGTGAAGCGGCGTTGGGATAGGCGCCGTGGCAGTGGTTCATCATCATCCTCGTCGTCGTCGTCGTCGTCATCAGTATCATCTTCATCACCATCATCGCCCTTAGGAGGGTCCTTCCTGGTCATCCGTGCGAACATCATCGTTTGGATCGGGCGCTAAAACGGCGCCTGGTTCCAACCATCATCCAGCTGTAGACACGTTGGAACTAGGGCTGGGACTTGCCAAAACGAACCTTGGACACTCCTTCGACGCACGGTTTCACGTTGATAGTTTTATGTTTGGTCGTTGGGGGAGTAGTTGCCGCAGGAGGCGTCTTGTCCGGTCGCATGGCTTTATCTTTTCCTTGCTCGTCATATGTAAGAGCTCGACGTGCGCCATTACAAGGTGGACACGAAATGGCTCGGACCTTTACTAGCGCGAGCAAGGTCCAATACTTTCAAATCGGTATGATCGGACGTGGACACTGACAATTGGAAAGTTCTTGTGGATCTGGTCGGCCCATCTTGCCCGACAACTATATGACTTATGAACAACACGACGCAACTGTCTTCTTGTCATCCAAACTGCCAACCAACGATGTAGCGGCCTCAACCCAGAACCCGCGACACCTCCTTAATTCACCCTGCCAGGGGGCGCTTTCGTTGTTGCAGTTGCTTCTGTCACGTAGGCCTTTCCTTTATTGGTCTGTCCGTGAGCCACTTTCCTGACAACTGTTGACCCTTACCTTTGTCACGTTTTGCGCTGGACTTGGTTCATTTCTTGCCGTGACCTTGCTGGGTCTTCTCCATTCTCTTCTGTTGCTCGCATGGCCTTTGCCCCTGTGGGCGTGGGGTCTGAGCCATGGTCTTGACCTTCACATTTCGTGAGCATTTCTGCCTCTTCTTTGCCTCTTTCTATGAGCACGACCAGCTGCCTGGAGCACGAGAAACTCTAAAGGGCATATAAACCTTGTTCCTCGGAGATGTTGCCTGTCAACCAGAAGCCTTAATTGTCCATGCAACCATGCTCTGCAATGGATACGCACGGCGACGACGACCGATGGCTGGTACAACTAACACAAAACAAAGGCAGGAATTGCGCTTTCACTGCCTCATATGATCTGCTTCCATACGTATACGCAGGAGGAGGACATCGAGCTGACTCTCGTCGCTGTTCATTGAAGTCCGTCTGTCCGGTGAATATCAAGGCTATCAAATGCTCGGTGTGGTAAGTCGACATAAAAGACAAATTCAGGTTGCCATCCTCTGCGTCCTGTTCATTGACCAACCTGCTCAACAACCTCTTCATTAAGCCGTGGTCTAGACTACTATAGACGCAGGTCCACGTTGATCACCAGTCAACACAGTCAAAGCCAATCATCTACGCAGGCTTCATACTCGAATCAGGTAATTCTAAGTAGATAAAACATCGAAGGTTGGAGCTGTCTCTGGCGTCATCCTGAGTTGCGAAGTCCCTGGGGCACTTGCAGCGTACACATCCGACCTAGACGAAGGTCTGGCCGCTCGGGCCATAGTAGTCAGCTTCATAACTTTCTTCTTGGGTTGACTCACTGACGCTCACCGTGCTTGGTCTGTAGCTGCTCAGCACGAACTGAGGTGAACTGAAGTACACCCGTTTGTTTGGGGAAGGGGGCAAACGGAGTTGCCTTTTTGCGCACCCGACACCTTGAGCCAAATTGCATTGGCATAGGCCTGTGAGAAATGCATTGCATAAGGCATAAGAGCACACAAGTGGAAACAGCACCGACGGGGGGGTCTCCGAAAACAAAAAACATGGGGTGGGCTGGGGTGGGTGGGGTGTTGAAGCTGTCATCAGCGTGTGAAAGTTATCATCGACTGCGCTACATTCTCATCGGCTTCACAACATTGTCATCAACATCACGGCTGCTTAACATTGTCATCGATTGCACGGCATGTTCATCAGCTTTAGATTCTGATCATTCTGATCCATATATATATATATACATATACCACGGTATCATCAAAATCGTGAACGCCTTGATGAAAGTTGTTCAGGAAAGGCACACATAGATCCGAGGGTGGAAAAAGGGCGTGCCCTCTTCATGCTGATGTCTCCAATACAATAATTTTGAGGGTGGTACTTTTTCAGGTCTCTCGTGAACACGCTCCTAGAAAACCAACGTCATTTCGTACCCAGGCAGCCAGTGCACAGTGTGGCAAGTTACTCTGAGAACTACATGGTACTACTGCATCATTTCGCATGAATGTGATCCAAATTCCATGATTTTGCAGGTCTGCCTCTGCAAGCACAGTGGCGCAGCGGTCGCATTGGCCACCGGAAGAGTTGGAAGCACTCGGACAGTGTGCGATGGTGCCACAGCTGAGCTCATTGCCCTCCCTTGGGGTCAAGCCTTGGCCGGAGGCAATCAACTGTGGTGAAGGACCGAGTTGTTGCCTTGTGAATTCAACAGTTTCAATAGTTGAGCAAAGTTGCTTGCTGCATGCAATCAAGAATGCTCCACTTCAAGGCGGAGAACAAAAGTTGGAAGCTTGTTGAGTTACTGTCTGCTATGTCGAAAGGGTGGTCGTACGCAGGCTTGTTTTACAAATCGTACAGAAGTATACTGGATCTATTTCTTGACCCTTTTAGTGGTCCAAAGCTCCATAGACTTTTCGCAGGTAGCTGGCCAAATCAAGAGCAGTTCAACCATGCCGGTCTGGGTGGATCAAGCGAGTTCTTGAGTAGAAAGAATTGTCTACATCTAATTTCAGGTGCTCGTCTGAGAAGTTCGACCAAAACTGTCTAAACATCGTTTGTTAAGTGAGCTGCGTTTCTTTTGGTAACTACAGGGCCTATACACTGAAAGCATACCTTCGCATCTGCCTTCACAAGACTTCGTGAGATATATTTAGTGCAAAGGGTGCCTTTGTATCTAAGCTGGTATGATGTGGTGCCTTTGTATTATGCGTTCGCGAACCTCAGTGGCACCAGAAACCCCAATCCGAGCCCACACAGCCCCCCCCAAAGAAATAGAACCATTTCTAGGGGAGGTTTATTAATCAACTCATCAACTCTCAACGCATGCTGCTCATTCAGCAACTCTCACCTCATGCTGCTCATTCAACCACTCTCACCTCATGCTGCTCATCTCTTTTTCAGCTCATCAAAGAGGTCTGAGTCTTTGCTCATGGCTTGCCCATCTGATACTTAGCATCAATGGACCTGCCAAATGTTACCAGCCAATTCCTCTCATCCCTTGGTTCCTATGACTATGAACTCATTGCTTCCTATATGGACTCTGGCCTCATGCTCATCAGCTCATCCCCTCTTAAACCTTCATGGTCCAATGGTCTCATAGCTGGACCTCATGAATGGTACCTCAGACCTTCTAGACCTTCTATGTGGGGGGGGGTTATTAATCCGGTCTTTGCATTATACAACAAAGGATTGTTATATACATGCGCATGTTGCCTTCGCGAAAAATAATTGTGGGGCCTACGCGGATTGACTTCGCAGGCCTTTGCGCATGCACAAAACTGCGCGAATTGCCTTCGCGGGCTATGATGCAGTGCCACCTTTACCTGCCAATAAAACCCCGTTCCTCAAATGTTGCTAATATATGTCCCAAGCAACAATGATCATGTTCCAAAGCTCCGGCTTGACAAGTCCCAGACTCAATAGCTACCTGGGATGTCGCAAAGTGCTGCGAGTGGCAGTGTTGAGGTTCAGGCATCATTCTAAACAACTCCAGAACGGCCAGAACGGTTGCAAGTTGTTCCTTTCAATTAAAAAAATTGGGGTCTTCCAATGTCAGCAACTGCTACGTCTACGCATGAGGCCAGGGGGTGTCTGGGCCCAGGTATACATGTTTACCATGGAAAATGTGATGGTGCGACCTTGACACCTGTGACTTTAAGGCACCGCAAGAGTCTTACCCGCTGATTTGTTCAATCTGGCGCAAAAGGAAATGTCCAACAAGCAGCGAATCTGACTCAAAGCATCTCAAAACATTCGGGTCATGAATCTAAGATAATCTAAGTATCTCGACTATTGTTCAAGCCTTGCAGTTCCAGAATCTATGAGCTACTTTCCTTCATCAAGCTGCCCCGCCATAGAACTTCCGGCACCACGTCTGCATGGTTGTGGTTGTGGTAGTTGCAGTCTGCGACGTCCTCAAGCCACAACGAGCTAGTGCAGGGAAGCTGTACAAATCCTTCATCGAACGATCAGAAAATATCAGAAATATGAAAAGGCGGAAACGGATCAGGCACGTGTCAGAAAAATGAATCATGAACATTGTCACACGCTCGTGTACAGATCTATACAGTGTACACATCATTACTTTCATGTGTGCTGGGAAAGATAGTGAAACTGGGTTCCACAAACAACTACCGAATAAGCTCAACAATTGCTGGGCCAACACGATGACGTGGCAATGGACTGCAAGGCAAGCCGCGTGGTAGCAGAGACCGAGGTTCCAGTACCTTCAAGTCATGTTGTCAGGCTGTCATGAACAGCTTGGGATGAGATTTTGCCATAAGGGCACTCGTTGTTGCAGTATTTGTAGTTGAGGATGCTGTGCCTGAAAACAGCAAAATAATTGGAAGGAATCAAGTCTTCACCAAGAGGGGCGAGCAATGCCTCTTTGCAGTACAGTATATGAAACGTGTCTTAATCATGCAGCATGCAGGTCAAAATTCGGGTCGCACTGCTTCACCATGAAGGGTCTTCTTTCTTCACATTAGGAGCCCCTAGTAGCGTCCTTGTTACTACTAGTAAGGCACCTGTTACTAGAAGCGATGCACTTGTTACTAGTAGCGAACATTGTTCTTCTTTGGATTCTTCCGACCACTCCTGTGCTGCTTGTCGATAAGCTCGTCGTTGTCATCGTACCTTCTTGAGTTCAATTCCATTGCAAAAACATTGGGTGTGAAATCCAGCCCTAACAGAAAGCCGGAATCCCGGAAGAATATATGAAGGCAAGTCCTGTCAAAAGAATGCCAAAGGGCTCAAAAGACTTCAAAAAGGAAGATGTGTGCGTTCATGTGACTCATGATTAATAGGAGCCAAGCCGACAACTGCATACAGATCTGCACGGAGTGGGCAATCGAACATGACACACTCGCCTTCAACTCTATATAAACTGTAAACAGAACTAAGCCAAGTGCAACATTAAGAAGTGAAGTCCAAAACGCTCCCCGAACCAATCAATGGACTGAGCGACTGCTTGAAGTGGTCTCAGTAGTTGAAGTTGTGCCGGTTGTCGACCTGGCAGTGCCCATTGCAACTGGAGGACTATTGAAGTTGCATAATTGTACAAGAGATTGCATGTGATGATTGATTTCGCCATATTTCATTCAATCTGTCCGTCGCAAAGAACCACGGAATCGGGTACTGGGATATTCCACTGAACAGAACATCTTCCAGGGAATACTTCATGAGTTCATGATATTTCACTGACGTTGAGGGTGTTATTCTGACATGACAGCCATCTGCCACAACTCTACGATGGATTCACCAAGTCGCGTGATGCTTGCAGTTGTTGTTGAAGTACTTGTTGAACTGGAGCTTGTTGTTGAACTAGTGCTACTGCTGGAAGTTGTTGTGCTTAGAGTGAAGGTCGTCGAACTGCTGCTTGCAGTCGAAGAAGTTGAAGTGCTTGTTGTCGAAGAGGTGGTGCTAGTAGTGGATGTGGAAGCTGTGCTGGACGTAGTCGTTTTTGAGGATGTTGATGAGCTCGTGCTAGTGGTGCTCGTAGAAGTCACTGTCGTTGTTGTCGTTGTTGTGCTGGACGTACTCGTCATTGAGCTTGTGCTGGAAGAAGTTGTGGAAGAGCTGGTTGTGGAACTACTGCTCGTTGTGCTTGTTGATGTTGAGCTGCTAGTCGTGCTACTTGATGATGTGGATGTTGATGATGAACTCGTGCTTGAACTGCTGGTCGTTGAGCTGCTGCTTGTGCTTGAAGAAGATGAAGTAGTTGTAGTTGAAGATGTGCTGCTTGAGGACGTTGTTGAGCTTGTAGTTGATGTGCTTGTGCTAGAGGTG
>CAXAMN010000114.1:569136-594932 GCA_963970005.1 Durusdinium trenchii
GGATGTGAAAGTGGTTGATGAAGTCGTGCTTGAAGTGCTAGTTGTTGTGGAAGTTGTGCTTGAGGATGTTGTTGAGCTGCTGCTTGTGCTGCTTGTGGATGTTGAAGTGCTAGTTGTGCTAGTTGAGGATGTTGATGTTGATGATGAGGTTGTAGTTAAAGAACTTGTCGTCGATGTTGTTGTTGAGCTGCTAGACGTTGTGCTTGTTGAAGTTGAGCTAGTTGTTGTGGATGATGTCAAAGTGGTGGTGCTTGAGGTGCTTGTTGAAGACGTACTTGTGGATGTGGATGTTGTGGTCGAGGTAACACTTGAGGTGCCTGAAATCTCGGGACTGGGAAAAAATGTGACAACAGTGACAAAAGCATACAACTGCATGCGTGTGTAAATTGCAACTGCAAGTGCAAGTGCCTCCATGCTGTTCCTTCGTTCCTACACTTTTGCAGGTCAGCTGCTACTGGTAGATGTTGAGCTGCTTGTCGTACTGGAAGTGCTAGAGGTGCTTGTGGAGCTGGAAGAAGTCTTGGCCAACAACATGAGTTGCACCAGGCAAAATCCCTCCGACTTTCTCACATTCAAAACTGCCACGCGACAACAAAACAATGAATGAAAGCTAGACACGCTTGTGGTCGACGTACTGCTGGAGCTTGTGGTGGAACTCCTGTAAAAACAAACAAAACAGAACATGATCAACATGTTGCAGATCGCGGGAACTTTTGAGAACGTCGATGAGGGCAAACGTGCAAGTGAAGCGTAAAGGACCCAACAAACTGCCAAAGAAACAAGAACACATGGGCAAATCAAATGACGTTCGTTCGTGTACAGTCTTCGGAACAACTCTCCTGGTACTTGTTGTTGTCGAGCCTTAAGCCACAGATTTTGGACACACACTCACACAGAGAGTGGACTCACATCTATTGACTTTGAATGACTTTGCAGTCTGGCTGTGGAAATCAATGAACTCAGCAACAGCTTGATCTCGTGGTCATGAAAAGCCTCACTCCATGCCATCTTGCATGTTGAAGTGCTCGCGAAGTGTTAAACGGACAGACTAAAGTTCTGCACTTGTCCCATCGAAAGCCAGGGTTCTAGTGGACGAAGTTGAAGAAGTACTGAAAGTCTTCGTCGATGTCGTGGTTGTTCTACCTCAGACTCCAAAGTGCACTGCCGAGGCGAGGCGACACCATTTTTTGCATCTTCGATGGTGGAGAAACTGATGAGACTTGGAGACGTTCAGCAAGCTCTATATAATCCAATAGTACCGCTGATGGGAAATTATCTACGTATCCGGTAGTGTATTCTATGTGTCTGTATCTGTATATATTTATATATAGTTAGTATAGTCCGTTGTTGCACTGATTGCAAGGAATATAGCCGAAAGAGTGCCATGACCTGACCACAGAAACACAAAAGCATGTTTCGCTCTGTCAATGTTGATCCGGAGGGCTTCACTCTATCTCGGTCATGGTTGGACTCTGCGCTCCCTGATTCATTGCAACAAGCCAGCAGCTGCCAACCCAAGCCATAGGTTTTGTATAGTTCTGCCAGAAACAAGTAATCCATGCGCTTGAGACGGCCCTTCTGAGATTGGCAAAGCATGCTTCACAGTGGATCGTCTTTCTGGTGAGCTCGGACATGATGATGATTTTCTAGATTGGTACTTGAAGCGCTTGCTTCGGGTGGGCACCGCAGCTAGCGGGCATAGGAAACATTAAGTTGGCACTCAAGATCGATGACTCCAAATCAGCTTGGCGGCACTGCGAGTCAGGTAGTTCAGCTATCAAAGTTCCACCGTATGTGCGCCAGGATGTCGATGTGTTTGACCCGGACCAATTGCTCGCCAAAGGTACCTGGCCAATAAAAAAACACAAGCCGAGGTGTTACTACAGAACACGTGCAAGGCCTCAACTCTAAATGGCTTCGATTCACTCCGATTTCCCAATTAACTTTGTGGGCTCTTATTTTGTGATTTGCAAGGCGGTTCAAGAGTATCCAAAGTACAGTATGTTCGACTTGGCCCACTGTGAGAAACTCACTTGTTTCTAAGCAAAGCTTGTGAAACCAACAAGGTCATCCGTTTTGATCGTTTTGTGAACAACACCAAGTAGCGAGTCTCGTACCGCGAGGGCGCCTTTTGATAGCGAAAACAGGCAATCCTTTGGAGTCTGAAGAGGGCATCATGTTGGCCTCTTCTTCGGGCATATTGATCTCTGGAGAAGCCTGCCAAAACATGCCAGCGAGGCATAAGCGCACTGCTGTGCATGGCTCATTGCCCAAAGGATGGAAAGGATGAAGCCTGGGAGAATCATCAGTGTGATCGTCTTGACTGACTCTTGACAAAGTCGCCGATACGCTCTTAAGGAAGTCATTGATCGATTCTAAGCTTGGGGGCATGGATCTTGACAACATTGGATCTCTGACTATTGGTTCTGAGGGCTGAGACAGTCCCTCATGCGAGCATGCATTCTGTGAGAGCAACTGAGATTCCCTGCATTTCATCAGCTCGCGTTCGCGAGGAAAGCAACATCCCTGAACCCCAAACGGATCCTAAACGGCATCAAAGTCGCAGCTCCTTCCCTTGCTTACGCTCGCAGCACATCCGTTCAATGGGGTGCACAACACACCACGTCCTTTTGCTGTGCCGCCCCCTACATCATCTTACCATACGAGGTAGTTCTCCGGCAGAGTCAGTGGGCAGGGGCAGGCGTTTGAATGTGATATGTGTGATGAATATAGTTGATGATCTGTTGAGTGATGTTGGGTCATATGATGATGTCTGATTTGTTTGTTTGCAATGTGGCGAAGCGAAGTGTGTTGCAGTGTCTTGTGATGAAAAGGCGTGCTCTGTGATGTGATGTGTCTTCTTGAACAATAGAAACCTAATAGCGATGGCCTCCAACCTGCTAGAGATCGATGGCCTCCAACCTACGGCAATATTTGTGGTGACAATTTGCTATGAAGCTCTGCTCTTGCCCACTTTGCTCTGGAAATCTCTAGTTGTCTCTAAAAAATGCCCTCGGCTACTACCTTCGGTTACTTGCCTTTAAGAGCAACTACGTCCAGCTAATTTTGTTTAGAAAGCTTTACTTTTGCTTACAGTTATTGTCTCAGCAAAGCGCTACTGTTGGCTTTATTTTATCGATCGCTACTTTTGGCTACTCTTCGCTAGAAAGGCTCTGCTCTTGGCTACTTTGCGCTAAAGGCTACTTTTCGCTAGAAAGCTCTACTTGTGGCCACTTTCTCTAGACATCTCTACTCGTCTATATATCTCTATATACTGGTTACTGTTCAATTGAAATCTCTACTGTACTTGTTTGATTCTTTTCTCTTGAAACCCCTTTTGTTGGTTATACTTCTCTAGAAATTTGTACTCGCAACTCCCAATAATTTCTCGCCAGAAATCGCTACATTTGGTTATCCTCAGGATCTGTTCACGAACGGCAGCGCTCTAGAATTTGCCTGCCATCAGAATCAGCCTGGGCTCGTCTGCACACCTCCCACAATTGTCCCGATAGTGTTGCTCTCTGACTGCTCTCATACTTGTGCGCCCACAATCAAGGACATGCCATCAAAAAGACTTCACTCAGAAATGGTTTGTCGATTCTTCCATTTTGACTAGCACTTGCTGAGGGCATGTCTAGTTACAGTATCACTTGGCCGCGCCCTTTTTCTGCTGCAGCCCTACGGATAACAATCTCGGAGAAGTGCAAAGGGCTTGCTTCACGACAGACTACCTGAAGCACTTCCAAGCGTCTTCAGGTAGAGAAACTGTATGACAAGCTACTCGAATGGCTGCAAGAGGAGGTGCTTTGTCAACTAAAACATGTACAACTGCGTTAATTTCATGCAAGTGTAGCCCATGCGTGCAACGTACTAGCTGCTCTGTTCACAGGTCTCGTCCCTCTTCCTGGCGATCGCGCACAAAATCAGCCAGAGACATAGCAGCAACTTGGAAGACTGCACTGGAACCAAAGGAGGATGTACCTGTTTGTTGTGTTCAGACGATGATGACGTGTCAGAGTGCTGATGAAGACTTTTTGTATTCTGCACCCTCAGACTCTCAACCCCTGAGGCTCATACGTCCAGCTCCTTCATCTTGGACCTGCGCATTGGCACAGCGCAACGCAAGATGAAGAGTTTTGGAATGTGTTGGATAGTTTCGCTTTCTGGATTAGTTTTGTTTTGGCTTGCTACAAGTCCAGTAATCCCAGAGCAACTGCTCAAAAGGAGGAGGAAGCAATTGCCTTGCATAGTGTTACTGTGAAGCAATTCATCAGCCTTCCGGCCAGGAGGAGAATTATAGTAAACTGTTGGATCCTTCAATAAGGCCCCCTTGAAAGTCGCCTTACTGAAGGGACCAAAAAACCCTTCGATTTCTACTCTCCTTTTTCTCTTCTTCCGACATTCCTTCCTCAATTTGGAGGTTGGGTGTGGCGGCGTGGACAAGCCGCCTTGCACAAACCACGTTAATTGTCTCATAAAGAGATACTCAGATAGACGTTTGAAAGCCTTGGAGTTTGACCCCAGGCTATCAAAGCTGCGCTGACAAATCTGCAAGGACGAAGACGCAAACGTGTCACCCACTCATTTACAGTGTGTCAAGAACCGGGCTCTCAAGCTAGGGATTCCAAGACATCCAAAGTCGGTTGCTCCAGCAAGTGAGCCTAAAGATTAGATACAAAGGTAAAATGAGATGTTGGTGCAGATAATTTCGGATAAAGCAACCCTGTGTGCAAATAATCAAAACATCGATGCTCTGGGTTGTCTTCGTAGGACACCATCTTAGTCTGATATACAAGTTTCTCAACAATGGATTCGATGTGTTTCTGCGTCAATAGCAAGAGATGTCTGTCAGCATATGCTGCGACTCACTCCGTCGATCAAGCGCTCGAACGGCAGGGAGATATCATGAAAGCAAAAAACACCATGCCATGCTGCAAGCAAAACCTTGAGTCAATCAACGGCTATTCATCACTTTTGCTGCAAAAACCGCAGTGGGTAGTTGCCAGAGGTTGCAGTTTCATTGCCGCACGGCAAGGGCAGGCGCAAGTTCCACAGTCCGGCTTGTTTGGAGCAGGAGTCTGGCTAGAAGCTCATCTCGGCTAGCTGCTCTTCAAAATTAACAAGTCGCCAGGATTAATATCTTGCAGATTCTTCTAGGAGTGAACCAGTTTAAGGCAGCAACTCTCCCTTTCACCAGTTTCGGGGCATCTACATACTACCCGAAAATTGGATTGGTGATTAGAGTGTGCACACCTCCTCAGAAAGAGGATGCGTTTCCCGGCAGGTCAATAGCTCTGTCTGAACAATTTGTGTATCGGAGAATGACTAGACTACGCCAGGGTCGGGACGATGGAACTACCAAACTAGCCATCACTTGTGTTCCAGAACATCCATCAACAGCCGCAAGTTCGTTAGCGGCATTGTGGGCTTCGTGTGGGACAGCTCTGTCCATCTCAAGCGCACTTTGCGCTGCATCTCATGTGTAGTCTTTGGATTCCGGAGACAGTGGTTCCTAAGCTTCGTGAGCTGTAGCTTCATGGAACAGCAGCCATGACAGGATACGGCAAGCATGCGTTTGCCAAATGAGCTACATTACGAAACAGCTGAGCTACCAATAAAGAATGATCACTGTAGAAATCCGACGTGGCACAACATCACTTCTCCTACCTAGCATGTCCATGGAAAGCACGACCGTTCAAGGCTCCAATGCTAGACAAACATGGGCTGTTCATTCGTTCGGTTGGTTTGTTGGAGTTCCCCGGCATCTGAGCTTGAAAGTTTACTTTGCGCCAGATGCTCCCCAACAACCAGCTGCGACTTCGTGGCAACATCTTCCCATCCCGACAAGCATCACTGGGGCGGCGGTCACCAGGCAATCGCAACCTGTGCTGCTGCCATTCCACAAGCCCAAACAGCTGAGGGTATACAGGGTGACGTTTAGGCATCCCCTAGGATGTGTGGCCCACCTTTGGACCAGTGTTAACTGCACCCGAAGAGGCCCAACTGACCTGGTGCTCGTTTTGTGTGTGTGTGCGTTTGTCTGTGCGCTTCCTTTCAAATGCATTGCAAAGCCATCAGCAAGTCCACAACCTGCACGCACAAGAGTTCAAAAGAAGAGCATGAAGTTTTGAATAGAGAGAGAAAGAGAGAGAGAGAGTGAGAGAGCGAGAGAGAGCCCTTGAGGAGGCAAACACAGCATTCCATTCCAAGCACAAAGGACACATCTGGAACGAAGTGTAAACTGTTTTGGTGTTCTTTTGTTCTGGGACACCCATTCCCCCGTCTTTTCGTCTTGTAAACTCTTGACTGAGGGAACATTGTTTGAGACTGAAGAGCACAGGTTCAAAACAACCTGTCGCAAATGAAGCCTGCAAACGATGTTCAAGTGGATCAACTGCCACCAAGGGCGCTTGACGTGTGGGAAGCGTTTTTGAAAGAATTCAATCTCCTCATCGGTACCAACGTTGGAGATCCATCTGGCAACGTCCTGGCGCTCCAGCCAGACTTGGTCAATTTGCTTGACAGGATGCACCCCATGAAAATACATTCAGCAAGGATCAGCCAGGAACCACACCGGCTAACTTTTTCATGGCTCTTTCACCCTTCCTGGCTTGTTTTTGGAGAAGCAGCCATCATGAGAGCCACAGAAAATGATGTTGCATCGCCCGGATTGGACAATCCACAACTTGAACTTGATTGATGCCAGAGAACCAGAAGGAAGAAGAGTGCAGCTTGGAAGCAATTGCAAGCCCAGCAGTGTGTAGTGTTTCATGCAAAATGCCATCGACCTTCCCTGGTACCAGAAGAATGTACAGTAATAGAATACCGTAATTATTAGTAGTAACAAGAAGCTATTAGAAACAAGTGCCACGCTACTAATAATGTTCAAACCTCTCAGGCTTCCCTCCGGGTGAAGCTTCGGATAGCCAAACGCGCCCAGCTCCTGCAAATGTTGTTCAGGTTCTTCTCTCAGCTTGGGAATTGACCTGACAGTGGAGCACGACAAAGCATAAGCATCAAGTAACTTCTCTTGAGCAAACAGCAATATCGATTGAAGTGCCATTGTTTCCTGAGCAATGTGATGCAAATAAAAGGCCTACAGAATTCCCCCCTGCCACTGGCTTTGCAGTACGTAGGACTGTTTTGGACATTAGAAGGGACTCAATGCAGGTTGCGCACAATTGGAACCCTGTTGGAACTCCCTCAAGGCAACTGCCCTGCAATGGACAGTATATTGCAGTTGCTTGCTACAGTTGGAAAACAATTTTGGAATCTGGCAGGGTAGTATGCACCGCTCACTTTCTCAAAAGAGGTCTACCATTGAGCACACTTCTTGGACAATACAAAGCAATGAACAATTTGAGACTATTCGAGTCCACATTAAAGAGTGTCGTCCCCTTTTCCAGCTGTTTGGATTCTGAATTCGGAATGTGTTCCCCATGAACAAAGGCTCCTTCTGACAAATGTTCATCTGACATCTGCTCAGCTGTTCAAGCGTTGCTTGTTTGTCCACCATCCAAGAATCAATCCTCAAGATTTCAGGAAAAGCTTGCCTTGACTTTAGAACCTGTCTCTTGGATAGTGAGGAGACCGGCATCCAGCGAGACTGTAGTTTGTAACAAGCATGTACAAACTGGCCTGCCAAATTGCTTGTACACAAAGGGTTGCACAGACTGACTGAAGTTTCTGGCCTGTCCAGAACGTTCGCGATGAAGCGTTGAGCTATGCCACTGAAGAGCTTGGCTCCTCGATAATCCTGAGAATCTACAGATTCCACACAAATCCGCAAGATCAAAAAACATAAAGAGCCCAGCAGTACACACCCACAAAAATCAATTGTAATATTTCTGCTGTTTTTAGGCCCGGAGGCCGCTAGGAGGATTAGGTAGCTACTAGCTACAAGTTCGCTCCTAGGACACAGGATAGCTCATGCTTCTTCAAGGAAGCTCCCCCGCCTGAGGGCAGGGGGAGCTGCGTTGAAGCCCTCACTAATCTTTTGATTTTTAGGGAAACTTGACTAATAGCAATGCCATGCACTGTCTGTACTGTATGCTGCGATCCACTGCAAACAGTCTGAACCTATCACAAGCGTGCGCGCGGCCGCTACAATATTCCTTTGAAGCCGCAGCACATCAAAGGCCAGACTGCGCCATTTCGACGGACCTATCGAAATCGTGTTCATTGCTCGCGCACGCGTGGACGATCTTTTCCTGTAGCTTTCGGGCGTTCCTAAGGAGCTTGAGCTTACCTACTTACCCTGAAAGATTCGAGCGTCTGAAAACTTTGGGTTGGTCCGGTCTTTCAAAAACAACAAAAAACGTCTCAGTCTACACCTCGTCTACGGCCCATGTCTGCATCAGCGCTGGGACTGTTATTCTGCCGTGTTCGGAACTTTGTTTCGAAACGCCTGTTGTACGGGGATTTGCGTGAGGTTTGTTGTCCTCAGTGATCCGCAAGTGTTCGGCATCAAACTGGACAAGCATCCGGATGGCCCTCGGTCAACATCCCGCGTAACTTCTTGCACATATCCTGTCAAGCTACAGATTTCACGAGAAGCATGTTCTTGGCAGGGATTGTCAATTTGCAATCCACAGGTTGAAACGTTACCATCAAAATGTGTGATGGACTCAAAAAAACATGTCTTCACGCTGTACATATTCCTGACGTTTTTCAGCCACTCCTCAATGAAGACGTCCGTCTCTTTTGCATCTGTTTCAATCATAATCTTGATCTGATCCGGTGTGTACTTCAGCCTCTTCGACACTGGATGCCTGCACCCAGACAATCAATCTTTGTTCCAAACGACTGCTTCAAACCATGCGGAAAAATACTTTTTAAGTTCCTCTGTGGTTCAAAAAAGCATTGCAGGGACTCTTCACAGAGGGCCCGTTCTCCTTTGGTCAAAAGAAAATGTTCAGTTGTTCAGTTGCGGCTGGCCGCGAAGCCAGGGAGTGCTGTACCAACATTGCACCGTTTGAACAAAATCCTGTGGGCAAAACGAGGGTCCATCAGGACAGGGCTGGGCCTATTGATCAGCATCAAGGCCAAATCAGCACAAAAAGCTCCGAGCGCAAAGCAAGTGCCAGCCACTAACCAAGCCGCATTCATGCGAGAACGGTCCTGCGAAAACCAAAAGACTGGCAGGACTGCAAAAAAAACGACATTAGTTTCTTGCAATTTTTACTACTAAAAAATATACGTATACTGAAAGCGCGGGCGCAGGTTTTCCGCTAAAAGGCTTTGGGCCTAAAATGCCCAGTCATGAACAGTTCAACCTCATGTCTGAGTGACTGTGTCTCGTTTGTCCGTCATATTCTGTCACTCCTCCTTCGCTCAGACATGTGGTACAGAGCTTTATGGGTTGCCCTGGCATAAAGTGTGGGCACCCTACTGCAAAATGCAGCACTCTGCCGGATGGTGTCATCCGCAGTCTGTGCAACTGCCTTTCGAGCTGGGAGCTGCGTTTTTCGGCTATCTCCCGCTCCTGCAGAAATTCAGCCAGGTGTCCCTTCATCTTCTCAATGCTCTGTTCGAGCTCTTCTATGTAGGTGTCCTTCAGGAAGAGCTCATTTGCAGCTAACTCGAGTTCTCGTTCGAGTCGTGCATTTGGCACTGACACTTGGGACTCTTGGTCAGCCCTTTCCACCTGTACGTTCAGGCTGAACTTCTTGACCCACTTCATCACTTTCTCAATCTTCAGGATGAAGTCCTTCGTGCCATCTAGGAACCCCTGGACATAGTTCCATAGCCCTCTAGTCAGGCTCAAGGCCCCGATGCAAGCAAGTGTGCATAGCATCATCCACGTCCAATCACCTTCTTCTGGCTCCTTCTTTTCTGTCGAGGTGCTTCCGACCTTGTTGATCGTGGCTAGCAGCATCAAAAGCCCGATCCGTAGATCCTTGCTCTTTCCAAACTTCTTCATTCCTTGCTTCACTCTGTGCTGCTCCTCGATCTCCCGGAACTCTTGCTCACCTACGCGGTCACCCACGGCGTCCACCATGTGCAGCATGTATTGCAGGCCTTTCAACCTCTTCTTCGGCAGGTTCTTGGTGCCGATGTCAGCGCTGTTGAGGTCTGTCGGGATCGCGGCCACGGTCAAGACCTTCTCTCGCTCCTTCTGCTGTATCCACAGCATTGAGGCATCTATGTGCCTGACTCGTCCAATGCCTTGCCGCTGGGTCATTCCTCTGGCTGCTGAGCTGTCGGACCTTGCTTTCATCTGGCAATCTCCTCCTGTGATCTTGTTCCATAGGTGTCTTGCCAGCAGACCTTCCGAGCATCCTGCTACCAATGCCATGAACTCACTCTCTCCCGATGAGAGCGCAATGGCTTTCTGGCTCCTGACTTTGCTGTCGATGAGGTTGCCGTCGATGAAGATTTGCATGGAGGTCGTCGATCTGCGGTCATTTTTGTTCCCTGCAGGTCTGAATCAGTGACCACTTCTACCAGATGCTGTGGAGCTTCTTCCACCTCCTCAATCTCTCTGAAATCCATCACCGACTGGCCTTTCTTCCTCTCTTCGAGCCTCACTCCATATCCACCTGTCCCAAAGAGGTAGGAGCAGGTATGCCAGGCGTTCTTCAGGGCATTCTTTGTAGGCTTTGCCATATGGCGTGCTAGGCACTGGATGGCATACTGTGCGTCTGGTCGCTCTCCAGCCCTGTACATGAGCCGCCCCACGATGCTCCTGTACTTCGTGATCTCCGCTCCTTCAAGTTCTGCAGAGTCATCCTTCTTCGTGAAGTTTGCATCCAAAGGGGTCTTTCTGTAGAATCTGGAGTAGATGTCAACCTCTTTCTCAAAACTATCATATTGTTTCCTGTCGCACCTTATGTCGCAGTGCCTCATGCCCAGATTGAACTGCCTCTTCAGATAGAAGAACTTGTCGCCTTGTCGGAATGGGCCTTTCTCCTCCACGTTCCACTTCTTCTCCTCCTTGAAGTATTGGATCAGTTCCCTCACTTTGTCTTCTCGTCCCACCATGAACACATCGTCCACGTGGACTGTGAGGTACAGGAGGTTTTCCATCATCATCAGTGTGGGCTGCATCAAATCTTGCTGCATGCCAAACTCCTTGCACGCAGCTGCAAACAGGCCAAACCATTGCGATGCGGCTGTCTTCTGGCCTGTGAGACATCTGAGCAGCTTGTAGATGTGCTCTTCGATCTGGATGTAGGCCTTTTCTGTGGCCGGCTGTGCTGCCATCAAGAATGCATCTTTGATGTCCAATGTAACTACCACAAATTCGCTCCTTGCATTCAGCAGATAGTGCATCAGCATCTTCGGCAGCAACATCATAGATGTAGGAGCAAATGTGGCTTCCAAGTCTATGCTATTCTTGAACTGCCTGGCCACAAGTCTTGCCCTTCTAAACCATCCACCTCTCTCCAGGCGATGTTTCCAGCACATTACCATCTTCGTGCTGATGATATATCCTTCATCTTGCTCAACCTCTGCCTTCTGCACTTCTATCATTGCAGGCATCTCCAACATCCTCTGGATCTCTGTGTTGCGAGCTTCCTTGTCGAGTGTCTCCAATTCTTCGTCGCTCACCTCTGGGGGATCGTCTCCTTCTTCACCACCATATCCCATCAACTGCTCTTCAATCACGTCCTCTGGCATCAGTTCCATGTCCACATCTTCGTCCCCATGAGGCTCCACACCGATCGCACCAACTCCTGCATAGTGTGGTGGGTATAGGTGTCCCATGTTGTGTGACGGTGACATCCTTGGTGATCCCTCTGGCTCTGCCATCATTCGCTCATTTTCACGATGATGATGACCACCTTCAGCTCGGCTCTTCTTCTCATCACCTTCTTCCGCCGCTTCCGCTTGTCTCTTCCCGGCTTGCTTTCTCGGAGACTCTGATGCATCGAGTTTCTTGGATTCTCGCTCACCTTCACTCTTCTCCTCCTCGGACAATTGCCTCTTCTCTGCAGCCTTTGGTGGTGTCCTCGATGCTTCGACTTTCGATGGTCCTGTCATGGTCAGCGTAATGCCTGGCGTTATGGGTTGACATCCTGGTGCGGGTGTGACGACCCCAGTGGCCACGTCCTGAGCAATAGCTGTGAGCTCCTCTTCACTGGCCTCCATCTCCAATGTTGGCTGTCGGTATCGTTGGGCTTGTCCAGCATGCTTCATCAATATTCCTTGTGCAGAGTAACTCCAGGGCAATCCTTTTGCAGTGAAGATCTCTGGGCCGTTGAAACTATCCTCGGGGTGCCAGTCTGCGAATTGTCCTTGACTCATAGGCTCCATTGTGGGTAGCAGCACATGATTGTCATTCCACGGGTGCTTTGTCACCCAGACGCCCTTCTCAAACACTGCACTGCCCTTGTTCCTGACTGCACGTTTGAACAGCACGTTTTCACCGAACAAAGCCAACTTTCCCCGATAGGGATGTCCAGTCGCCAGTTCAAAGCTCGTTCTGCTGACCCCATCAAGCACTCTAAATCTGTTGATCACGAAGGATGCGTGCTTGAATGACCATGGGTAGATGTCGAAGTCTCCTTCGATGTTGATGCGAGCCTTGTCTTCTGCATACCATCGTAAACAGTTCGCCATTTTCCTGACTGTTTGCACCGCCCGCTCAACCTGACCATTTGAGGCGTGTTGTCCAGCTCCTGTCAATCGGATCTCCGTCTTCATGCCGAGCACGTTCCTGACTTGTTGCGCGGACCTCAGGATCTGCCTGGTTGCTCTCTCGCTATCGGCCTGAATGACGCAAGCGTCACGGGCAGAATTTTCCAGAGCGAACCTGACAATCTCTTCCGTGATGGTCTTAAGGCTGGCGCTGCCTTTGCTCGGTACAGGAACTGCATGAATGGCCTTTGTCTCAGAACTTGTCATCACCAGTACTGTTCCATGTTGGTCCTGCCTTTCCACCACTTTATCCTGTACTGGCTTTTCTGATCTGTCTTCTTCTCCCGTGTACGTGTAGCAAAAGTCGATTTGGATGATGTTCTTTCCGATGTCTTCCTTATTCTCGGACTTCTCATGCTTGTCCTCCTTTGACCGACTTGCTACACAGGCTTGGCACCATGAAGCGAATGGCCAGTAAGTCACATTGCGCAACTCCTGCTCAGCCAAACTTGGGAGTTTCGGTTGGCCAAGTGTAACTGGCCTTCTTCTCTGCTCATTGTAGAGCTTGCTTGCCACCGCCAGGTCCATTTGATTCTCGAGGTTCACCTTAAAAGCCACCAGCCTTTCCAGTAGCTTCTTCTTGCTCCCGGTATGTGCTAGTTGCCGTTCCTTGCATGCCATCTGAAGCTCCTTCACTGACATCTTCTCCGAGAAGGTGACCTCATCTAACTCTACTTCATGCGGTCGCTCAGCAACTACCATCTTCTCAACATCATGGTACATCTCCTGGGCTTCCAACTCCTCAATTTCTTCTCCCTCATCCTCTGACCATTCGAGGTGCCCAAAAGTTCCATCTGTCAGAGGATATGGCGCCACTGGCACTTCACTGCCTGGTTCCCAGTAGTCTTTGAAGTGCTCCGGTGAGAAGAAGCTCAGCGTCCGCTGGGGCTCTGTTGTCAGGCTGATCCTCCGAAACGCTCTTGGCCCCAACATGCTAGTCTTCGGTCTTCTCGAGCTGCTCCCATAGTCCATCCTTCCCTTTGACCAATGTCAGTCGTGCTTTGTAGATCTTCTCGATGCTCCCCGTAGGGTCGACCAATTGCGTCGCCACCGGGTCACTGTAGACTGCTACTCCATTTGGCAATCTGTGCCAGCCGGGAGTCATTTCCAGCTCTTGGACGTACTTGCTCAAGTAGCCTTGCAGCACCTGAACTCTTGCAGCATCCTCCTTCTCATCTGTCTTCTCCTTCGGTTCTTGCTTCTCCTCCTTTTGTACGGCACAGATCCTTGCCTCACATTGAAGCGAATTCCTTTCTGTGTTCAAGGGGATGTTCACTGCTCTGCCTTCGTGTCTCAGGTGCAGGCTTCCTTGAACCTCTCCCAATGACCATCCTCTCTTCAGCAGTTTCCCTGCACATAGGATGGGATGTTGCACACGACCCAAGGCGAAGTCCTCATAGATCTCGACAATCTTTCCTGTTCGGTCTGTCATCCTGACTTTTGCACGTGTCATACCACTGTGCGGGATCTTCTTTCCTTGGGCATCCACCATCTTCAAACTTCCATCACTTTCTTGTTGTTCACCTACTCCGGCGAACTCCTTGGGTAGAACTGAAATGTCAGCTCCACTGTCCACTGTGATCAAGCAGTTTCCTTCTTCCGCATAGTCTTGCCTCCTCACCACTCTCACACTCAGCTCCTTCTCTTCAATGTCCTGCAAGTCCATGGCCACGATAGCCACGTTCTTTGGTACCTCAACTGCAGGTTCATAGCAGTCATGGTACTCAGATTCTTCAGCATCAGGGAACTCCTCCACCTCGTAGAGCTCCATTGACACCATTCCCACTCGCCATGGGAAGTTGTCTTCTCGGTCTCCTCTAGGTGTTGTGAGGTCAAAGACTTCAAGCGACGAAACATCAGGGGGCGTCTGCAATCTCACCATCTTGACTGATGCTGTGGCCGTGGCACTTCCAGCTGGTCCTGTAGACGATGAACTTGCTCCTCCTGGGTTCTGCTGCTCCTCAACCTGGTTCACTCTCTTCCAGCATTCTCGAGCAAAGTGGCCTGTTTTGCCACAAACATGGCAAGCCCCACTCTTTGTGCCCTTGCCTCCTTTTTCTGCTGGCTTTCCCTTCTTCGCTGAACTCCTCTCCCAGAAGCTCTTGCCTTTCTCGGTGCTCTTCCACGCACCTTTTCCATCTTTGCTGCCATACTTTCCTCTCTCCTTTCCTTTGTCTTTTCCTTTGGCTTCCTTTCCTTTTCCCTTCAAGCCTTTCTTGCCTTTGCCGACCTTTCCAATGTAGTCCACTTCCATTGGAGTTGCCTCGTCACCGGTGGTCCTAGTGGGAGGCATCAGGGAGTTCGTAGATGCGGCAGCTGTTCCGACACTGTCTTGCCTTCCGCAAACTGAATGCGGGATAGCTGGCTCAGGAGGGCTAGTGACCTGGCCCTCGTCGCCGGCTGCATCTCCTTCAAGAGGTTCTGCCATGCTTCGAACCCATTCTCGCTCTTGACATGGCGAATCAGCTTCAATGGTCGTTGCCTCACATACGAAGTCAGCAGGCTGTAGAGTCTCACGGCCTTTGCCTTCGTTTCATCGGTCATGTCACCGATGTCATAGTTGGCGTCCACATTGTTCTCGACCATGTCCATACTGGCCGCCATCGAGGGATCCAACCCTTTCACATAGTTGAGGAAACCAAACTTCCAGTCTCCCCACAACTTCAGCTCTGCATCACTGCATCTCTCCCTTCAGGCTTAAAGACATCCGGTCGTTTGAGATGCCTCGCCCAGCCCTGTGCAGACTGATTCAATGCCAACCGCTCCAAGGCCGTTGCAACCTGCCTCAAGCTCTCTTCAGCCATCACCTTCCACCCGGCGACCTTGGGGATGAATGTCTTCGTCTCCACAGGTGCAAGGGGTGTTGGTGTCCCAAATGCAAGTCCGGCGTAGGCCGGGATGTTCCAGAAGTGCCAGTTGTAGACCAGCTCGCTCAGTTCGTCTGTTCCTGTCTTGTCCCTCAATGCTTCGATGCGCTGCACAAACCTCCACTTTGCGGGCACCACCACAATCACCTCCTTCAGCTCCGACTGATTCTCTTTTCGGGCGACCACTATAGACGCCCTTGCTGCCTTCTCACTTCTAATCCACTTGATCTTGCTCAGATGCTCTTCAGTCTCCACCACCAGCGCGTGGATCTTCGCCTGGGCGCTGGCGCCGCTGCAGGGTGGCACTGCCTAGTGCGCGGCTTAGCTTTGCCGGCTGGGCCTATGCTGACCCAATTTTCAATCACGCCCCTTTGGTTCCATCCTGTCGCGCCGGACGGAGATGGAAGACACCAAAATACAAAAAATATCGCATATGTGCATGAAGTTCCTTGACGCCTGATTGGATAAAATTAGTGACTTAGTGGGCCCCTCACTCGCTCAACAACGTCAACCCTTCTTGCTGGCCGTTTGGATGAGCACAACTCGTCTACTACGTCTTACCCGCTTCATGGCAACATAAGGTTGATTTACTGTAAGGATGTTAACTCTAGCGCTCCGACTCCGATCCCATATTTGGGCAAAAATATTGCAAGTCAGTCCCAACTTGTGTGCATGTGAGCTGGTCATGGCCATAAAGTCCTGGCATGCTGGAGCTGCCAAAGAACACATACTTCACTCTGCTTGTGATATGGAGTTATGGACGGTGAGTTGGAGGCCCAGGAAGGTTGACGTGAGCTCGGGAATGGACGGGGACCTTCTCCAAAACCATAGTTTCCTAACTCACGCGCCAGCAGACACCCACTGATCCCCCAGAACATAACTGACATTTTCAACCGCTATATATTGTATATATATATACCTAAGAAAGGAGAGGACGAAAGCCAGCGAGAAACCAATATGGTAGTGCAAGACTGGGAGGAAAAAGTAGCGGAGCACTTATTGTTGAATGCCTGTAGCTTTCGTGGAGCTTGTATCAACGTGGAGTAGATCAAGATCGGAGCACAGCATGAAGCGTTGAATGCGTTAGGTTTTCTCGATTTTCCTGGCGCGGTGCTCTCTGGAGCGTCCCTGTTTGGTGGTCTACTTGAGAATCCGTGTAAAATCAGGAGAAGGATGCCCGAAAGGTGGTTTTTGGTTGTTTTGAAATGTGTTTCGGGCATCGTGCATCAATGCGAAGCCCCATAAAGAGCAGGGCTGGGAGAAAAAAAAAGGAGAGCGCTCATTCCTGAATGGTTGTAGTTTTGGTGGAGCTGGTATCACTGCGACGTAGATGAAGATCGGAGCACAGCATGAAGTGTTGAATGTTTTTAGTATTCTTGATTTGCTTGGCGCGGCGCCTTCTGGAGTGTCCCTTGTTGGTGTTCTATTTGAGAATCTGTGCAAAAATAAACGTCAGTGAACACCAGGAGAATGATGCCTGAAATGGTTCTTGCTGTTGTGTTGAAATGTGTTTCGGGTATCGTGCATCAATGCGAAGCCCTATAGAGAGCAGGGCTGGGAGGAAAAAATTGCAGAGCACCTATAGTTGAAAGCTTGTAGTTTCGTGGAGCTGGTATCACTGCGACTGAGATCAAGATCGGAGCACAGCATGAAGCGTTGAACGCTTGCAGCTTTCTTGCTTCTCCTTTTGCGATGCTCTTATCCCCAAGCCTCTATCTCGCCCAACTGGACATGCTCACATCGTTCGCTCCCAGAGCGTTCACTCTTTGTTGCTTGGTCCTTCTTGGTATGACCAAAGCTACACAGTCCCTATGCCCTGCTCAGGACTAGAAAAATTGTCTCCAGACCCCTTCATGATGCTAATGATGCACTACTCGGCGTCCATTGCATCACTTGCATCACCAGACCCCATTTTCACTGCTTTTCTGACCCTCGCTTTGGAGCGCTCTCCCACACCAAGCTCCGGGTTCACCCTCTCAAAAGGTGCCTTTTCGCGCCCTCCCCCCCCACACCCCCTTAACTCTCTTCGTTCGCTCTAAGAGCTCAAGCCTAGCCTATCGGCTGGCTTTCGTAATATATCCTTTCTCATTGAGGTCAGTTTGACAGACTTGCGGGCCAACGGGCTCGCGGGGCCCCTCGGGGAACAACAATAGCCGCGACAAGGGAAACATTAATTCACTGGGTGATTTCTCCGCAAATGCATAGTAAAAACATTTGGTACATTGTGTGAGAGCGGCGGATCATTGCGCCATGCAAGAGCTGTGCAAGGATACAGTTGCAGTTTGTGAGTCCGTGACCGTGGGGAAGGGAATGGTAGAATCACTCACAGCTGCGCAAGGAAGTTCTTGGCAGGACTCTGTGTGTGTGTGTCAACCTCTGTTTCCAAGGGCTCACGCAGCGGGCAGCAGGGAATCCACAGTTTTGCTGCCAATGAAGACAGCTGTGGATATTCCGTGAAGCAGATTGGGACGCCAATCTGTGCTCCTGCTACTGAAACTTTTGATCAAGCTGTCTAATTCTTTTGGTTTGCTTCCATGGTCCTTACATGTTTCTTCCCCTAAACCCACTTTTCCACCGCAGATGTGCAGCCGCGCTGACTGCTCGACACCGCTGTTCTCGTGACTTGCAGATGTGCGAAAACCTTTTGTTCAAACATCTTCAAATCTTTGGACCTTTCGCCTTGCCTTTCCCTCACCTTCCTTCTCGACGTGGGAATTGAGTTAACAGCAAACCAATGTCAGAGTGTGAACCGCTCAGCCGTCCCACTTGGGTGCTGGGTGTGATCCTCCGCAAGGATGCGCTGTTTTCAGACCGGAAATCGTCTTCCTGAATTACCGCCGTTTCATCGTAGATCACTGTCACTTCTTCCATGCCAATACTGAATTAACAGGATTGAAAGCCGCCGGGCTTCTTACGGATACTATAGCCGCCGGGCTAAAAAACGGAATTCAACCCACTGGAGGCAGGTCTCCCAACCCCCCCCCCACCGTGTTCTACTCCCTACCTAATTAGGGTAACACAGGGAAATGGTACTCGACACACTTGTGTCGGTGCCTTTCCCTCTGTTGCCCCTTTTCTAGTCTACTCTACCCGGGCGGTTTAAGACTAAAGTCCCGCTCCCTAACTATTGCACGTAATTCGTTTCTGCTAAGTAGTCAGTAACCCTAGAGTGCTAGGTAGTCATACATACACACGGACACACACATGCCACATACATCCCCTCCCTGCCCCCCACTTTCTTTCTTGCGCTTTTGGTTGTTTCTTGGGCTGTCTCTCAGGCTTTTTAGGTTGTTCTTGAGGCGCGTTTCCCTACCCCAGTCAAGGGCTAAGTATTCATTTTTTCATTTTTCTACACCTATCGTTCTCTCTTGCCCTCTTAGCGCTGCTCTTTCTGTGTTTCTTTCTTGTGTTTCTTTCTTGTGTTTCTAAGGCTTTTTGGGTATCTATTCAGGCCTTCCACGCGAGCGCCGCCAAGCGGCACCGTGTGTGTGTCAACCCCTGTTTCCAAGGGTTCACGCAGGGGGCAGCAGGGAATCCACAGTTCTGCTGCCAACGAAGACAGCTGTGGATATTCCGTGAAGCAGATTGGGACGCCAATCTGTGCACCTGCTACTGAAACTTTTGATCAAGCTGTCTAATTCGTTTGGTTTGCTTCCATGGTCCTTACATGTTTCTTCCCCTAAACCCACTTTTCCACCGCAGATGTGCAGCCGCGCTGATTGCTCGACACCGCTGTTCTCGTGACTTGCAGATGTGCGAAAACCTTTTGTTCAAACATCTTCAAATCTTTGGACCTTTCGCCTTGCCTTTCCCTCACCTTCCTTCTCGACATGGGAATTGAGTTCACAGCAAACCAATGTCAGAGTGTGTGTGTTTGTGACTCTGGGTTATGATGGGATACGAGTGGAGGTATACGCTCAGTCAAAAGCATGTGAATCTATATATGTAGTACATTCTGGTCGTAAGTTATTTTCTGAACAGCTGAAGGGATTGTAGATAAAATATCGATTGCAATGGTGCATGCGACTGTGATATAACGCGTCCTGACCATCGCCTACAATTGCGCTGAAAAGAGGCTGCCCAGCAACCTGCCGTTAGTGCTGGATGCAACTGGAATCTCGAACCCTCATTGAAAAGCAGTTGTGATTTAAAGGAGTAGGGGTAACATGATATGGGGAAGAGTGCTAAGCTCTTTACATTGAGTCCAATTCTCTCAAACGAAACTATGTTAGTTCTCGAAACATTATGACAACCTACTGCGTTCCCTACGAAATTGCAAATGCAGCATGAAAATGGGACTGGGAAGGGAAAAAAAGCGGCTATGCGAGGGTTCTCAAGTCGCAACGAAATGACAATGGTGGCCTGGCCAATCTGCATGCCAAAAAGCGGCAGCGCACTCGCCTGAGCAGCCTGCCAATGCAAAGCAAAGTTAAATAGCCCAAAAGGCCAGATGATAGTTGTACTGTAGGCCACAGGGAAGAGGTTGCAATGAGAGTTGTGCTACAGGTTGCAGGTCCTTAACAAATTGATGCTAAAGAGATTCCTGGAACTTTGCACAAGTTGAAGTCAAAATTCTCGTATTGGACGTAAATCACCCACCACCGAAACAAAGAGGGTGAAAAGACATGAAAAGACAGTGGATTTAAGCAGCCGCTCCAAGAGAATGCTGAGCATCCCAGATTGCCCAACCATCAAAGTGTAACAAAGCTGGAAGCGGCACAAGAGATAGGTTAAAGGATCACGAAGTGGCCATTGTCCAGCAAGTTACGAAGTCAATCAAGAGGCGCAGGGAGGGCACAGCGTCGTCAGTGGCAAATAGCACCGAAGCTCACAGCTAGCATGGACGGATTCCTTCCGTCCTTGCTTTCTACTCTGACTTTGTTGGCCCTGCCTTCGAGGTCTTTGTGCTCTACCTCTGCATGGGGCCTAGATTCATGCGATCTTGTAGCTCGAGCACATTCAAATGCGCAAACCACTCCACCCACGGATGGGATTTAGTCTCCCTTCTTGCGTCCAAATGCCGCAGGTCTCCAGTTGAATTGTTCTACGTGCAGGCAATTGAAGCTGTCTCCAAACATAGGCCCAGTCACTCCAAAGTCAACACTGCTTCTCCAGCACATCACCTCGTTCAAAGGTTCTGAGAGCCACGGGAAACGCAGAATTTTTGTTCGCTCTTCGAGGGTGGCATGTGCCTGAGGCACTTCCTTGTTGAATTTTAAGTTGTGTTCAAAAAATTGTTAGTCAACCATCTCATCGCTCTGACAGCATCCTACCCGGTAGATGATCAAGAGACGGCACAGCATTTTTGTGCAAGTGTAATATGCCACAACCTGTTCTGTGTGATGAGCATTGCCATGAGAGGGTTTGTTGGTGGGGTTGGAAGTCAGAGCACTGAACTTAGACCCAGAACTTCACGGACCTTGATACTGAGCTTAGGAGGCACTTTCTCAGCCAACTTGAAGCTGTTGGTCAGCTCTCACTGTCTCACTGACCTGCTGGAAGGAGAGCCCCAACTGCATGCGCCCAGCTACATGTAGCTTCTTCTTTCAATTCTAATGTCTAATGAATTATTGTTTCTAATAGCTTCTTGCTCCTAGTAGTAAGGCCAGGAGCCCCTAGGAGCGTCCTTGCTCCTAGTAGCGATGCCAGGAGCCCCTAGTAGCTTCTTGTTCCTGCGTAAGTTCTCGAGAAACATGAGCAGTCGATCTGGTCCCTCCCATCCGCTGCACAAAATGGAAACGGACAAGCGGCGCTGTTTTTGGACTACTCATGATATGGGGTCGATTCAGTCCAGTGAAAGACATGGCCTGCCAATCCAGCCTGCCCACCACCAAGCTTGAGCACCAACTATACACAAGCAAAAAAAGAAACGAACCATCACACTCAAGGTAGATTCCCCAACAGGATCTGAGCTGGAGATTCCAGGAATTGTCCACCCCCAGTCCTGCGAGCGCAGATTCTGAGGTGATCACCTAGCCTGGGTCTTGAGGAAATGCAATCTGCAGTGGGTCCGAATCTGCGGTGAATGTCCTTCAGATGTGCCAAACCAACCCTGCCGCAAGTAATTGAGCAAAAACACCTCAAGCGCAGGCCTGCAGATGGTACCGCGGCTTTAGGCTCAAAACAAAATGCGTCAATGGAGAAAAAAGAAGGCGCGAAAGGACATCGTCGTAAGATCAACTCTGGTTTGCCATGTGGTGTGATTCAGACGTCCAAGGATGTCACCTTGGCAGAAGGTGCAGTATTACCCAGTCTGCATTGAAGAAGTCTTTGGAACACAAGGGAGGAGAATGACCAAAGGATGGCTTCTGAATGGTTTAGTATGTTTAGTGAGAAGTACTGGAATGCAAACCTCAATCAAATGGATACCGTGCAGGAAGAGAATCTTGCAGTGCAGGTCTCAGAACAAATGCCTTCCCAATAGAAGGAGAGTCTATGCTCGCCGATCATTGCAAATCCTGCAATCATCTTAGGCTGCCTTTATGACCCACCGGAGAGACTGCGAGTCACACTTTTGATGAGCCCTTATCAAGTGTAAACCATGGTTGTGAAACTCCTGGGGTGTGAAATACTTTTTAATAGCTTCTTTGTTACTACTAGTAAGGCACCTGTTACTACTAGCGTGGCACCTGTTACTACTAGTAAGGCACCTGTTACTACAGAAGTGGAGTTCACAAGGTCCATGCGCCAGCTAACTGGTTGCATGCACATCGCCGGCCTGAACTCGGGGAACGTCAATTTGGTTCTGCCAATTGTTCTCTTGTGTTCTTTAGACCTTAAGTTTTAGACATCTTTGAACCTTCTTGTGTTGTTCTTTCTTCTTTGATTTATTCTCCATGTTAATTCCCCTTTGTAAATGGACTTAACTACTTTGGATGAAGAACGCTTGTTACCAGGACACTCCTAGGGATCTTGCCTTCTTCGGATGCGCAAGGGAAGTATACCTCTGCAGTGTCGGGCCAACAGCAGGAACAAAGAGGCCAAGGCCCACGCCTCACACCAAAACCGAACAAGCAAGAAGAACCCAGATAGAAACAAGAAAAATGAAAAATGCTTTGCGGCCAAGACGGAGCCACCAACTGCGCCAAGGTACCCATTGACCCATGTAGCAGCAAAATGTGCCACACCTGCCAGGCTGAAGCGGTCAGACAGGGAGGTTCTACACTGGGCACTTTTGTGAAGAACAGTGCTCTGTACACTGCGGTTAGGATGATGTTAAATGTCAATATACTATACACCCATACCGTAGGTCAGACAAGACCCCGGCGCATTGTGTCAAAAGCGCTTTTCGAAGGACTCTCCAAAGGTCGCGCACCACATTTGCAGAAATTAATTACACAATCACCTACGACCCCCATCCTCACCAACTAAGATTCCAATTCCTTTCTACCCCATCTTTAATGCATGATGCACTCCACGGCCAAGCTTTGTGCACTCACCACGTTTTTGCCCCGCTGCACTTGCCTGACTCACATTTCAGCACAGTGTTTGAAATCGGCTTGTGCTCACAAAGCTCAAGCCAGGTCTTTGTTGATGGTGGATGGGTGACCAGGCTTGGCGTTGGCATTACAAGGAGTTAGAAAGGAGTTCATGGGGAAGGGCGTATCGCCTCTTGCTGGTGTGTTTTTAGCTTGATAAGTTGGGTTGGGAGGGCGGGCGGAATCACTTGCGAACTCTGCTTCATGATGTCCGGCTCATGGGCCCACGCACTTTCTCAGTCATCTGCACGCAGCACCACAGACTCATCTGGGTGGTGCAATTACCCTCATGTTGATACGGCAGCGGCCACACAAGGCCATCGTCCTTCTCTTTCGAGAGCCCCTTGGAGAAAAAGACACGCAAAATCAAGACGGAGAAAACATCATCACGATGCATGCAAAAGAGTCTCTTTCAGCGTGTACAGGCCATAGCTGGCACACCACTAGATTTTGTCGGGTTTGAACATTTTGAGCAGCACTGCAGGAGATTCTAGATCAGACTTCCTGCTACTGTCGGGGCTGGGGGCCAGTATGCGCAGCAGTGTGGGAACTTTGAGGGATTTTCTGGCAGATATGTGTGTGTGTGTACATATATAGATAGATATACTTATATATTATATGTGTGACTGGGTCTGGTCTTGGTTGGCTTGGGTTGGTTTGGCTTGCCTTGCGGAGATTTTCGTTGGGCAAGTCGCATTGCATATCATTGCATAGATTTTGGCATCATGCCGAGGCACGGCTACCGGCTACAGAAAGAAAGACCAGGCAATGTGAACCAGAAGTGCCCCAACCTTGTGAGTTCCCGCAGCTCAGGAGTCCAAGATGGCGAAAGAATGACAAGGATTCAACTAGTCAATCAACATTCCTCCAGGCTGCTCACACATAGCATTGACACCAAGAGTATCTTGGACCGACATGGTGAATCGGACTGAAATGAATATAAACCCCAACAAACCTGCACAATACACGAAAACAAACTGCGAGAACACTGATTAATTAACCTCTCTGTCACCAGCACCCAAAGGGCCCGGCCCTGCCTCGGTAGATGCAAATCCGTACAAACAAATGACCACTGACGCGATAGCGGCTCCAATTCCTCAATTCGGTGTTTGTGTGTCAAAGAATGTCAGCCTTTGATCAAAGAGCAAACACTGGTTTCTCGATCCCCAATTTGCACAGTGAGCTTTGCCCAGGGCCTACTGCCTACACTTGAAACATGCACGTATGTATATAAATGTATATAAAGTGTCAGTGTAAGGTTGCTTATTGTCTAAACTCCGTGCATGGATCCAAGCGCTTCGCCAGGTGTTCAAGCAAAGCCTATCCTTCTTGGCAAGAGTCTTTGAGTACTGCATGCCACGGCATGCTCAAGCCCTTGAGTTTTTCCCGGCCATGAGCCTACTAAAGAGCTTGAAGGCCTCAAGGCCCATCCGACTAAGAGTGATCAGCTGTCTGATCTGGACCTGTCTGTCCAATCCTAATCTTCAGAGCGTAGTGCATGTATTCATGGTCGCCCTAAAGTGAGTGCATTTCATCATATACATTATGGCTTGCAGCGAGTGAAGTCTTGCGAATCTTGTGAATCATCTCAGGAAAGCTCACACACCTCACTCATTAAACATATGAAGCCCTTGAGTTTTTTTGGATTTCTGCCTGATCCCTGATGACGATGTGATGTTTGGCCAAGAAGCGCATTGTTGCAACATCTCCAATTTTGCTGGAAACCTGACAAGACGGGCGGCCCAAGAAACAAATTGGCTCAATTGTTGCTGGTGACACAGCCTTGGAACTTGGATATCTCCCTACATGCGTGGCACCCCTCTGAAAACATAAAGCAACACCCCTTTCAAAACTCGATCTCTAAGCAGCCTCACTACAGTTGAACTGATGGGTCCCGAATCGATTCAAATCCACCGTGCCGCACAAATATCCTGGACATGTTATTAACAAGAATCTCCCTCCCCCGGACATCCCACTTCCATCAGCTGCCGTTCGAAAGCAGGTGGTGGTGACAAATGATCAGCAAGTGACTCCACAAGTTGAACAAATCGTGGATGATCCATGGCCCATGATGAAGATCCTGGGAAGCCATCTGCACAGGGCCCGCCCAGCAGTTGGACTCAAGCCAGCTCGGCTCCGCCAAAAGCTGCAAACGTGGCATGGAATTCGCCACCGGTGGACCAGGCCTCTCGTGGCTTTTTGGATCACTCCAGTGAGACTGCAGGAGAAACACGCTTGTGGAGGCAACAAGAAGTTCAGGTGTGGTCGATTGGCGCGTGGGAACTTAGTTCAGAATGCCCTGAAGACACAATTGCCTGATCACATTTCCCAGATCGGGGCAACCAATCGGCGATGATCGTGGACGGGCGAGATCTCCGCCTCAAATCGCCTTTCCTTTGACCAAGAACACCACGTGGCTACGTGATCATCAGGCGCTCCAAATCTCTCAGTTTGCTGCAGTACATGCTCATTGGACTGGTGCCATGGAGACCCCAAACGAGGACGAGACCGGCGCTTCCACTTCAGCAATTGCCGTGGAGTCCAACCCAATCAACATGCACTTGGTGTGTGGTTGTCCCGGCGGAAGCGCTCGCTCTTCAATGTTAAGTTATGACCCATGCACTTGAGCAAGTGGCACCCGCTGTGAAGGGCCGACCTTGGGCCTGGCAGCCAGCGCTGCCAGTGGTACACGCACTAGAACGCGCCTGGGAGATCCGCAAAAGAAATCGTTCGTCGTGTTGCGTCCTTCTTCCTTTAAAGTCTTTTCCTTGCATTGGGGTTCCCAAAATGAATGGGGTTCCCAAACTCT
>CAXAMN010000114.1:619932-632629 GCA_963970005.1 Durusdinium trenchii
AATTACTGTAGGAAAATAGGAAAAATAGGAAAAATAGCCTCCCCCCCAAATAGGAAAAAAATACGAAAAAATTAGGAAAAATAGCCCTCCGTGGACCTAGGTCTGGCGGACCTAGCCCCAGTGGACCTAGGCCTAGCCCCGGTGGACCTAGCCCCAGTGGACCTAGGTCGGTGGACCGAGGCAATGATCCTCTTTTATTTCTATTTTGTGTTGTCAGCCCTATTTTATTCCTATTTTGGGGTCCTATTTTATTCCTATTTTTTCCTAAAAATAAATATTTTTGAACACTCCAGAGATAGCAATAGCTTTTTTTCATAAGTCTATCTATGAACGTCGGCGCTATCCCAAGAATTTTGTTCAGGCAACGCTACTGGAAGGCGTCGATTTTTTCATTATGGCCTGTGTGAGATGAAGAGTCTCCAAACCATAGACAATTTGAGGTTTGATAAAGGCATCAAAGATCATGGTATCATCATTGAGCGTCTAACGGCAAGTGTAATGTCATGAAGTGTCACAAGGCCAATCCGTGGGTTCTCCAGCCACCGCCTCAGGGAGTCGCGAAGCTGCTCTGTCGAGCTCGGCAGAGCTTTCTTGCATCCTTGACCCGACGCGCGCCGCAATGAAGTCGGGCATGAAGAGCTCTCCCATGAAAGCGCCCATGAAGTTGTGCCTTCACAAGACGTTCGCAGCTTCTTTGAGCAAAGGCCTCCAAGCTTCCACATCCTTTTGCACGCGCCAGTGTGGAGTGCTTGAACTCGGCGTTTCAGATTCAAGCGGTTGCCCAAGTACTTGAAGAAGTCCACGAGGTAGAGAGCACGTAGCGCTCGTCTCCAAGCTCCTGCAGACACTCCTCCACTCCTCCACAAGGTTTCGAGCTCTTCCAGGCGCACCAGAAGTTCGTTTTTGCGCACAACCTGCACAAGGGCGGTCAGCACGGGTTTGCACAGATCCAACATATTTGAGGCAGTTGAAGTCCTTCCTTGAGTTGAGCTCCAAGCCACCAATGACCCGATCTACGGGTTGCAAAGCGACAAGGAGTTGATGTTTTGAAGGCTCCTTCAGAATATGACCTCGCCCAGCAAAGACCTCCACAAGATCTGCGCGACATCGCCGAAGAACGCAGGCACGCTGCGGATCGCAGATGGGCGAACCCGCTACGCAGATGCGCTGCACAGCTGTGCCCAAGAGACGCTTGCAAGGGCCTTCCTTGAGGAAGTTCTGAGCCCACCCCTGAAACCGCACTGATGGCAGATTCGCACGCTTTGGCCGACCGTGCTGACAGACGATCACATTCCGCTGGATCTCCAGGAATCCTGGTCAGCTGGAGATTGGGTTGCGCCGTCGCCAAAGTCTGCAAGCTAAAGAATACCAAACTACCTCACGCGCTGCTTTATAAGCACTGCGCGACAAACCGTTGCCACCATCATCACGTTCATTGGCAGGGCGTCTCAGCCACGCTGGTCAGGCGGCCTTACGGGATCGTGAGCGGAAGGGGGTGCCACAAGAAGATTTTTTGCTGTCGGCGGCGTTGAACAAGGCGATTCAGCCATGTGAGTGACTACAGCTAGTCAGGGAGCGGTGGTGGAACCCAAGTGGCGAGACACAGAAAGCCACCGTGATCTCTTCGATCTAGGCTCTCAGGGTCAAGACAGGGCGACATTCTCCGACGGCGGTGGTGGGTCAGACGGCAACGTCGGAGGTTGGGAGTTAGTTCTTGGGTGGAGGCGGTGTCTTGTTCGCTCCACGCACCACCCAAATGATTTCACCATTCATTCAGCGTCAAGCGCAGAGACGCTGAGTTAAATTATATGCGGGCTTTCACGAAGCCAGTGATGAAGCTCCACACCCCAGGCACAAAGAGATACAAAGAGCCTCTCCTTTCTGCTGAGCCTTTTTCTTCAGAAGTCGATGAAGATGAACTGCCTTCTTTGTCAGCGCCCTTGCCCTTGCCAGCGCTCTCGCCCTCCTCTTGGCCCTCGTCAGGCTCTTCCTCATCGAAGAGCTCCTTATCCTCAGAGAACTGCTAATCGAAAAAATTGTTGCTGTCCTGTTGTCATACTGCACGGCGTCATCGGGGGCAGCGACATAGTTCTGGAGGACACTCCTCAGTGGCATCGGCGTGCCACGCTACCTTGAGAGCCACCATCACGGCGCCAATGGGCGTCGTGACAATGCGGTCAAAGCTCTCGATCGTACTCTTCCGCGTCTGAACAGTTTCTTCTCACCAAAGGCCACGCTGAGGTCCTCAAGCATAAGAGGTCGATCCCCGTAGGAGACGTGAGCTGCTGCAGCCGAGAGCGAGCGACGCCAGATCTGTACAGTATAGTCGCGCTTCGGGGACCCGAGGATCCTTGTGAGCCTCGAGTTGGTCGAGGCATGCGACGCTGCTGGGCTTCACTTCAGACCATGTCTGGTTCCTTGTCGCCAAAGCGCACGCTTGCGGCATCCAGATCGTCATCTGCTACATGTGGCGAGCCTGGCGCGCTGGTGGTGGACCGACCTTGCGCTACACATGCGGCTTTCAGGCTGTGGAGCCCGGGATCCCTGGATCTGCCACCAGCTGCAACGCTCAGGCTTTTCTGAAGTCCATGAGATGTCGCGACGTTAGTTACCCACCCTTCTATGGGGAATTGAGAGGAATGCAGCGGCGAGCGTCTAAATGCTAAGTGGGGTGTCATGAAATGTCACATTCGCATACATTCGCAGCCATACATCAGACGGTATTCGATAACTTCCCTTAGAATCATACTTAACGCACTAGATCTAATGAGCGCTAGCCCTTGGGACCAAGTTGGCATCGCAATGTTCAGAAAGAGCGATGTCTTGCTCGATTTGCTCCTGATGCACTACTGAATATATCCTCACCTGACGACCCTGCATTCACCACAGCTTCTGCAGCACCCATCAAAGTTTGATCGAAACTTTCTAAGAGACTCTCGATCTGGGATTCTGGCTGTTGGTGAATATACTTTCGGTTGTCATGCACCAATGGAATTTGGGGCCAAACAAGGCCAGGACTCCAATTTGCGTTTTCCTAAGTGATCCTCTTGCCCTGTCCCCGAGTATTGGTGCCCAAGGTCTCAGTAAAAACTGCAAAATGGCTCAAATCAAATGCAAGAAATTCAAAAGGTTGATTTGGTGGGTTGACAACCGGGAAATACGAACAATTCATCTCAATTATAGCTACAGCTAGGCTTCACGCGCACGTGGATAGCAGCACCAACCAAAGCCAAGCATCGGCAATGAGATCTCAGAAACATAACTGCGTAGAATCGGCTGAGTTCCTGCCATGCCACATACCAACCTCTGCAGTATCCTTCATACGCTGTTTCCCCTGCCTCCAAAGAAGCCAGCAAGCGCACGGCCCGCTAGAAAGAAGTAGACCTTGTGCGAGCGGCGTCTGAAAGACGCGTTGTTGCCGGGATCTGTACTAGGTCTTTCCTATTGAGTCTCACAAAGCAAAAGACAACAAAAGCGCTGCTGAAGCAAAGATGGGCAAGCCCCGTTCTTGTTCTGACACGAAGATATGCAATCCAAAGTACCTAGACACAAAGGCAAACCGGGGAAGCATTGTCTAAGTCTAAGACTCATTTGCTTGGCTGGAAAACAGCTACGCAACTGACCACCATGATTCAAGATTTACTGCTAGCTGACCGCCCTGATTGTTCGGCTTTCGAGTTAGGACCAAACCTAATCAGTATCTTTCAGCTACGACTCTTTCTGCCATGGATTTGCTGCTACTGCTATGTGCCTCCAGCGCCCAAAGCCGTAGCATTTTGCTCATAGAGTTCAATTGTCCCATTTAGCAGCTGACCTGCATGGAACCGCTATCGGCCGGAGTGTATGTCAGCTGCTGTCCATGCTGAAGTTGCTAAAGAGTGCTAGTGTGCATGTGTAGGCTGCATACACGGGACATCTGCAAGTGGACACTCTTCAGCTGAAGAACATTCGTGTCCCTCCCAAAGCTGCAGCGTCTCACCACCCTGCAAAGCGTAGTTTGCTCGCGCACAGCCGCTCAAGTAGTGGCTGTTTCCTGGACACAAAAGCTGTTGGCGTTGCCCAAAAAGCTCTTGCAAGTTTTCACTCTGCAGAGTTCTTCAAGCTCCATGTCCAAATCGACGATTTTAGACTCTATATATAGACGCAAAAGTTCTGCCCACCTTGCATGGCGTAGGCGATGGAGCTGCCAAGGACAGACACTAGAACACACACCTGATCCCAAGAGGTCAATAGGGCTGTGCTTTGGTCGCCGACAATGAAAATGAATCTCTCGAGAATCGAAAAAACATCAAAAACAAGATTCTGAGACGTCCGTGCATCCTGTTTGCCCTGAGAGCCTCATACATGCACATCGAACATCCAGTCCCACTGGAAAAGACTTTCCCATTGTAATGTACACCTGTCAACCGGCATTCTGGAAAATAATTGCCGCCCATGAAACCACGCCCACCTTGGTGCCTTTGACGTCTGCCAATCGAGGCATCCAGAGGAAGGAGACAATGCCCAGACCAAAACGAACCTTTCAATGAAATTGGGCAAGTCACTGTCGCAATACAACCAAAAGTCACTTGTGGGAACTCCCCCAAACACCACGCGACGCTGTGAAGACGGGCGGGGCCCGCAATTGCCCAGAACTTCCGCTGCCGACAGGATCTTTTAGAGACTCTGGCATGCATATGAGGGGTGTTGCGCAGCACGACCAGATCAAAAGGCATCAATTGTTTGTCTAAGGGTTGGTCGCCATGAGAACTCATCCACAAAGAAGGCATGCAAGGAGGGAAACTGATCAAGTTAGCAGATTGGAGCCGGAGTGAAAATAGTGCAAATAACAAAGAAGATCAGCTGAGTAAGCTCATGTTCCACACAGGCTGGAATTGGAATGGATTGCAAAATAGACAGGCTTAGATACTCTGCAAGTCTGTTGCTTTGCTCGGCTCGGCACGGGTAGCACCGCAGGAAGCAAAGGTCTACCGTGGGTCTCCCAGAACAGTTTGAGTTTGGGCGCGGAAGCTGGACAAAGCGTGGTCAACTTTGTTGGCTCAAAGTGTCGACACAGCAAGATTCTTGTGATGCTGCAACCAACCCGTTGCAAAAAAAGATTACGCCAGTGGGGCAGTGCCCTGCAGCGGCAGCAGCACCCAGCCTCCAAAAGCACCCGCTGCCATCAACATCTGGCAGCACCCAGCGGCACCAGCGCACAGGCTCCAAAGCAGACACAGCCAGACAACCTTACAGCGGGACCTTCCGCTCCTGAACGTTGTTCTCTCTTTAGATTCAACCACAAAAAAGCATGGAGGTGTGTGGGCTCCTTTCAGAGGGGGCCTTATTAAAGGAAGCGAGAGCTGTTGGGGTTCTTACTTCAAGCATAGGAAAAGGTGCCTGTGTTCGCTTTGGATGCTGGGTGCTGGTGCCGCTGTAAGGTGCTGCTGCTAGATGTGCCTGGCTGTGTCTGCTTTGGAACCTGGGTGCTGGTGCACAGCAAGCTAATTGCCTACATGACTGTCCTGTGTGGTCACAGCCAAACAAACAAGACCCAACATCTATGTGGAAAACGTGCACTGTGTTGCCACGTCACGGTAGAAAAGCTTGCAAGCTCTGCAGTGCTTGCGCCGAGTGATTGTCCATAAGGCACCAGAACTGGAGCTGTGAAGAGAGTGCCCATGACATCGACTAGATTTACCTCAAAACAATGCCGTGGCTGGTGACATGGCTGGATGATTTGCAGGAAACTTAGACATCAGTAAAATCTACCTTGGATGCACCAAAGTCACTGAAGGCCTACTAGACTTCACATCTGCTACACTTGAAACCCAGCCAAGTTTGGACTAGTGACTATATAGCATGCAATGAAACTTGGCAAGATAGAAACAACTACTTTTGGCGCTCTGATGCTTACAGCATGTAGCAGGGCGCTCCGTATCGCGAGATTAAGTGAAATGCTTAGAATCAGAAAGCAAACCACCTTTTATCAGCCCAAAAACAATAGCCTGCACAGCAAACTTCTGCTTAGCAAACTGGTCGGGAATCTACACTGCGTGTACAAAGTGTGGGCGTTGCCTGCTTTGCTCTGGAAAAAAGAACAACTAACTAAAATAAAAGAAAACCAACCCTGCAGGCAACTAGGAGCCTGCTTCAATGACCAATCTTTAGCGCTGGAAACGGTTTTAGAGAAAAACCGTGCAAGTTGATGCAAATTGATGTTCGTCCTTTGAATAACTCTGGTCGTCAAAGCCTCCGATCTACAACCAAACTTGTATACTTGTGCTTGGAACGGATCAAACAACTGTCAATATCGGATCGTGCATGAACAAACATGTTGAAGACCACATTCACATGTGCTGGCACCAGACTTCTCCTACTTCGCGCTCCATTGCAACTTTCAACATTCCAATCTCGCTGGTTATTACCATTGGTTACCAATGTGATTGCCATTCGTTACCAACGCAATTGTTTCTCTCATCATGACTTTGTATCTTTTTCAGACCTTCGGTCACCTTCGCTCTAAGGAATTTGTAGAAAAGGAACAAAAATGAAAAAAGGAACTAAGGAGTAGTGCATCAATGACCTGCTCCAGCATTTATCTGTCCACATGTTTTGACATTGCCCGGCATGCATGCGCAGGCCAACGTATGGGCAAGAACGATAGACTGTATAAAGATCAGGGATCTCTGGGAATCTAAATATGCTGAGAATAGGAAAACTTACAAGTGCAAGCTTGAGTTGCCATAAGGCATGCCGCAAAACCTATTTGCGTCCAGTCCACCATGGCAATTGGCACAGAGAACCCAAACCCTGACAACCTTCCAACAAAGCTTGAGCTCACATAACATGACCGGATAGAAGAATGTTATGCACGCCTCCGACATGCCAGGAAAACATATCAAAGTTATCAAAAGACAGTTCACAAGTTGGATAGTTTGAGCTCGACCCTCAAATGCTTGGATTTCACACCCATTCGCCTTGCACGTGTCTTTGGCCTGATCAGACGTCCTTTTCAGCCTGGACCACACAAAGACGACAGTACTCAGCTAGATGTCTTTTTTGTCTACAATGACTTCTGTCTGATTGTAAGGAGGACCTTATGAGGGTGAGAAACAAGCAATCTCACAAAGATCATCAAGGATCAACAAAACTAGATAATGCCAAGGCTGCATGTAAAGTGCGCAGCCGTCAATTCAACTAAGACTATGTGATGTAAGTGTTCGGCCATGCTGTTGCGCTTGGCAGTTCCAAAGCCCTCCGAGTGAAGTCAGAGTTCAACACTTAGGAGGTGAGGACTGAAACCCTGCCTCCACCTCTAAATGCCTTCGAATCCACATACACCAATGCCGCCTCAGTTGATACGTCCAACTCCCTGCTAAGTTCCAGAAACAATGAATGTAAAGGCTCAAACAAATTTGGTTTGACTGGGCGCCTTCTTCGACTCTGACCGTACCTACCGGACTTGCTGTCTCCAGCTCGAATAGATAGGACATCGCTTGAAAATGTACAGTACACTACCCCAAAAGCTAGGACCCGTTCCTCATCGTTCCTCAAACAAAGTGTTCTTCAAGCAAGCTTATCCCCCAACCGTGAAGTGCAGGCCGGGCAGGGATATATGATCGCCCAACGGGTGGTGACACAAGCTCAGCTCAAGCATGCACGTCTTTTTTTGGCCCCTAGCGCAGAATGCCGTTCATTTGGGCGATTCTTCTGGAAAATGGCGCGGCGGAGGCTCAGTTCCAGGCAATGTGATATTAGAGCTTCTAGACTCTGGCAGGCAAAGCCAATTTCTTACAAAACCAAGCAAGTAATGATTGAGCAATGCCAAACGATCATTGGACCTTCACTTGGCATATGGCATGTGGCCTAAGACCAACAGATATCAAGTTACTTTCAAAGTCCGACACTCAACACAGCTGGTTCTTGCCGGTGTTCAAAGCTTGCTCAGATGACAATCTCCTCTTGGCCTTACCATGGACATCCATGGACCAAATTGTTCAGGCTCTAAACCATCCAGTACATGGTGAAAGTACAACCATGAAACGTTATTTAAACCTATGCCTCTTCAACCTCTGGCAGACATGGGGATACATGTGCATGTATACGCAAAGGTGTGCAACACTGAGAAACCACTTACTGGTTGCTAACGAGACCAATGTGCCTTTCTACCCACAAATGTTAAACTGTGCAAGGCTGTATGAATGGAGGCCCAAACTCCAAATCAACTGAACGGTAGGCCTCGAACATGATTCTATGATGCCTTGTGACATCTAAGACAGCCTAAGAAAATCTCTGGGCCAACACGCTACTCCGACTCTCTACCAACTTGGGCCCTTGCTGTCACGATGCGTGTGGGCCCGCATCCGCAGCCATGGATCTCCACCACAGCTTGGTGCTTCTGGTGCAGTGGGTGGGGTCTTGTGGTCCTGCCATGCGGCCAGCACTGCCAGCACTACGAGCATTGTTCAAGGACGAGGCCATTTAGTGAAATTAGTCGTCCTCTCACACCATCCGACACCGTCTGACACGACACTTGAGCTGGCCTTGAACATTACAAATCGGTAGATGTCTTCCGGGAGCCAGGAAGGTTTTTGCAAGCCTTCCATCTCATAGACAGCATTCCTCGACACAAAAAAGAGAAAGAGAAAGAGAAGGAGGAAGAGAGAGAGAGAGAGGGAGCAGGTTCACATAGCTGACAACAATTCTTAAAGTTTTCCAGATAACTATGTAATGTTTTTTGGACACCATGAGCCTTCTGCATTGGTAGCTTGCCCTCTAAAGCTGGGTCCTCCACACCACATCCATACTATGAATGCCTTTATTTTACATGTCCATGCCGGTACCATTCTAAGCCAACCCAACCAGGATGCTGCTTTGACAAAACGAAAAGTTTGACCAGGCTGCTCTGCCAAGACTAGGGAGCTCTCAGCCCAACAGCTTGGCCATCCGTACGCCTGGCAACTGAAGCCAAAACAATCCAATGGGCAAAAACACATCAAAACATTTTGCACACTATACTCAACGTCTGTTTGTATATATGGTTAAAACAAAAAATATTATAGATAAAAATATACATATATATATATATATATACAAGTTAACGGCAAATTAAACCAGCTGACAACCGCAAAAACAATTCGTCAAGCAAAGGGTCATCAAGAAACCAAAACAACAGCATGACTGAGAAAATACCGCGACGTTTGAAAAGCAAACTGAGACAAGACCACAACACAACCGAGACAGCAAAACAGCGCCAGCAGAACTGAGGGAGCACCAAAACAAATAGCCTGTGGAAGGCACCCCAAGTCATGATGACCAAGGCACCACGAAAAGGCCACTGAGATACACAACCCCAAGTTACTGGGAGTGGAAACTTTCAACATGTCCAAGACAACACGTTCAACTTTGTTTAGAACCCTCACGCCTGCACCGAAATGTTTCCAGCAAGAAACCCCAAGCAGTGTTAAGTAGAAGAAGAAATGAGCGATGAAGCAAGCTTCGGCGCTCTAGAGCACACAAATGAGAGCACAAATATGAAAGCCATGAGAACATTCACATGAGGGCACACGTATGAGAGCAGGTTTCAAAAAAAACGGAACCCACGAACCCGAATGCAAACACCTAAGTAGTAACAAGTGCCTTACTACTAGCAACAAGAAGCTAGTAGAAACAGGAATTAGAATTAAGTTAGCATAAAATAAGTTAAGTTAGAACTAAATTAAAAAATAGAATTTGGACAAACAAACGCCCAAACACTTTTTACGCTCTTGTGGGAGCTCTCGTGCGACGCTTTCGTCACTCTGTGGGACACTCTTGCAGGACACTCTTGTGGGCCTTGTGGGACACTCACGTACGACACTAATTTGACCACATAATCTTCCCGTACTACATGTGGCACTGCAAAGCTGCCACCACTCTTGTGGGACACTCTTGTGGACTCTTGCGGGACACTCTTGTATGACACTCTTGTGAGACACTCTTGGAAGACACTCTTGTCGGACACTCTTGTCGGACATTCTTGCGGGACACTGTTGCGGGATACTCTTGTGAAACACTCTTGTGAGGCACTCTTGTCCGACACTCTTGTAGGTCACTCTTGTGGGACACTCTTGCGTGACACTCTTGTGGAAAACTCTTGTGGGACGCTCTTGTAGGGCACTTTTTGTGGGACATTCTTGTAGGCCACTCTTGTCGGACACTCTTATGGAACAGTCTTGCGGGACACTCTCGTGGTTTGTCGGACACTCTTGCGGGACACTCTTGTGGGTCACTCTCTTGGGACCCTCTTGTATGGCATTCCTGTAAGACACTCTTGCGAAGCACTTTTGTAGGAGACTCTTGCGGGACATTCTTGTAGGACACTCTTGTGGCACATTCTAACATTCTCCTTATGGGACGCTCTTCTATTCTAAGACTCTGTAGGACACTCTTGTGGGACATTCTTGGGACACTCTTAGTCTCCAAAAGTCAACCGTGTCCAATGCTAGCGTTTCGTTCGAGACTTGCTCCAAAAGTCAGGCGTCAAGTCTGCAAAGTGAGCACTTCGCACGAGACTTCTTCCAAAATTCACTCGTCAAGTCTCCAAAACAAGCGTTTCGCGACAGACTTCCTCAAAAAACTCACACTTCAAGTCTGCAAAACGAGCGCTTCGTACGAGACGTCCTCCAAAATTCACGCGTCATGTCTCCAAAGCGAGCGTTTCGCTCGAGACGTCCTCCAAAATTCACTCCAAAACGAGCATTTCGTACGAGATTTCCTCCAAAAGTCGACGGAAGCCCCATCAAGCAACACCCGCTCTCACGCCAATCCCAATGTCACCGATCAAACCCAGCCCTAAGCCTTACCGTGAAAACCCCTGGTGCGACCACACTGTTTGTGGAAAAAAACACCCTGAAACACCTGGTGTGGTCCAGGCACACCTGAAGCTACCCTTCCAGAGACAGGTCAAAAGAAAGTACATGTTGCCTTTGCAAGCATGAAAAACCGAGGGTTACTAGGGTTTCAACCCATGATCCAGCAGCACTGTTTGTGTTTCAAATTGGTTTAGCTTTAGCAAGTGAAGCGCTCATACCTAACCGTCCCGAAGCTACGCTCTATCATCACTCACCTGTCTGAGCGCTTCCGCAAAAGGCGCAGCTCTTCTCACAAGTCACGTTTACACCCCGCACATCCATTCTTTTATGAAAACAAGGATACTGAACGCAAGCATCAAATTGTATCTAAGAGCTTCTTTCTCATGGATCAGAAATTGCATCAAATCAACACCACAGCCCACTGAGTTGGCTTTGTCTGCATGATGCCTCATCGGCCAGGAAGACGGGCACATCCTCCCCCAGCGGACGCACAAACTTGGAGCATTGTTGACCTTTTTGCAGCCAGGTGGAAGGGAGTCAAGGTTTTGCAAGAACACTTCAGCAAAGGCACTGGTGTTGAACACAGGCTTTATGTCTTCCACGTCGTAGCCTTGAAGAATGCTTGAGGGATGACTCGAGCTCGAAAAATTGTAACAAGGAGAAAAGGAGGAGGAAATGGTCCTAAAGTGCTAAATGTTGTTCGCTTGTGCCTTCTAGACAAATGATCAGAAAGGAACCAAAAAGCAAGCTTGCTGAGCTAGCCGACCAGAATTCACCATATCAAAAAGACATTAAAGATCAAACTCAAACATCCTCCGCACCTAGCCCTTGAGATTGCAGACTGCCACAGTGAAACCATCTCACACTTACTTGCTGGCAGCGTTTGGCATCCTGTTTTGACTCGAGTTAGTAGCGTTTAAAAAAGAAAAAAGGATGTGAGCCAAAGAAGCGAAGTGAGGAAGCCACACTGGAAAACCAGAGACGCAGCAGCCCAGAAAGGGTGGACAAGTCTCAAGAATACACTTGGACCGAGCGCCCGAGGCCAATCTACTACCGAAGTGCCAAAGCCGTTTTCCTTCGACACAAAACCGATTCTGCACGCGCCACCACAGTGAGAGCAAACCCACCAGAATTAAGTTCAAGATGTTCAAGGGCCAAGCATTTTGTTCAAACCGTGTCAAGCTAAATGGAACCACCCATGTGCAGCTGCAAATACCTATGCACAAACCCTGACACCAAACCCCTACCGTCAAAAAAAAGAACAAACAGAAGAGAAACCAGCATGTAAGACAAGAGATGTTGTGTCCATACAAATTTTAATGTGTGAAATCATTGGAAGCTGAATGATTCGGAGTAATCAGAAAATACTGCGCATCTCTGCAGCAACAGTTGGTCATCAGAAATACACTGCCAGTAACAACCCAAGGAACCACGCGGGCTGACAACCTGCCAAGACAACATTATCATGTTCACATGACCGAAGGAGATTGTTGTGGCCAAAGGTTGCAGAGGTACCAAAAACCGACTGCAATCATCATCATTTCGACCTGTCTATTCCATTCCAAATCTTTTTGCGCACAGTTTCAAGGTGCCTTGAGGTTGTGGCACCCAGCTTCAAAACCAGCGGCCTGGTCGACTATGGTCAATGAAGGATTAATGCGTGTTCTTTAGCAAACTGGACGCTACTAGGGGCTCCTGGACTCACTACTAGGAGCAAGAACGCTCCTGGGGGCTCCTGGCCTTACTACTAGGAGCAAGGACGCTACTAGGGGCTGCTGGCCTTACTACTAGGAGCAAGGACGCTACTAGGGGCTCCTGGCCTTACTACTAGGAGCAAGGACGCTACTAGGGGCTCCTGGCCT
>CAXAMN010000114.1:632639-648098 GCA_963970005.1 Durusdinium trenchii
TAGGGGCTCCTGGCCTCACTACTAGGAGCAAGGACGCTACTAGGGGCAGTCAACCAATGCCCACCTTTGGCCTCCAGTGTTTCTTTCTCTCTGTTCCAATTTCAACACTTGGATCCCACCTCTGCGGTCCAGCTTGATAATACAGCTGAGTCTGGAAGACCTTGGTGCTAAGCTGGACCTTTCTTTTTTAGCCGCTCCTACTTAATTGAGTATGGCGACTAGTTCGCTACTAGGCTGAGTTAGCTTCTAGGTAGGACACAGAATAGTTCACGCTTCTTCAAAGAAGCCCCCCCGCATGAGGGCGGGGGGAGCTTCCTTGAAGACGTGATCGCAGCCATTAATGGTTTGGTTCCTAGATGTTTCGGAAACTTGATTGTTTTGTACAAACAGCATTGCACCTGCGCTTCGTATGCATTCCACATTACTCGAGGAACTTTCACAACATAGCACAACAAGTGAGTCACCTGAGAACATCAGTTGAAAACATTGTTTGACACAAGTCAATCTACGTTTCTTCTTCAATCCCAGTCTGATGAACCAACAAAGTCTTTAGAAAACGATTTGCGAATCTCGTGGGGTCACCCTTTGATGCGCATGTTCAACAAAGAAATGGAACATTCCATAGCGTCACTTTCCCGGAATCCTCCAGTGCCGCTTTGACACTAGCATTGACAAGTTCCAGTTTGCCCACCTGAGTCGTGAAGGATATATAAACAATGAAATGCAACCGCTCCTGTAGTAATGCGCGTTACCCCCCTCAAGCAAATACAAAAAGGATGCCCAAAATTCGTGTCCCGTCACTGCAACATGCAACAAAGCTGGTGCGGCCACTTGCAGCATGTGTTCATGGCCTTTGTTTGTTCAACCCACATCCTGCAAACACCACACATTTAGCTCAGCACAATGCTTTTTCCTGGCCTTCTGTAATTCCTTCGCGTGGAAGGCCACCAAGCTCCGATGAATCCGCTTTAACAGCTCCCCATCCTGTCAAAAAGAGCTAAACCTAAACGCGCTTCGCGCAGTTGGAAGACTGCTTGCGAGGACTCCATCACCCCTTCTCAACCCACAACTGTTCACACCAGAACAGTCTTGTTGATTCACGCCACACCCGCAGCAAGAGATCTATATGTGTTTAAAAATATATATACTGTGCAACGCGAGCATTGTGACAGTTAGCTGTCTTACCGCCACCAGTCAAGAGGATCAAAAGAAGCTGTCAGAAGGGCTTAGGTTGAAGTCACACAGCCACTTCGTAGGTCGAGCCCCTAGGATTCTCTGTCCTCTGAACTTGAGGAAGTTGTAGGCTGTGCAGACCGCTTACATGGTAGCGTGGCCCAAGGTGGCATCCGAGTAGTTTTGAACTGTATAGCTGTAGGTGCTAGGCCCCTACGAGCAATGACAGCGATCGAGCGCAGCAAAGATGGTGTGCCCCAATGGGATGGCTCAGCGAGCACATTCCAAGAGTACAGTGAGCTTGCAGAGCACTGGGAACAGACAGTGCCCTACCACAAGCGGTACCTATGTGGACCCAAGCTCTTGAATGAGTTGTCAGGCACCGCAAGACGCTTCATCCTGTCGAAGCGCCCGGGATGGCTATCCCACAATGGAGGTGTCCAGACCCTGCTAGCTCACCTACGACAACATCTTGGCTTGCCCCAGCTTTCCGAGATGAGTGAGTACATGAACCGCTACTTCAAGCAAAGCCGAAGGAAAAGAAATGAATCCATGAACGAGTACATCACTCGGAAAGCTGAGCTCGGGTTCTTACCAATGGGACTGGACCACTTGGAGAGATTGGGGAGCTCATGGGTGGGACTGGAATGAACCTCAGTGGCAAGACCAAGCCTGGCAGTCTAGCCAGGCCTCATGGCACACAGGCTTCGAAACTAAGCCCAGGCAGGGTGCAACTACTACCAGATTTTGTCCAAGGCTGGTTCCTACTACAAGATGCAGGATTGGATACCAGCGAGAAGAACATGATCCAGTCAGCCCTGAAGAACGACTATCGATTCCCAAGAATTACGCAGTCAGTGGAATGATGAAGACCTCAGGAAGAGAGATCAGGGAGGAAGAGCCACCGCCTGGGCCGTTGATGAAGGAGAACGTGATCCGTTCACCTGGAGAGCCCCGACCTGAGCCTCTTGGCCTCAACCGGACTCAATGCCGATGGGTTGGCATTGGTCAACGATGCTGAGTTAGATACTCAGGAGGAGGCCTTGGCCATGATGGAGAAAGGTCGAAGGACCTTACAAGAAGCTCGTGCCCGGCAACAACTTGTGAAGTTGAGCCGTCAGTACTATGGCACCCCAGGTCGAACCTATGGAAAAGGAGCACCCCGACCATGCGAGAAAGGAGAACCCGAACAACAGCTCTGCGAGATGCCTGAGTTGTGGTGGACAGCACAAGACCGATGAGTGTCCCAAGAAACAGAAGAGCTTTCAGAGCCAACATGAACCTGACCAAGCACCCTTCATTTGCCTGGCAGATCAGGTCCTGTCCACCGATGGCGCGAATCAAAAGATCACAACCAGCAAACTGTCCTACAGGGCAAGGCAGCCGTGGACGGCTGCGCCACGCGCACGGACCGTAGTGGAGCTCGAGACACGCCTCTCCGAGCTCCGGAGCAAGGCCTGCCCGAGTTCGATTCCAAGAAGACACGAACACCACTTCGACATCAACGCCTGAAGCACGAGTTGGTGGAACATGTCTCCAAGACCCTGCGAGTGCCCCTGACCGGGACAGAGACTATCAAGGTCCTGGTGCAGAAGGGCATGGCAGCCATCTACGACCAAGCACCAGCTCATGGCCAAGACCCTGTCGGATTCGGGAAGCATGCGAGCCTATGCTACGAGGAGCTTTGGGTCAGCCACCGCTCCTACGCCACATGGGTGATGGAGACGTCGTGGGAGAATGGAGACGATGCATGTCCACGACTTCACCGCCTGGCCAACTGGCTGGAAGAGCGGAAGAAGCGGATGGACATCGCCACTCCGCGAAAGGCAGCAGCTTCATCCCATACCGATCCAGCTGCGCCGACAATCCAGAAGACCATGACAGGACCATCCGGGACATCATCCGGCTACGTGAAGCCGAGCCCCGAGTCCGATCCCAAGACACAAGAAATGATCCAGACGTTGGCCAACGCAGTGGTGGAGCTCAAGGAGGCCCTGAAAGGGGAATTGCCTCGCAAGGGACAACGTTCGAACCCCTCGGAGGCCACGGATCTGAGCTTCGAGTTGCAGCCCCAGTGAGCTTGAGCCTTAGTAAAGACCTTAGCTGCAGCGACCATAGTTTGAGACATGGTTGTGTCTCTGAGACGATGGAACAGGCGAACTCTGTGAAACAGTTGAGTAAGGGAATGAACCGACATTTGTCTCAAAAGACGGATTCCTTGTTGCCTGACACCATCCAATCTTTGGCCCTGCACGAAAGGTGTGTTTTGCTTGAAAACGCATGTAGCCAGGAGAGTTTGTTGAGTAGTACAATGCACACTATAACTGGCTCGGAAAAATCCGCACAGCGACTTTCGATATGGAACCATTTTGATTTGAGCAAAAATGATGGCGTTCGTTCGATTTTGGATCGCATCGATCGTGAGAGACCATATCACATTTGGCTTTCCATGGAGTGTAGCCCCTACTCAGTCATGCAAAACATCAACCAGAGGTCTCCTGAACAAAAGGCCCAATTGGAACAGAAACGTCGTGAGGTCCTGAAACAGTATGTCGGAGGAGCGATCATCTATCAATACTGTATCCAAAGAGGACACCATGTGACTTGGGAGTGGCCTCAGACATGCCAGGCATGGAGATTGCCTCTGGTGCAGCACCTGATGCAAAAGTACCAACTATACTTTGCTATCACTAGAGGCTGCCAGGTGAACCTAAGGGGTCAGGCCGGAAGGTTTATCTCTAAGGGGTGGAAGCTAATGTCTACTAGCTCACACATGGCTAAGCGCGTGGACCTTCCTTGCACTTGCCAGAAGGAGACAGAACATGTGGGTTGTGAAGGTTCGTTGACACGGAAAACTGCCTTTTACACACCTGAGTTTGCTAGGAGAGTGTGTGAAACCATCCTTCAGGGAGACGCCCCCCAAGAGATCCAAAAGGAATTTGAGGGGTGCTTTGAGGGTTGTGACCTTTTTGGAAGAGGTTTGTTGTGTGCTTGCGAAGACGGAAAACGACGCGATGCAGACCTTCAGTGTGGTTCATCTCAAATTAAATCTTACCGGAATCCTCGCAGCTGATGAGGACAACCCATGCTCTCTTACCGAAGAACAGATTAGGAAGAAACTGTATCTCCTTCACGCCGCAACTGGACATAGCCCCACGAAGTACCTTGTTCAGGCACTAAGGCGCCGAGGTGTGCATAAGAAAATATTGGAAGAAGCAGAACGCTTCACCTGTTCCGTGTGTGCGGAAAGAGCGCGACCACAGCCCAGGAACGTCGCGGCGCTTGAACCCCAGCCACCAAAGTTCGCGACTTTGTCGGCAGACGTGGGAAACTTCATACAACCAAACACGGGTGAGCATGTCCAATTTGTGTTGTTTGTCGATGAGGGTTCGAGGTTCCGAGTGGCTCGGATCGTCACGAAAGGTAAGAAACAACATCCGTCGGCTGCACAGTTCATTACAGTGCTCAAAGAAGCTTGGATCTCGTATTTTGGAACCCCCTTGAATCTTCGGCTAGACCCCGATGGCGCCTTTCGGAGTAGGGAGTTGTTGGAACACTGTGATCAACACCAAATTTTCTTGGACATCATCCCGGGAGAAGGACATTGGAAGTTGGGAACGTGTGAGCGAAGCATTCAAGCAGTGAAAGACCTACTATACAAAGTATGTTCCGACTTGCCAAACATCTCCATGGAAGACGCCTTGTCAGAATGTATCCAAGTCCTCAACAACAGAGAGGTAGTCCGAGGGTATTCTCCCATACAACACGTTTTGGGACGAGCACCAGATGACACGGAAGATTCTTCACACCTGACACCGCAAACTCACCAGATCTCCTGTCAGAGTCGCCAGCACAAGAACTGCCCAACCAGTGAAGAGCACACATGGCAAGCTCGTAGGGCCAGCGAGGATCCTTGCTACAGAAAACCGGAGAGATGACCAGGGTCATCTGATTGCAGGATCCTCAGTATGGTTGGTCAGAGGCCGCCGATTGCTGAAGTGTTGTCCCGAACAGTTGAGACATGCCTCAGAGAGGGAAAAGATCCTGGATGAGTTACACTCGGAGGAATGCCAGCCATGGAGTTTTCCAACATTAGCAGAAGAGCTGGGAGGAAATGACTATGAGGATTGGTCAGAACACCCGGAGGAAGGCGAATGGCACCGAGCCGGAGATCCCCGACATGAGTGGCAGCCACACGTTCGACAACGAGGCAAGCGACCTATGCCTCCAGACTATGAGGTAGATGTCATTCCCAGAAGGTTCAGCCAGCAGCCGCTTGAGGAGATCAACAGATTTCCATGAAGCTCCCGATGAGAACATGTATGTCAGGGTCACAGCACCACCATGCGGATTCCAATCTGGAACCACGTGGATACAACAAGTCAAGGAGACCGCATTTCTTACAACTGAGGAAGAAAGTTTCTGGCAACATGAGTCAGCAGCAGTGACCATAGAGATTGACATGCCCCAGACTCGAGGAGCATCAGAGCGTGCCTTCAAGAATTTGAGTGCATTTCTGGTGTCAGCTATGAAAAGAAAGACAATAGAGTAGAGGTCTCAGAAAAGAAGATGACACCCGAGGAACGCGCAGCTTTCCAGAAGGCAAAAGCAGTGGAAGTATCCAACTTCATTGCGGCGAAGGCCTTTGAAGCATTGCCAAAGGGCTACCGTGCTCGGAAGGAAGATGCAGTCCGGATGAGATGGATTCTTATCTGGAAGAACCTACCAGATGGAGGAAGAAAAGCAAAAGCAAGAGCAGTATTGCTAGGGAATCAAGACCCCATGTATGAAGGCAGAGCAACAACATTGACATCCCCGACGACCATCAGACAGACAAGACAAATTCAGTTGACCACAGCAGCAACAAAAGGTTTCCAAACCCGCAAGGGTGACGTCACCGGAGCATTTTTACAATCTCGAGAATACCCGGATGACTTGCTATGCATCCCATGTCCAGAGATTCTGGAAGCTATGGGGTTGGTTCCTGAAACCATCACAAAAGTACGCAAAGCATGTTATGGTTTGGTTGATGCACCGCTAGAATGGTACAGGTCAATCAGCGAGTATTTCCACACATTGGGACTCCGACGCTGTTGGTCTGACCCTGGCTGTTGGACATTTGTTGACAATGGAGAACTTCAGGGTATCATTTCAGGCCATGTGGATGATTTTGTCTTCTCAGGAAATGAGGACAATACAGCATGGAAGAAAGTTCTGGAATCCATACAAAAACAATACAATTGGTCTGACTGGGAAAGAGGTTCACACAATGTGCATCAAAGTAGAAAGATATGCAGATGGGACTTATGCACTTTCACAAGAAGCCTACATTGAGGAGCTGAAATACATCAACATCCGAACACATCGCAAACAAGACAAACACAGCGAAACCGACGACTGGGAGAAAGGACAACTCCGTACCTTGCTGGGAGGTGTTAGCTGGCTGGCACAACAAACAGCACCCCACTTCTCTGCAGAGACCAGCCTGTTGTTGTCAGAAGTTTCACGTAGCACGGTAGAGACCCTGCATCGCGCGAACAAATTGATGTCCCAGGTGAAGGCGATGAAGGACCACAAACTTCTGATCCCCAAACTGTGTTTGGATTCTCTGGGTCTGTTTGTGTGGTGTGACGCCGCTAACCAGAATCGGGTGGACGGTGGCAGTACTCAAGGGTACGTCATAGGTGCCTCCCACCTCAGTTTGCTTGAAGGATCTTGTGAACACATCTCCCCAATTGCATGGAACTCATCCCGGATTCAGCGGGTTTGCCGAAGCCCCGGGGCCAGCGAGGCCGCAGCAGCTGTAAATGCTGAAGATTCCTTGTATTTTGCAAGGTTTCAGTTTTCGGAAATGTTTGGACGACCCCTGAACTTGAGACATGTGAACGAAGCAGTGAATTCCATACCAGGGTGTTTGATAACGGACTCGAGAAACGTGTACGATAAGATGAAAACTGAGGTCGTATGCACCCGAGGAACAGAACGCAGAGTAGACATCGAGCTGATGAGTTTGAAGCATGGCCAACTAGGAATGCTGTGGTCATCCGATGGGTACACAGCGACGCCCAATTGAGCAATTCGCTGACCAAGAACGAGCAGAGACAGTTGCAGCTGTTCTACAAGATGCACCAGATGTGGCGCATTGTCCAAGACACCAACATGACGTCAGCCAAGAAGAGAAAGGAACAGAACATAGATCCACTTACAAACAACATCACACCACAACACAAGCAAGATGAGCAACACAACGACAGTAACTAGAAGTCCCGGACCTGGAGACGCGCGGTTTCTTGGTTTCGTTTGTTTTGAAAGAGTACGCAGTGGCTTGATTGCACTTAAAAGGGGACCCGGTGGCATGCAATGCGAGCATTGTGACAGTTAGCTGTCTTACCGCCACCAGTCAAGAGGATCAAAAGAAGCTGTCAGAAGGGCTTAGGTTGAAGTCGCACAGCCACTTCGTAGGTCGAGCCCCTAGGATTCTCTGTCCTCTGAACTTGAGGAAGTTGTAGGCTGTGCAGACCGCTTACATACTGTATATTGTCTGCAGTAAATGAAGGGGTTGCGAGTTCAGCTTGCTCAGCAAGTTCCACCGCGTTAAGCGAAAACGGTGGCATCAACAAAAATGGCAAACAAGAGTCGCGGTGATCAAGACTTGGGACTGGGTAGGGTGTAGTGTAGTGTTTGATTGATGCATGCAGGCGCCTTTTGCTGCTCCAAGACGACAATCGGATCTCCCTTACCTGACATTTCTTCAGTCTGGCCCAGTGTTCATCAGCGTTACCCCAATCTGCTAGCCACTATCCACCTGTTTGCATGGAAACAAGGAAATGCTTTGTATGTTTCTTCACAACACACACTTATGTTCAAACAAGTTCCCCACTTCACCGCTTACAAAGCAAACAGCCCAATGAATTTCTTTCAGCCCACCCGTCACCACCTACCTGAACCAAGGGGCGGTCAGCCAGCATGAATGGCCTGAAGGCTTGGATGATGGCATCATCGCCACCATAAATGGCCTCCAGGAATCCTGCCGATAACAAGAGTTGTGGAATACAAACATATTACTAGGAACAAGTGCATGGGTATTATAAGCATATTACAGTATTCTTCTTGGCTGGCTCGAGGGGCGACAGAGAGGTAGCGAATGGTAGCTGAGCTGGTAGTAGCCTGAAAGCTACTACCTACTGGACGCAAAAGGGCAAAGGGCTCACCAATGGAAATCACGTATCAAACTTTCAGCCTCAAGCAGTTCCCAAAGCCCACCAATCCACCAGAAGTGTTATGGAAACGCAGTGTGCAAAAGCAATCCCCCCTTCAAAGCGTGACTGTTCCCCTGATTTGTGCCGTCGAGCAAAGAAAACTCGAGAAACTTATGACGACTTTCTGTTCTTTCCATTTCAATTTCCTTTATTTGTGCCTTTGTTTCTGTTTCATGTCTGTCAGCACACTTCGCCAGCTTTGCCTCGGCACGGCCGCTTGGGATCATCCCCATCGCACCGGTAGTCGCCATCCCAGTAGCGGCCCTCCAGCGGCAATGGAAATTGATATGGAGCCTCCCAGGCCTCGGTGCTCAGCCCTCCCAACACGGGCAACATAGTCACTGTGGTGACTTGATGACAGCAAAGGGAACTCCAGAGTTCCGAACACTATGCAGTGCTATGCACAAGTAAGGCAATAGAGAAGGCGCACGGCAAAAAGAGAAAAGCTGCAAAAGGTACAAGGCAGAGTTGCGAGACTTAAGCTTCGATGCACCTCAAGCAAAAGGGCACGCTACGATGTCGAGTCTACTCCGACTCTCTGTTTCATCCAGATGCCATCCAATGCATGTTTGAGGCAGCTCACACGATGCCTTCACTTGTTAGACCTGACTTGAAATTGGCAAAACTCACGGTTACATCACAGGGTAGTCGTGCGAAGAGTATCTGCCAAGAGTCGTAGTTACAAAGCAGAAACAGACCTTTTGTAAGAGAGGCCGGAATGTTCTGAGAGGATGGTTTGGAGAGAGGAAGTTCAGCTTGGGCCACTGGCGCTCGTGCTTGGCAAATCGAGGCAAAATGCAAAGGAAACCAAACAAATATGAGTGGCGCGCAAATGGGAAGGCCTTGCGCCTAAGCTAATGAGGCTGGTGTAAGAATGCGGAGATTGTGGAGAAAGTAAGCCAACCAATCAAAGTTTGATCGCTCTTCCGTTTTGTTGGTTAAGACTCAAGACCAAGGCTTGACTAAGGATGCCACAAATAAAATGTCACACGTACCAAACCAAACATAACAAAACAACGAACACAGCATCGAGAAAATCCTGATCAACAAGTCCTCCGCTCCTCCCCTGATCCCCTCGTCCTCGCATCCCCTCCATTAACTCGCCTGGTTGACTGCTTACAATGAGATTTGTGTTTCTATACATTTGGAGACAACATGGGACAACTAAAGTTATTTGTCTTCGGACTGTATATAGGTTGTTCTTTCCAGGCACTTCGGGAAAGTGTTGGCTGCTATAGCAAACCAGCAGCTTCTAGTTCAATCTCAGTTGGCTCACAAAAGGTCGGCCAAAAAGAGCGCGAGAAAGCAGAGCAAAAATGCGCAAAGCCAAAGCAGAGCTTAATTACCAACCATAGGGGTAGATGAGTAGTATTCAAATGTCATTTCTTTGCTGTTGTGCGCAAACCAGCTAAGCCCAAGTCCACAATTCGGGCCACAAAAAGAAATCTACTGGTTGTGCACCCAAAACTGGCCAAGCGCAAGCCATTTTAAAGGTCACCCACTCGCGTACAGAAAGCAAGATCCAACAAACAATTCCACTGAGCGCTAACATCAACCTCCATCCGTCCTCCTGCAAAACCTCAAGCCAACCAAGCCAAAGCCCAAACCATTAGTACTTGGGGTCTAATCTGTACCATTGTATAATACTCATATGGGGAGATGTAATCTTCGAATTTCGAGCAAGCAAGCCTAATGCAGCCACAGAGCCCCAATTCGGTTCAAACTTCAATAGTCAAGGGGCAGAGAAGCTACCATACATGTTGCTGAACTCTCCACCAACGTGTTGCAAATAGTTCCTCCACCAAGCATCCTCGCCACGAGGAGGGTTTTCGATGACTGCTTGCTTCCCTCTTTTTGTTGTCGCTGATGCATTTGTGTCAGAATAATGCTTCGGCACTGCTCACATTTGTACACACCGCCTCATAGTGAACGTAGAGCTTCAGAATCGCCATTGAACTTGGAGCAAAAAGGTCTGGAGGAGGAGACATCTTTGCATCCACCTGGCTCATGGACAAAATGTGAGAAACGCGATACCTCTTCAACAATTATATAATGGTTGACCCCAATCAGTGGCGATTTGCAGCCTCCGAACTAGCGCGCAGCAGGCGCAACAGTGGCAGCTGCGGTATATTTAGCAACACCGCTGAAGCCTCCACCTGCGTTTCAAGGTTTCAAACAGCCTTCTGCCTAGATGTGGAAAGGCACTGCTTTTGTGATACCAGCACCAACTGTGTGTCTCCTTCGCTGGTGAGTATTGCAATGCTTGTGTTCTCAGCCCACGACCATTGGATTAACTCGCGGTATATGTGAAGTAAAAAATGGCTACGCCACATACCAGCGTTTCTTGGCGGCATCACCACTCGTGGGAGCACTGCCTTGGATTTTACATGGCAGACCCAACTTACATAAGGGGTCTTTCGATGAGTTCTTCAGCTGCTTCAGCCTCAAACTTCTTGTCTGGGCCCTTCCTCGGCACTGGAATTTGCTTGGACTTCTGATGTCAACTCATGTAATAAAACTTTTAGAACAATAAAGACACATACAGTGTACATATACGCATATATATATATATACATATCAAATTGTTACATGAATCATATTGTCCAGAAGATACCGACTATAGCATGCCGCATGCCAGCTTCAGCCATGAAACACTGACACAACGACACTTCCAGGTCCACTTTGAGCACGACGGAGGCCAACCACCTGGCAAGAGGTTGTTGCTTGCGGATGGGAAGCTGGGGTCTTTCACAAGATGTACTGTCAATAAAAATTTGAAACATAAGGCAAAGATGCGCATAAAATATGCAACACAATACCTAAATGTCTAAACCAATCTATCTGCAATCAGTGTAGCGACGTTTGACTGTATACAAAATGCTCAGAAATGGCAGCCTGAAGAGTGGCTCAAAGGAGAATTACAACACAAATCGGGTCACAAAAAAGTCGCGCTTAGTGTACATGCGAGAACCCGGAACTTCTTCCGAGCGTGTCCTGCGGAAAAAATACTACAACCTACTACAGTTGCGAATCACACCAAGAAAGGATGGATGTTCATGCAGCCTCGGGGTGATCAGCCACAAAAGGATTGAATCCTGGTGAGCGAACCCAATGTAGCATGAAATACAAACATTCAGGGTCAGCATGGTATGAAGCTAGGCAAGACAGGAAACAGGATGCATATTAGGAATGTGTCTGTGTAACCTTGGAATCAAAGGGAGCCTTTCGGATTTTGTACTTGGATTTGCTTCTAATGCAGGGGGCCTGGAGCCGATTTGCCTATCCAGTCCAATGAAGCTATGGCTTATTGGTGGAAGAGTGGTCTGATCAACCACTTGTACCTGCTTGTGATGACTTGACACTACCAAGTGGGCCACTTTTGCTCGTCGCTTGGTGATCCCTCGATGTTTGATTTAGAACTTTTATTCTTGATCCTTTGTTGACGGTTAGACGCTGCTCCACTTCATCCCTGTCTATTTTAGGCCTGTGCGAGTGTACGCAAACCACAACATGCTTTGTTTTCACCATGGAATCCAAAAGGTAGCCAGGTAGCCTCTGCTACTTCACGGATCCTGTCGGTCGGGCTGGTCGATCCTAGGATTTGTTGTGTGCGCTGCTCCGTGCGCGGCACTGCAAGTCGTGTGCACTGCCGCAGGGCCGTGGCTGCACTCTGCATTGCTAGCTAGCTCGTAACTCAACTTGTCAAAGGCAGCTAACTCCAATTCAGTGTCTTGTGACTCATGACTCATGACGCCTCGCTACACTGATTTGTTATTGGCTCGCCCCGCTCACCCCTCACACAGCTAGCTGAATGCCCAGCTACAAATCAGTCTTAGCCGCAGCCCCTTTCCAAACACAGCCAGGTTGAGACAAAAATTCCTTGTGGAGTTTGATCTCGCCCAAAACCTGTGGGTCGGGGAAGCTCCTAGCGACTCTCCTAGCTTTATATCTGTGCTGCCTCATAACCCGGGGCACCTCGTGACCAAGGAAGATCTTCAACCGATCTTCAGCCTTTTGGGGCTATGGTCTCAATCAAAGGAAGCAAGCAAAGCTGAACACACACAAGCAGAACACAAATAAAAAAACATGCTCTGAGTGTGTCTCTTATCTCTTTATCTGTGCTGCGCGCTGCCTTAAACATTTAGACCTTTCACTCGCTTCTGTGCTTTTCCTTGTTTCTTTCCTTTTCCTTGTTCAATCTTCCGCCTCTTTGGCCATAGTCTCAACAAAAGTAGCGTAGCCCGCGTTGTGCCCGGCGGCATCGACGATCTTTTCCATTTTCGAGTTGTCACCTCCACAAAGGTTTGCTCAGAACACCAATAAATCAACGGTTGCATAGTCTGGTTGCAATAAGCCAAAGATTTCTGGCTACCAGAGCCTTGTGCAACTCGCCCTCCCCATGATCAGCTTCATTCCCTCGCTACAGTCAAAACAGGAATCTCACTTGAAGGCCCCATATCCCTCCGTCCCTCCCTGCCTCCCTCCCTCCCTCGCTTGCTCTGCCAATCAGTCACTCAGTCACTCAAACAGCCACTCAGTCACTCAGTGAGTCAGTCAGTCAGTCACTCACTCACTCAGTCACGCACTCACTCAGTGACGCACTCACTCAGTCGGGGAACCAGGGTGAAGAAGTAAGCATGTAAAGCGGTCTGAGCATGAAAGCCTCCAAGCCCTCCAAAACCTTGAACTCATACATCTCAGAGGACTGCAGTGAAGAAACCGCTGCAAAGGCCGGAAAATTGTTCTAGTTAAGAACGGGACTAAGTACGCAGTTGGACGTCTCCAACTGTATCACAGGTGACTGATGAGCGTCTTTGTTAGCACCGGTCTCATCAGCACCCCCGGTGTCCTCTGCAAACACACCAAAAGGTGAGCTCATTGTCAGAGCCTGGAAATGGGTCGTAGAGTGCAGTCTTCAACTTCAAGGCATCCTGCAAGCTGCCGCAGAACCCGGAACAATGGGATGGTAGAAAGGCAAAAAGGTCACCGCATGAATTTTCAGGTTGCAAAGCAAGGTATATATATGGTGTATATATATATGTTACATGTGTATATATATATATATATAGTTGTGTTTAAATGTGTGCTTAGTTACTTCAGAAAACTCTCGGACATAGACTCAAAAATCGATTGCTAGGTGCCCCGTAGTGCCCTGAATGAGAGGAACATTCATTCGAGCCTTGACGAGGTGCGCAGTCAGGGGTGTCCACTCGCACTTGGTGACCCGCTGCCCGGGGGGGGCCATACTCGTTGCACTCCGGCACCGGCACAAAGCCTGTGCCGAAGCACAGTCTGGCCCATCTTCGTGAGCTACCAGACATGCCATGACCACAGTGAACTCAAGAGTCAAGGTCTGCTATCGTGAGCGCAGAAAGTTTGTGCAAACTATGAATAGGATCTCTGTCTATTGGCATTTTGAAGAAAGCTGCAAGTATTGGCCCCATACAATCACTGCAGGATTATGAGTCCTAAATTCTCGGCGCCGACTCTCAGTTCCCGGCGGTATGCACCGGCTTCAACGACAAGGTCCTGTAAAACATGCGGACAGTGCAGTGTAACACTGCGAATGAAATGAGAAAGGCCACGTAAAGGTTGACGGCAGAGTGCTGCATGTGTACATAACACAAAATGCGTTGTTTATAGAACAAGGATTGGGGTATATGCAAAGACAAAGGACTGCGCTCTCCATGCGTTCGCAAAAAGATTCCAGCCTTCCGTGGTCCCAAGCCACGGATAGAAGCAATACGACCACCTCAGCTCAATCCTGTTGCTTGGATGCCCTGTGGACTCTGTGCATCTGTCACACCAATTGCAGCTAATGACAATGACAACTAGAATCTTCGCTCTGCCTCTGTCGCCTCTGCCCTTTGACGCATCCCCTCTGCTGCCTTGATCACCCCTTAGGACAGCCCACCTAAGCGCTGATGCCGTTCGAAGAGACACACCGACGAATTGGGCAACGCTGAGAGGCGCCAAGCAGCATAAACCTCAGAGGGTCAAAAAGGCGCAACGAAACAACCTCGAACAGAGCATAAACCTCTGAGCATGCTAATGACATCGAGGTTCTGATCATTCCCCAAACTGGGTCAAGATATTGCTTGAAACCTTATTTGCGATACAGGTTCTTCGCAGTCTCTTTCCTTCTGTCAAAAATACCTGGAACAATTTGTTTCCCAGTTGGATCATGAAGCTACAGTACACCTCAAAAAAAACTTAAACCAAGCTCCGATAAACAAGTTCACGTGTGGATTCGACTTTAAAACTAACGCGTGTCATCCAGGCACAAAGTCTTGTGTCAATCAGAAACTCCTCGTTCTTGTGACAATCAACACTAGCTACAACGGGACAGTCACGGTCAACTGGCAAGTGTCGTATTGTCACAACATCCCCTGGTGAGCTCGGGAGAAGGGAGAGTTCGATTATGTTGCAAAACGGGAACGCAACCTCAGAGCATACCATATGAAGTCTACAGATTCTGATCGAAGTAGTCAAGTCCATCTACAAAATCAAACATGCAGGAATGCAAAATAAATGTCTTTACAAAATCACACCTCGCAGCCTCAAGGGCTGAAGAACAGGACTCTCAGGAATGAACGTTCTCCCTAACCATTTTAGAGTGAATAGGATGTGTTGTTTGTGTTTACATGTTTTGATTCTGTAGGGATGCTTTCTTCGTAGATGTTTGTGGAGTGTTGTAGAATGTTGTGGAAGGATTCAGACCCTCACCAAATACAAAGCCAAGGCATACAACAAAGGGAGACTGGTTCATAGAAAACATATATGAGAAGCCCCATTAAACGCCCACTGCCTAAAAGACTGTATTAAGAATCACCAGTATGGCTATGAGGCATCCTGCTACTAGTAGCTTCTTGCTCCAAGTAGCGATGGCCTCGACCCAGTAGCGATGGCCTCCACCTAGTAGCTTCTTGTTACTAGTAGCAATCGCCTCCACCTAGTAGCTTCTTGCTACTAGTAGCGATGGCCTCCACCTAGTAGCTTCTTGTTACTAGTAGCGATGGCCTCCACC
>CAXAMN010000114.1:658098-689036 GCA_963970005.1 Durusdinium trenchii
CCTTGGTAAGACATGTGATGTCCAGGAACAACCAAGTGGAGCTACAATTGTACAGTACCTCTATAGAGGGGGCCACCTTATGTGGAATCCTTCAACTATGTCTAACAACTCATCGCGCTCTCAAATGATCAATCTTCAGTAAAAACATGGTGCACGTCTAGTTCCTTGGCTTGACAATCTGTGTTCTCTACAAGAACGTGCTGATCCACGGACAGTTGGTCCACAATTTCACAATAATTCTTAGCACGGACAATGTAGATGTTCGATGCACTTCAAATCTCAATCGCAACTCAGTAGTGATTGATATTGATTACTACAACTTCCTCTTTCTCTCCTTTTTCTCCGTAACATAGCAGCTTTTTGGCTTTCTAGCAGCGAGAGGATGAGCAATGGGGCGAAAGATTGCAAATCACTACAAGTCTTGAAGCTTTTCCTCAGGAAAACTGTAATCAGAATAACTCAATGGATCAATGCTTGAATAACTAATTATGCGCTGCAACTATCTGATCTACTTCATTTGAAAGGCTTTTGCCGTTCTTGTCGAAACTAACTACCCAGTTACCCAGTATGCCGCCAACGATGGTACAGAGCTCCGAATTGTGGGTTGAGTGAGTGGCTAGGCAGGGATCATATCGGGATTGTATTTCCATGCACTCGCTGTGTGCTCATCCCCCTCATGCGGTCATCACACTGAAGCTCAGTTGTAACATCCGCTCAGACAGCCTGAGAAAAGGTGTCCAGTTTTGCAAAAGGTTTCGCTGTTTCCAGCTGCACGGTGAGCATCCTGCTGTTCCAAGTAAGTTCTGGAACCTCCTAATTTATTAATATGAGAAGGTAAAGGCGATCCACTATTGGTTAGATTGACACGATTGATTGCGGAAACCAGAGACTACCATCCGAATTCGAATTATGTTTCCTTAAATGTCAACTACTCTGTCAGCAGGAGTCAAAAGAACATGATACTTGGATCCTGAGCCTTCCAGCCTACTGCCATGCATCATCGGCGGCTTGGCACAGGCGTGCTACAAAGGATACAAACCTTGGCTCTCCAACAAAATGTCAAAAAATGTCAATGCCTTCTCAGACTGTAGGGGAAATCTTGGTCAGGCTCGGTTAGCACGGCAATCATCGAATCAAACAATGAAGCAAATACCAAAGGAAAAATGCTGCCAAATGTGAAGAGTGTTTGCTAAACCATTGCTATCCGAACTACAGTAAATGTCGAAGAACTTCGACCATTGACCCTTGTTTTGCAGTTCTCCATAAGGAGCAAAATGCTTAGCTTCGTTCAAAACTGGAGCTTTTAGCCTGGACAAAACACTTTTTGAAGTGATTAAAACAAGCAAGGGCTAAGCACTCGAAGCCTTTCAGCGCACTTTGTTACTAGTAGCTTTTTGTGCCTAGTAGTAATAGCCTCCAACCTAATAGCGATGGCCTCCACCTGGTAGCTTCTTGTTCCTAGTAGTAAGGCACCTGGTTACTAAGCACTCGAAGCCTTTCAGCCTTTGCTTTTTACTGTTTTGCCAAGGCGCGGAGAGGCCAAGCCGCGAGGCCACGGTGGAGCCGCACGTCTCGCAGGTGGGCGAGCGCCGCCTCCGGGGACATTATTCAAACAGACGTTTTGAAAAACGGAAAAAACACTTATATTATATATATATATAACGGACAATCACTTAGAACAAAATAATGGAAAAAAATGAAAAAGGGGGCTGAAGAAACCTTACACTTAGAACATCCAAAACAGAGCTGGAAAACCATCACTCAGAACATTTCAAGCTCGCTTTTGCAAAACTTATCTGAATGTGTTCTAAGTTCTAAGTGCTCGTCCGTCACTATCAAGGTTGGGTAAACCTTTGACGTGATTGGGTTGAAACGATGTAAACGTAAATTCCGATCGAAATAAGAGGTCAAATGGGTTCCATAGGAAATATCGTATAGATGGCATCAACAAAAAGCGCTTAAAACAAAAACTAAGCCAAAATGGCACAAATGCAGCCTGCATGGTTTGGGGAAAACGAGCTGGATGCAGTCGGAAAGCTGAATGATGTGCATACATTTGCATGTCTGATATTGATATACACATATTTTAAGTATTGGTGCTGAGTTGTAAGTGTACAGATATCCGTTGTTCTAAGTGCATGGCTTAGAACTTTTTGTTCTATGTGTTGGGTCATCTGGATGTTCTGTGTGACTCCTTTCTTTAAATTAAAAACATGTTCTAAGTGGTTGTCCGTCACTACATACAAATATGTTTCAGCCGGGGGGTGTGTGGTAGGCCGCGAAGAGGTGGTTCCAAGATTTTTAGGGAAACCCACCAAGGCTGCATGGACGGAAACCCGAGCCGCTCGAAAGTTCTCATGGACCAGTCCAACAGCCGACATTCTCGACATCAAGTCACCCAAAAAGACTCGGTTATATAGCCAAGTTCAGCAGTTTGGGCAGGAGCTCTGTGACATCAAAGCAAAGAGTTACACATTGCAACCTAACCCCTAGACCTTAGCATAGAGCTATGGAAGCGACTAAAATGTGGTCAAAGTGTCGTTAAAACTTGGACCCTCCACAACTGAAATGAGGTGCGACTATCAGCCACCCCAGGTCATGAGGTCGTTCCACCCTCCTCCTCTCCCTTCTCATTGTAATGGCCTCCAACCTGGCCTCCTCTCCCTTCCCATTTCTTCTTCACTGTTGTCTCCCTTTCCCCCCCGAATCTCCCTGTCTCTATGGACTCGCACAATGAAGAAGCTTTCTCAAGCCATGTAAGCGCCTCGCCCGGTCATCACCTGGCACCATTTGGCACTTTTCAGGAAAAAAGGATGCTCCAGTCGAAAACAACCTGTGTAAGCTGGCAAAGCAAAGGGCCATGGTTGCATAAAGACAAGTGTGCCAGCTCCACCATCATCATCCTGCTGCAGAAACAGAAACGCTGAAGAACATAAAGATTTGAAGTAAGCATGATCCAAGTACCAAATCTGGTCATGAAATTCGGTCCTCTAACTCATCTTTGTGGCCACTGGTTATTCGCACGTTCAAGGCCTGCCCAAACAAATTGCTTGGCCGAATTCTCCAACATAGTAAGCATAAGCAAAGTCCAGGCTGCCTAGGGAAAAAAACACCCATTCAGAATCCGCAAATCAAAGAGGTTCAATACCCCTTTGCTGATAATAGAGGCGAAAGGGTAGATTCACAGTGCTGTTTAAACAGCGTTAGTTTCTGTCTATAAGTTACTGGCTCATAGATCGTCAAAATTCTTGGTGCACAGCAGTTTGAACAGAATCGGTCTTGGACCTCACTACTGGGTAGTGACTACTTAGAAACAAGAATGCTTTCTCAACCAGATCTCTATCCCTCCGTCCCTCCCGTCTCTCCCCAAAGCCTGTGGCTTTCCCTGGCTCGTCAACGACATATCAAACCTTAGCTGAGCCCAAATCCTGTCACCTGGATGGTGCTACTAATTGACTCAGATGCATCAAAAGGTATTCGCTAGGCCGAGGATGACCAAAGGTATGCCCGTTTGCCTTTCTGATAAGCCAATCTATGCGAAAGTGCATCGCTTCAGGCTCATTTTCACTTGCTCACTTGAGAGGTGGCTTTCGAAAAATTGGTTGGTGCGCAAATCTTGTCTCAGCAGTCTCTCCTTCAGTTCAGCTGAGGAGCACAACACGCACAGGACCCTCAGAAACTTTTGGAGCCTTACAACGTTGCTGTGGTGATGGCTTGTGCGATAAATTTCTGTCTCGGATTGATTCAAAACAAGAAGGAAGGAAAGGCAATTCCCTGCTTGGACTTTTTTTCTGCTGTGTGACACTTGCAATGCAGAAATGATTTGCTCTCAAGACTGAACTCTGACACCCACTTGAAGCAATGACAGTGAATGTCTGGGGTGTGCTTCCACCTCAACTCAGAGCCAAACAACATGTCTGTCCTGTTGCATGCTGACTGGTCAGCATGCAATGCTGAAAATCAAGAACTTCTCTCTGAGCCGCTATGAATCAAGGAGCAATACTAACCGTAAAGAAACTTTTGGCTTTGTGGTCATCCCGTACACAGAGAGGGAAGGTCAGAGAAAACTAAAGCTTTGTTTACCTTCTTGAGCAGAGCCATCTGGGAATATTTTGGCACCAAAGAAGTCTCTTTCCTGGGGTTGAAATCCTTTTTAAAATTTGCAAAGCACCTATCAGAGAAGCAGTCCTTCGTTTGCATCTTGTGACCTGAGATGGAGATCAGAAAAATATTCAATCAAAGAATAGGTTCATAATTGTATGAAATCACCGTCTCTGCGCGTGTCACCAGAACAGAAGCTTGGCAAGTGCAATTCAATAGTCAGGCGTTTGTGGTATGTCCGGTTTGGGCCTTGAGCTTGGAAACATTGGGAAATGTAGATATAAAGTATATTTATATTATATATTTGCTTATTTTAGTGTGGACTGAACGGCAAGATAGAATAGAGTAGAGCGTTTGCCATCTGAGTTCACTTTCGGGAAAGACACGAAAATGTGTGGTCTCATCACCCTAAGTCAAGCACATGGCTTCTTGACCACGTCCCGCTAGCAGGTAGGAGGCCATCGCTATTAGGTTGGAGGCCATCGCTATTAGGTAGGAGGCCATCGCTACTAGGTAGGAGGCGATCGCTATTAGGTACGAGGCCTTTGCTCTTAGGTTCCTTTTGCTTTCCATTGGCACATCTAGCAATCTAGCCCCAAAGAACTTATGGATCTTCAACAGCAGTGCAGTCCCGGTATTCGCACGGTATATGCCGCCCTTCGATTAGCTGTTGGATTGTGTATCCTTGAAATCGCATGACTCCTTTGGACAAGCTAGTTCAAGAAGTTGCTTGGAATCCTTTGGATATCGCTTCGGGTGATCAAGGTTGTCCTAGTGCAGCGGCTACCAATCAAGGGTGTGGGCACCCTTTGTTAGGAAATGTTCACCATACTCACACCATGAATGGTGTGAAACAAATCCTTCAGTGTCGCCATTGCAAGGGTAGGCTTTCTATCAAGTGTAGATTGCTTAGCAGGAAGTTGTTGTACACGTGCGGTGCCTCAGGCGCAAACTGGTTGTTTGAAAACAGGGTGAGCAAGGATTCCTTTCATTCTTTTCCGAAAGCATATCTCTCGAGGTGCTGCATGGAAGGAGTGATGGCGTCCAAGAACGGGCACACTACTGTGCACTTTGTGGCCGAGAACGTGGCGTTGATGGCCTCGATGTAGGTCTGGGCTTCAAATTGGACAAGTTCTGGATGGTGTTTGATCGCTTTCAAAATAGGTTCTGCATGGTCATCTACTTCTGATTGGCAAGGTTTCAGCCTGTAAGGCCTTTGCTTCAGTTCTGCAACCACCAGATTTGAGCTTGCGCTTGGAAGTGGTAAGTCTACTTCAAGAACCCTAAAGTTTACGCTTCTTACTCTATTCCAACATGACATTTGCGGTCTACAGCGGATCGGATTAACACGTCCATTTTGCGTGGCAGGTACAGCACGGTCAGATTTCCGCACCCGTTTAAATGTATAATACTTATAAGGCTTTCAGGTGTGGAAATCTGACCGCAACTTAGGTGTCGACATGTTGCACGTAGGATTCTAAGGGGAAAGGGTTTGTGATGTTTTAGAAGTCAAGAAGCGCAACTTTTGGCACCCCAGTGTATTGTATTGTTGTTGCTCAAGCACAGGTGTATTTGTTGTTCATGATTGGTTCGCCAGATCTTAATTCTTAAAGGGCTCTGGGCTTGACTTTGCCCTGTACATGTTTCCATCATTGTCCATCTGAATTTGCTGTCTTGTCAGAAAACTAGCAAGCGGAATTGATTGTGCATGTTGCCAAGCTTCTGAGGATGTACTAAGAATTGATTATGCATTTTGTTATATTATGTATGTATATATATATATATACGTGTATGTATATATATATATATGGTGAGTGTTTTTGGGGATGGTGTGCCAATTCACTGCAGTCTTCGATGTTTCTCCAACTAAACCGTCACGTGGAATGAGTGGACATGACTTTATGATACTTTTTGGCTCACTGTAGTGTTCACAAATAATCTAATATGTTTGGCTCTGTCAAGATGTGTCCGGCTGCCACCATTCGCCAGCTGGGTGGTTGATGAGCCCAAAACGTTGAGCCCGGAGAAGAGCTGGAGTTGATGCTAGGCACCGCGCCTATCCAATAATTCGGAGGCTTCCCCCTGGCAGCTTGGCTCAGATTGAGGGAATGGTGTTGTTCCCCAAAATTCACATTTTACATGGTGCCAGTCTCCACAGCGGGGGGCAAGAAGCATCATTGTGATGCATTGGCATTGGCATGCATTGTCATTGAAAGCTCATTGTGGCTGCATAGAAAAGTTTGCAGTACCCAAGTCAGTTCTTGCTTTTAGAAGCGAGTGAGACTTGCTTGCCCCAGCAACAGCTTCCTCTATTGAAGTCTCAGGTCGATACATGTCAGAAAGAAACATTAGCACTAATGCAGCATTGGTCAATCGTGACAAAGGCGGACACAAAGTGCTTCGCATGCCTCAGAATCTGCGCAAGGAAAAATCGATAGATTTCAAAATGAAGCTTTGCTACATTGCCCACCAGCAGCACAGTATGCTCGAATTAGTTTTCTCTCATTCCAAGTGTTGTTCTTCGCTCTTTGTCTATTGCTTCACTCATCAAAGGCACAAGAAAATGTCCTTGCAGCCAGCATCACCGTCTATGAAGCCCCAGCCTGCAGGATCGTTGATCCACCCCGAACAAACAAATATAGACAAGAAAGTTTGTCTCTAACGGATCGAATCAAGAGCCTGTACGATTTGACTCCAACCTCTTTGGCATACACCTTCTTTCCAATACAAAAACAATGCGCATTCAGTGAGGTCTTCTCCAGCTCTGTTTCGGCCTTTGTCTGCGTTGAACATTCGAATGGTCCCCACCTAGCATGGAGCACTGGGGCTTTCAAGTGCAAACAAACCCAGGGCACACAGAATGGTCTTCTTGAAGCTAGTTCAAGGTGTCCATATCGAGAGTTGGTCCGAGCTTGTTTTGTAGCAAGTGTGACAGCATTTTATCTGCGCAATCGAACATTCTGCGTTCTGCTCTGGGTCTCACCAATCTTGTCTTGCAGCCACACTCATTGAAGGAAAACTCTTCTATCCGCCGACCCCGGCAGGGGGGCGCGTCAGAGAACTACCGAAGGGCGAGAGACAGGTCTGATCACCGAAGGGCTGGAGACAGGTCTGAAGCTTGCGAGAGGCAGGTTGCAGAGCCTTGGAAGTAGACAAAAAGCGACGTTTGGCACGAGCGAGCGGCTTCGGTGGCCTTTTCTGAATGGAATTACATTGGGTCTAATACTGTAGCGACACCGGGGTTGAGAGGGCCGTTGAAGGGATGCAGGAAACAGTTTTCAGGCTGGCAGGCAGTCTCGGTTTTACTGATACTGGCGTCAGAAAGCGACCTTTGGCAGTGAGCCAAAGGTCTTGGGGACCATTTTCAGAGGAGAATGTCATTGGGTAGTACCTTTGTGTGGCTGTCAGCAGGAGTTTTGCTTCCGCGGTCGGTCTTAGTGTTCCATTTATTTGGACATTTGGCACTGAGTGGCGGGGTTTAGAAAGCATTTTTCACGTTGAATTTAATTTCTTCCTTTCAATTGTCCGATAGCGTGATAGCGTGGCGGAGGCGTTCCGAACGGACTGCTAAGGGCTATAGTAGAGACAGGTCTGAGGTCTTCGAGAGCGACGTTTGGCACTGAGCAAGAAGTTTTGAGCACACCAGCAAGCCAGCAGCAGCAAGCCAGCAGCAAAGCATTCGGGGCGATGATCAAAATCATGGAACACCCAGTCCTTGCAGCCTCACAAGCTACTTTGAGCTGCTTCCGGAGCTCGATTTTGGATCATGTTTATCAATGTTGGATCAAAGTGTGCGACGTTCAAATAACAAAAACACTTACAGTGTGTTTACTGTTGTTGAATGAAAATAGCACTGATAGCAACATGCTAAAAACCACATAAATATCGATGTTTCTGGCAGCAAACATAGAAGAAACACTGTCAGAACCGTGATATTTGCATCCAACGGAGTCAAAAAATGTCGTAAATACTACGTGTTTTGCTTGCTAAGGATCAAGAACATCGCTATTTACCGTGTTTTTTGGTCCCTAATGCAAAAACAACTAGTGAATACCGTGTCTTTTGCAGAGTTTCATCGCCTGCGCAAAACCCTGCCCTAGAAGAGGCCTTTTTGGCGCAGGGCAACAAGACCAATGATCAACAACAGCAGCAGCAGCAACAACAACAACAACTGGGACAGCGACAACAACCCTTATGGAACCACCGGTTTGCGAAGCTGTAGAATAATTGGAGAGACTCTTGGAATTCCCGTTCATACTGAGTCATAGTCCTACTAGACTGGAGTGTACAAAGTACATCCCATCATACTGTAAAAGTCTCCTGGTGGTGTGGCACTTCCAGGTTCTGAAAAATACAGTACTGGGCGCCCGTGCTAGATCGTACTGCTTCTCGCTATCACCACCTAGCTCAGCTGTAAGTATGGAGCTTCAAAACCCTAAAGCTGTGAAGCCAAGGGGTAGCCGTTGGATAACAATTTCGCAACTTGGAGGTCTCTGCTAATCTCTGAAGGTCCAGAAGAGTCTGTCCTTTCGGAAATTGTATACAACCTATATGTGTATATATATGATTATATATATATGTGTGTGTGCAATATTGCCGCAACAAGTGCTCGAAACATCATCGCTGCTTGCATGCCAAGTGGAAGGCCTTTTCTTCTCCTGCACGCTTACTATTGGCAATGCCCCAATGTGCATGAAGATCAAGAAACCAAGTGCATTGCCAAACTCACACACGAAGCCAAAAGCACAACAAAGCGCATCCCAGCGCAACGCTGCGCAACGCAGCACAGCGCAACACACAGTTGGATGGTTGCCTGTTCAGTCATTGCCACAATAAGTCATCCAAGAAGCAACTTGAGGCCCCCTCTTACCCAAACAACTCCATGATAATGCAACTGTGCACTTGTCGAGTTTCACAACCCTGTGCTGTTGGGCTGATGGTCTCTGTACCCCCTCTACAATCACTTCTTGTGAGCAGCAATCTCAATCAGCAGGCCTGGCATGGAAAAACCATGACGTGTTGTGATTTGGCGACTGGACTCAAGCAAAGTCACAAACTTTCACGTTACTGGGAGCAAAGGGCATCGCTACTAGGAGCAAGGATGCTACTAGGGGCTCCTGGCCTTACTACTAGAAACAATAAAGCTACTTTTTTAGCCCGCTCCCCAGCTACTAAAGGCATCACGACCGTCAGACAGAAGGATTCTGGAGCACCTGTCTGCCCTGATGCACATTTCACAAGCACAAATACAACCTTCCAGCAGCTCCAGCAATGCTGGCCGTCCCAATCATCCCGGGCAAACATATAAAGGTGCGGTTCCTATGGCTCCCACTCCCAAAAGCGACGTTTAGAGCTTCGACGAGAAATCCAACATCATCTGACAGGAAGGATGGGGTGAAACACTGTCGATAGAGGCGTTTCGTGTCAGGCTGCAATCCAACGTGGTTGACCAGCCAATGACAGTGTGCCACAGTGATTGACCGTGCAGCTTTTCGCGTCCAAGAGCAAGATTGGACTCAGATCAAGAGGTCTCCTCTTGTTCCCCTTGCCACCAGCAGTGCCAGAGTCCTCTCCACCTCCAACATGACAGTCAATGAGTCCAAAATTGAGTCTAGTTTGTGCACCAAACATTCGGTTTTACTCTTTCTTGCTGAGGTGGAAAGGTTCTGCTTGACTCAATTCCACGGAAGTCGGTTTCTCATGCCCCTGGGCGTAGATTAAGCTTGCCCAACATGAAATTGAGAAATAGTGAAACACGATTGCCAAAACCCCTTTGTCAACATTCCGCCACCACAAAATCCCACAAATATCGCAAAGAATCTGGATGGTTTCTGGTAGCCGTGACACACCAGCAGAGTGCTAGGCAAACGGCCCGCCAAACCTCCACCGTTGCCGGCATCACCATCCTCTGGCTGGCCTTGAAATGTGTTCCCCGCAGTTGTTGCGTTCGATGTCAATCCCAGCACTACTTCTCGTGCAACAATACAAATCAAACTCAAAACCTACCACCCTTCAAATGCTGCCGCTTCATTTTGTGAAACTGGACAAGTAGTGTTCAATAACCCAATAAGGGTATGTGCGACTTGGGCTTCGACCGCTGGCCCCGTTCGTAGGCTCTGTCCGGCCTCAAACGGCTATCTTGGTTCAGCTACACGCCAGAACGATTCTTCTGTATATATATATATACAATGATGATGTCATGGGCAAAAAAAAACCTCCTGCTGTATGATGAATCATGACGGAATGAGTTTCAGTTATATATATATACATATACTGTTCACAATTAAGGGATGGAACACGAAAGAGAGTCTGAAGAGTTCTTCCATTGGTTGCTGCCTTACATGACTTCGGAGCCTTTAAATCGGCTTTTGTGTTGGTAGCTTGCTTCGCTTGTTGTCAAAGGCAAAGATCTGAGTGCACTCGGCTTTCACTGACATTTTCAGCCACTTCCATGGCAGCAATCAGCTTGAAAGCAACGTCGCACAAAGATTGGCTGAAGGATACTTTTGCATCTGTTGCTTGTCTCTAAATATCATTGGCACACCCAAATGTGTGAACAATTATCACTTTAAACAATCTTAACACCGATAGCAAGTGTTCATCTCTTTGGGACAAAATCTGAACTGATTGTTTCAATGTTGCCTTGCATTTCTCAAAGCTTCTCAGTGTGCTTTTGGCACATGCGCCAACACAGCGATCTTCTGACCTCCACTTGCGTGCACAGTGCCTGTGCAAAGCTGGTGCCCAGGCCGCTCAATTTTCGTTTGAAAAGGTAATATTAATATGATCTAATAAGTACTCAACATGTTGATACTCGGATATCTTCGTGGCCGTTGACAATGTGTTTTTCGGCATCTCACAGCTTGACGACCTTGAGCAAAGTACGACCGTCACAGAAACATCGCAGGATCCTTTCGGTTGAAGAAACGGGTAGGAGGCTTCAGGCTTTTGGCCCAAAGATGACAGCTGACGTCCAGAGTGCATAAAATGTGTAAAAGTCCAGACTTTAGCCGAGATGCTCATCATTGGTCCTTGTCGTTGAACACATGTGACCAGTCCAATGGGTTTGTTTGGTTTTCTACCACCCTCTCCAACCTTTTTACTACTGGTGTTGCATCCACAGCCTCGATAGCAACCGCCGTACTGTGCGCAACCATTGGGTCAACAAGGTGGTTCCCCAATTTTGGTGGTGCTTCGGAGAGGAAAATAGCGAAGACTTCCTGCACAAACCAATCTCATTTTCCATCGCTCCTCTTGCTGGCAAGTGAAACTTTGCTCAGATGCCCACAGCCCCTGACCGGATCAATCTGGTACTACATTTCATTACATGGTCGTATTGAACCAGCTAGGGCCATCTAGGCTATGCTACAGGGCAGATCATTCTAAATGTCTGCCACAAGGACTTGTTCAAGTTTGATGGGTGAACGCCACGTAAATAATCCTCAAACTGTGGGAACTTACGGGTTTGGGCTCGCTTGAACAAATCCATGAGCTCAAGCTCCTTCATTGACGCATGTCAGGCTTTCAGTACATGTCCTTAGCCTTGGCTGGAATGGAAGGGACTCCGAATACACCCTGACAGTCCACAGAGCAGCCACTACGACCGTGAATTGAGCTGAAGGACAGAAGCGTTCTCCACTGACTTCATTCGCTTGCTGAGCTTGGAAAGCAGGCCTCTGAGAAGGTGAGCTCAACCAATTTGCTACTCTTGTCTGTACTCGAAGAGCGTTCCATGGAGCTAGGTTTCACAAAACAAGCTATCGAATGAACACAACCGCCGCCTCGCCGCTCTGCAGCCACCTCAGGGCGCATTGGCTTTGCGTGTCCACGAGGAGAATACATGTGCAATGTATAAGTATACATATATGACAATATATATATGACGTGGAAAAAAGAATATATATATATATGTATATGATACCACGGAACAGACATAGAAGAACCACAACACTAGACTTTCAGGCTGACTTTTCAGAACGCCCAGCTCCGGATCACGCGGATCACGGTGGGCACTGACACTGAGCCATGCGCATCCTTAACAACTGGATGTGGCCTTAGAAGCACGTTATGAACCACTCCGACATCAGTCTTCACAAGCTGGCAAACAAACGTGTGCTCCGGAGAAAAAATGTGAAGGGACCGCACGATGCCGAACTTGCATGTTCGCGCTCAGAACCTGAACCTACCAAATGCACAAACTGCTTCAACTCCAGTGCAGGGTCAGTTCAGTAGCCGGCTAAGCCTGAAGCTACATTGTTGTCTTTGGCAAAGATCATGACAAAGCATATACAGTAATGAGTACAAGCTAGGATGAGCACATAATATAATGAAAAAAAACGGGGCTGCCAAACCCGTCAAACCAGGTAAAACAAACAAACAAACAAACAAACCAACCAACCAACAAACAAACAAACAAACAGAGACACAGACACAAACAGAGACAGAGACACAGACACAGACAAAAAAACATACAAACAAAAAACACAACAAAAGAAAACAACGCAAAAAACAAACCTACAAACAGACAGACAAACAAACAATCAAACAAACATGCAACAAAAACAAAACAAATAAACAAACAGACAGACAGACAGACAAACAATTACTGTATATAATTAGACAAACAAAAAACAAACATATGAACAACTGCGCTCAAACCCATGACGACCTAGAGCAAAAGCTGGCACACTACCACAATAATTTGAAGGGCTGCAAGTCTCCAGACAAAGAGACTCACAGCTTGAGATGCAGACACAGCTTTTCAGAGAGCAAAATTGACTGGGAGATCCAACAATCAAGAACTGGCTTGGATATCTATCAGGTCTTTCTCAGAGTCTCTTTGAGATGATTCGATCAAATTCAAAAGTATCCCTGCCTTGGCTGTCCTCTGGTCCTGGGTCCCGACGAAGAGCAGAAGCCTTACTTGTTCCACACCATCTAGCTACTGATGTGCAGCTTGGACTCCATAGGGTCAAGCTTCAAATACCCAAAACAAGCAACATGGTGGCCAAAAACCTAGTTTGGCGCGTGGTCAGTTTTTGGCTTGTATGAAAGGATTCAAAAACACATGAAATCAATTCAACTCATTGTCATCTGACGACCACTCTATCTAGTGCGCACCAACAGTCAGCATGTTCTGAGCGTTATCAACTTGACATTTACAACCAAACACGGGATGTTATGGAAGGATTCAAAATGTGTCTGGGGGTAGTTTGCTAACAGCAAAACTGTCAACCAATGAAAAATATATCAAAAGAAATGTCTATTTACATATATAACAATTATAACACCCAGAAAATACGTATATAGAACTGTCTAAACCACCTGGACCTGTTTGTGGAGGAAAATGGTCAGCCAAGGGGCACTTCAATGATTATTTCAAGGAGTGTAGACCTCCGACCATGTCCATAACTTTGTCATCGACCACAATTCTCCGACAGAGTCGTGTTGCATCCAACGGGAGGAAAACAAACACCAAGCAAAGTGTAACTAGTAGCGATGCACTTGTTCCTAGTAGCTTCTTGTTACTACTAGTAAGGCACTTGTTACTAGAAGCGATGCACTTGTTCCTAGTAGCTTCTTGTGTAATTATATAATGCCTGGACTTGTGGCTTTTATTTGTGCCAATGCGTGGTTTTGTTGGTGGCACGAGGGACATTTTTTGCATGACCTGCGCCGATGAGTAATTTTTCTTTTGTGCGGCGATGTAAGGCCTAAGGCAACGTTGTGGTGACATGCAGTAATTTATCTGGTGATTTGTCGTGTTGGAGGGGATGATTGAACCTGGCAGCCTGGCACAGCCATCAAAGGTGGGAAGTGACTCTGGCGCCCCTGTTCTTGATCATCAGTGTCTTGCCACATCCAACCCACGGCAAGATGATGAACAAGTGAAATGGTTGTCAAGCAGTCGCGCTACCTCTTAGCTACCTTCTGCACCTTACCAACATGCTGCTTGAGCCAGCTGCATTTGTCTATAGTTCCGAAGCTTCGCTCAAGGCTTTTCTTGGGTATATACAATAGCATATATATATAAAAAAAAGAAACATATATACAAAATACAAAACACACTTTTAAGCTTGTCTATGCAGTCGTTTCCACTCGCGTTGCTGGTCTTGTGTTGCCGATTCAGCCGAAGGGTGTCCTACTTGCCTTTCTTCGAACTTCCCCACCAGCCAAGAAGCCTCCACCTGCAACTGCAAAGGCCGCTCAACCTCTCGATCCGCCTGCCAGTATGCAGTGGGAGAAGTTCAGGAAAAGTGTTTGTGTGTTCAATGCAAAACAAAAAATTCAAGACTATGATGCTGATTCGACACAACTGCCACAAACCAATCAAAAATGTCAGAGCAAAGGTTAACTGAACAGTTAAACCTTAATCCCCCAAAAGTTCATGTCTATGCTTTGTATTTTGTTTAACCCTTTGCAAACTCTCCGAAAAAAAGTACAATTATTGAAAATTTGTAGTGTTGCATTCTAGACTTCGAGTCCTGAGACATTCGCGATAGGTCTTCATTGGTCACTCTGTTTGCGCCCCCGGCTTTGGGTTGGCGTTTGCGACCAGTGCGGCCACGTGCAGGCCTGCTGCAAGGTGAATTGCATTCTCAAGCAGGTTTGATTGAAACAATCAATGAATCAAGGATTATATAGTTCTCCTTCCCAAGTGTCCAAATCGTTCAAAGAAAAATCGCACCATACTGAAACGGTTTGTAGCACTTTTGGGCACCGAAAACTATCGAGAACAACACCGAAAGATACACATGATAATCAATCATGGTTTTCCAAAGTGGCAGGAACTTGAGATTGCAGCGCACAAAATGACACGTCAGTGTCTTCTCTGATTGGCGTTTCCCTTTCGATCCAACGATGAAGGCTAGGAGCTAGCGACAACGGACAACGCACAAGGCCACACCTTTTTGTGATCTCAGGAGCAACGTCTCTCCCCAGGCCTTTGCAGCGGGCCATGTGAAAGTTCTGATGCCCATCGCGGAATACCGTGAAAGCAAATATGGAGAATCAACGCGTGCCTTTGCCGTGACTGGTAGTTGGGTTTGAAAGAATCAAGGTGTCCACTTGCCAAGTACAACTTCCGCCTTCAGTCGGAGTACTCTCACCTCATTAGTTCGTTGAACGCAAGCATCCGTTTGTGAATTGAACTGCGCGGTTCTCCAACGCCTGAATACTCTTCATTCTTAAGCCAACCTCTGTTTCGAGTTGAGTGTCAACTTTAATGAACTATTTTTACTTATTTTTTAATACCTTTCCCACGCTCTTTTTGCCGCTCTTTGCAAAGGTGCCCGATTGGGCAAAATCGAAATCCAAGCAGGCAAAAGGGCTGTCAACAAATTGAAGTAGTCGAAGTAAGTCCGAGCAGCACAGAACAAATCAATGCTGAACAATGTCACAACAAATGAAAAATCAAGCACAACGCACACGCCGGCTTCCAACCTTACTATACTGCGTTACAAAACCTTGAAAACTCGTTCGAGAAGAGCCAATGCAACACACCACCCACAAGAGAACTCAGGTCTAAGACTAAGATGCGGCGACCAGAAGTCACCGACAAATTGACAAGAAAAAGCGGCGCTTCTTGAATGTAATGCTCTTGCGAGCACACTTGAATGGTATGGGCACTGAACTCTTGTACCAATGTTTGTAGCGCAACCACTTGCTGGCTTAACCCGGGTCCAAATGAGCACAAAGAGAACTTAGTGAGTGCGCAGCCAGCGTCCAGAAGTCCTTGAAACACTTGCAGGAGAAAAATGACTAGCCCTCCGGGACCCCGGCTGCCCACAAGAAATGGAACCCATGACTAGTGATAAAACAAATGCTGCCCTGATTGCGAATCAAGTCTGCTCTTTTATGATCGAATCTGTCAAGTCAACACGGCGGCTGCACGCCACTCCCGGACCGAAGCGACCATCTGCGGAGGCTCACCAAACAACTTGCTATGCTGGAAACCTGCAATGTCGCGTACAAACCCATCTGTTCTCAGTGGCTCCGAAATGTATCTACTGCATTAGTCGGCGTGGCTGCTTCGCAAACGTCCCCGCCGACGTGGTGAAGCGTCCAACACGCAAATCGGAGTTGTACCAGGCCAATGTCGGTCTGAATTGCCGGCACCAGGAAGCAAAGGGACATCTGTCAACTCTGCACTACGCTGCGTTGACACGCGAAAACCAAGTCCTCTCGAAACCGCGAATCCTCTTGGAGGAGCTTCTTTGTAACCCATCCCTTTCGCACACTGACTGAAGTGATGAAGCAGAGCGTCGCGATCCTCGCTCAGGAAGCCGAAACACTGCCGCGCAGTCCGTGTGTTTCATTACTAAGGACAGTAACTTAACATGTGACTCCCTTCGTTGACGCTTCCCGGGTTGGGAGCGTGGCAGGTTGCCCTCTCTTTCAGCAAGTTCCCATGGGGCTGCTGAGCGATCTCCACTGCCAAGGTGTCTCTCATTGCCAATATAGCCAAGTAAACAAAAGGATCGATCGCCATGATATGTAACACGTCTATCAAAACAAGACAGATGGGAAACTTCTTCGGCCTTGAAAAAAAACTCCATTGGCATTGCGTCTGGCTCGTCTGCTGGAGACCTTGAAGGTGTAGTAAAGTGGCGAGCAGATAAGCTGCTCATCATCTGCCAGCTGAGATAGCAACGAGGACTCACAATAACGTTTGGATTCAAAACCAACCTGTTACACTTTTCATCTTTCGGAACTGCAAACCTGCCAACAGTACTCACCTGATCAAACTTCATGACACTAAAATCAACTAGCAGGCCCCAGGGCATCCCACTAGCTTCCCAGGGCGAGCGGACAATCTCATCAATCACAAAAAGCGAGGGCCAAAGGAAGGCGCAAGTTTGCACGCGGCCCGCGTGCTTGGACTGGCATTGCACTGCAGGCGTTGCTCAGGATCCTAACTTCAGGTTGCGTTGCACGAGGTTGGTCCTTTTCTGGCTCCAAGGGCTTCAGCTTTTCACTCTCGTTTTTTGAGGAGACTTCATGTAACGAGGTTCGGGGTGGGCTCTAAAAACCATCGATGTCATCCAATCTCATGTTGGCGGCATGCCCAAGGATTCGAAGGAGGCATCTGCCCTTGCAGGAAGTAAGGAACAAATAATAATAAGTACTCAAGGCGCTCGAGCCTGGCATGTTGAGCTTCTGACATCCGGCATCCACCCGAGCGGAGTCCAGAGGTGACTTGCAGCAACCAAGTGTCAGCCAGTTCAAATTGATGACTAGCTGCTGTAGGCACAACACCCTCACTTGCAAGAACCTGCGGCGTTTGCGTCATGCATGGTCATCAATATCAAGCCAGCCTTTTGTTCTGTAAGGCATCCTCTGCTGCGAGGTAAAAAGGCACATGCTCACAAACGTTGGAGCGCTGCCAAGTGGACATGATGGTCAAAGAGGAGGGAGCGTTTGTTGCGGACAAAAATACGTTTGATCAGCAGCACGCTGCTAGTCGAAGTCCAGCAACTCTTTGTTTGCAAGTGTCCACCAGTGCTTCGTGCGCAACTTGCACAGGAAAGACATTGTTCTACCTGCATCGGACTACCTCTGTGACATGATGCCTTCTGGACGAGCAATTTAGGAAAGGTTGATGGTTGCACAAAGCTTTTGACGCTCACACAATCTTTGCGGTCGCTTCTGATATCAAGAGCCAGTCTGCTAGTCCTGTCACAACTAGCCTGGGCCAGAATACCTGAAGCCTGCCGACTGGCAAACGTCAAAGGGTGACGAGGACCCCTTTGTAGGAAACAATGGATAATGGAGACACTACTGACCCCCCCCTTCTGCTGCCTCTTCTCGCTCAATCGAGCTTTCGCCTGTGAATCTGGCCTGTCTGGCCGAAATTCTACCGTGTCCGTCCGTCCATGTGTGCGTGTGCTGAATCAAAAACGTTCCTGTTGCTTCATAAACTATAAAAAATAGTTGCAGGCACCTTTCTTACCTCACCCCCTTTCCACAACCGCAACCCTCCTCGCAATCAAGCCTCCCCTGCTGCGGAGAGGAAAATAATTCCTTCACTTGCTTGTTTAAGCTAGGAGAAGTATTTGGCAGCTGCCTGCTTCAATCGAACAAAACCTCTTACCCAAAAGCTTTCTCTTTCACCTAGGTATTTTTTTGAAGGGTGTGAGTGTATTTAAGTATGCATATTGGGTTTACTTACAAGATTAATAATATCATATCTATTTATTGATTTGTTCATTACAAAATATACCTCATCTGATCGAGCCTGTGACCAGCTCATTTCTTTAGTGAGCCTCTCAAGCCTGTCCTGTCATTCCAAAGACAAATCTAACTCTTGTCAATCCAACCTGCTTACCTGCTTCTTATCTCTTGTTTCGTCAATGTTCACGATTTATCTTTCTCCATATAGACTTAGACCAACTCATCCCGACCCTTGTTTCCTCATTGGTATGGAGGGACCTCTCAAGCAAGCATCCAGCAGACTAGCATCGTGCATGCCCCTCGTTTCAACATGCCGCATCATTCCTGACGGATCCAATGGTTTCTTCCTCAAGCCACCGTTTGCGAAAACGGCATCTGATGCGTTGAGATTTTCTGTTCACTCGGTGCTGTCAATTCCTTTGCGATCAAATACAGCAGAGTCGGAATAGGATCAGTGACCAGTAAATACTGCGCAGCAACAAATCTTGGCGGGAAAGTAGCTCCTGCACTTGCAAAACGAATCTATATAACTTACCCTCCTATCTTGAAACCGCTGAGATTCCAGCCGTTCAGCGCTGCACCCATCAGGTTTTGGCCCTGCCAGCGTGGCAAGCTTTTCCGGAAACGATGCATTTTGCATCTTCCCACACAAAGGTGTTTCAATCTGAGTGCGTGTTGAGACATAAGTAGGCAACATGAAAACCTTCAAACACTTACCAGAACGGACAGCGTAAGAGCGTTGGCCGTTTCAAGAATACAGGATTGTTGTGTGGGATGGCAAAGCAAACTAAGCATACAGATGAAGTCATGCTAGGTATGAAAGTGAAACGCTGAGTACAAGTACAGTAGTACCATACACAAAGCCAAAAGTCTGACATAACTCACATTCAGAGATCAAGTACAAAAAGCTGAATAATCAAACGAATAGCAATGGAGCACCTTTAAACAAAAAGCCGGCAAGCGTATGTTCATGGTTTGGTGAACTTCCTTTATCGCTACCCGTCATGTTCAAAATGCAATGTGGCAAAACATGCTTAAACCTTCTTACTGGCCCACTATGCAGCCGATTGCCAGGCACCAAATACTCATGTGTAAATATCCACATACGGACAGAAATTCATGGGCATTACAGTGCTACTGTTTTTGTCCACGATTTTTCCTCCACCCGTGTCCTCTACCACCGGCAGGCGAGGATCCAAATCACCTCAAGGATCAAAGTTTCAAGGTGAAAACTCACAAATCAACCGCAGAAAAATGGCAAAAGCTTGAGCAAATGCAAGTCGTCCATGAGCAACGTTTCCTCTGTTCCTCCTCCCAGTATTGCGCAGCACCTTCAACATCAGCTGCACGGGCAAGAGAAACCTGCAAACCGATACACGCCCTAAACTCAAACACACCTCAAGCCATGCTATGGGATGTTCAAAACACCAATGCTGGAGGCCGGTGACAAAAAACTCGCACAAGTCTTGAAAGGTTCGGATCATCACCGGGGAGAGGACGCTACTAGGAGCAAAGGGCATCGCTACTAGGAGCAAGGGGCTCCTGGCCTTACTCCTAGGAGCAATGTTCGCCACTAGGAGCTTTTTCCATGATTTCTACGCGGCGAATCATCGTGACTCAGCATGAAGGCAGTGAAACTGTCCAACCCAAGAAGCATGTTGATTCCTGCCTCTTTCTCTTCTGCAGCGGCAGGCCTAGTTCTTCAGTAGCTGTGTTCAGCACTTGAAGATTTGGAAAGGCGAACTTATTAGCACTGCCGCTGTTTGTTGCCAGGTATTCAGATTGGTCAAGCTCCTAGTAGCTTCTTGCTCCTAGTAGTAAGGCCAGGAGCCCCTAGTAGCGTCCTTGCTCCTAGTCGCGATGCCCTTTGTTCCTAGTAGCGTCCTCTACTCCATTAAGAACTGGTTTGAACCTAAGGCACCTGGGTGGGCCAAGACCTCTGCCAGCCACGTCCAACGGGCGCGCCTGTGGCACGAGAGCAACGTGTCGCAGGGAAGAAAATGCTGGCGATTCCCCATCCCCGAGACATTGCTCCTTGCCATCTGCAACACCATGCAGAATGTGTGCATGTGCAGTATGCATCTGGCAAAACATCCAAAGCCAACCCTCCAACAAAGTGCAAAACAGAATGAACTCAGCTGACTGTAGTTGCCTCGCCAAACTCAGCGCTGGAGAAGCTGTTGGAAGCAGGCGGCGTTCCACCTGTCCAAAAATCACTTGATGCGAACGAGGGAATCCTGTGCTAGAACAGGAACTAGAAAACAAACAACGCAGAACAGAACCCTTTTGTTGCGGGCTTTCCTCCATTGTCAGCCATAGCAGCCATTGCATGCAACGCTCGCTGTTGAATACGGCCTGATTTGTTCCTCGCCCTGTCTGGCCTGAGAATGGTCGGAGCGAGACAATTGAATCGCACTTGTGTGTTGATATTTGTCTTCAGAATGGCGTAACGGTAACATAGTAAGGGGTAACTACTAAGCTTAAGGAGCTACTAGCTATGACGCAGGAAAGGACGGGCTTCCACTCGAGGGTGGTGGGAGCTTTGTTGAAGAAGCCCTCACACTAGTCACTATGCATTATCTTCCTCTCTTTCCTTTCTCGCTATTCTTTGGCGTGTATTTCTATCTCTGTCTCAAAATGTTCTCCTCTTTCTTCTTCAACTTGCATGCTGCATTCGTTTTCATGTTGATTTGGGTCCCTGCCTTCTATTGCCTCTTCATTGTCTAGCTAGCTTTGCAATGTTTCCTCTCAGCTTTTCTCTATTACTCTTTTCGCTCTTTTAGCTCATCATCTTCCTTTCAGTCCTCGCTAGTTTGGCTTCAGTAAGCAAACCCTGTCATGGCAAGGTTTGTGACCGAGTGGATTGTGGAATCAATTCATATAATCTAACCTACTGCAAGTATGACTTCACTTATGTTGTGGCGTTGTAGTTCTTCTCGTATTCGATGTGTCCTGTCAGTGTTGAGTGGCATCAGTTTGTTTTGTCTGCCTTGCGTCTCACTCAGCTGTTTGACTGTCGTGTTGTTGTTTTGCCTGGCCTTTGTCTTCTTGAATGTTGCTGTCAACTACTGTTGATGGACGTACTACCCTTAGTTGCTCTTCAGTTCTGGTTGTTGTTGCTGTTGTTGTTGTTGTTCTTGTTTTTGTCCTTGCTCTTGTTATTGTTCTTGTTGCTGCCCTCGTTTTGTGGCTTGGGGTTTTGGAATTCTTGAGATGCGTCAGCCTCATCTGATGAGCTCACTGCCACGTCTGACATCTCCACGCCATAAAAAGATGTGTCTTTTTGATGCCTGGTGTGCTCTTGCATGAGGTGTTTACCTTCCTCGCTTCAAGAACCGGCTGCCACCAAGTCAACATTCTGGCTTGTCTCCTTGTTGCGGTACTTCGGTGTAGTGATCGTCCCTAGCTCAATGTACGCGGTGAATTTGCATGTCCATTCTTGAAAGGTGCAGAATAAAGGTTTGAGTGTGTATCTGTATATAGATAGATGCTGTGCCTTGCGATGCCGCTGGTCCCTGTGCTCCTCCTACTTTTCGGGCCATTGCTCACCACCCTAGTTTCCAGGGTCACGACTTACTCTTCTGTCTGTTCTTTGCTGTGTGTTTGTCTGTCTTGAGTGGGTTTCTGTTGTTCCTGCTTGACTGTAGGAGCTCACTTGGATATGTTGCCAGGATGCATGTTCTGCCGCCATGTGAAGTACATAGTGCATGGGACGATTCCGTGTCCCACTCGTTGTGGCAAACAAGTTACAATTTCACAGCTACGAAACCTGCAGCATAACACGGATTGTATCGTCCTGATGGATCACCGAGTGCCGTGCAGTCGCTCTCGGGCTGACGGTGGTTCAGGCCTTGGTGTGCAAAGGCCCGTTGTCAAGGTGCGGGGATCATTTTTCAACAAACCAAAAACGCCAAGTCAGGGACCAAACAACTGCGACAGCATTCTCTGTTGACCGAGTAGTTTTAAAATGAGTTTGCTTCACATATCTCAGTTTCTCTTTCAATTGTGGACATTATATCCTTGGTGTGCCTGCTGGCGCGTTTCGAGTCGGAACCGCTGCTGTACTGCATTCCCTGTCTTGAATGAGGATCCAATAGGTTGGAGGCTATCGTTACTAGGATGGAGGCCATCTAGTCCTACGATCCCGTGTGATTTGAATGAGCTGGGACGATCGGCAATGGTGGACACTCTGATGCAAGCGAAGCCGGCCACTGGGGCAAGAACGGAAAATCTCTCGGCTGGTCCGCAAAAAAGCCCAAGGCACCTTAAGACATATTTGTCATGAACTTTGGGGGCTCTGCCGGGCTCTGCTTAAGTTCCAAGCTTCCCAAGCCCTGCAGACCCTATTACCCTATCTCCTTCTTAGCGGCCTGGCCCCCCCCAAAGAAATAGCAACAAAAATATACCAGCATAGACCCCAAACAGCTTAGTCGGCAAGAATTGTTGTTGTGATGGGCAGCCACAGCCTCGGAAAGCAATGCAAACATCACAACATTAGGACAACACAACAGAAGGACCAGAAAAGGACAACAAAGGAGAAATGGATGAGAAAAGGAAAACAACACAAAGACACAACACAACAAAAGACAACCTGTGACGGACAACGCCAAAGACACAACAGGACAACATGAGGGGAGCACGCCAAGAGGAGAACAAAAGGAGACAAGTGGAAATAGGCTGGCAGCCGCGGCTGATGAAGGAGAACAAGGAGGTAATAGAAGAACATGAGGAAGAGAGGACCGAAAACATTGTGACAAGAGGAAAAGAAGAGGACATCGGTATAGGGTATAGGGCATACCGGCGCGGCCTGAACTTCTTGTTTCGTCTGAGAGAACCCCGCAAGAAGAGGACAAGAGGGGGGACCAGGAGAGGAAAAAGAGAGGACATCGGCTTCTGAGTTGTATTGCTGCTGCCTAGCTTCTTTGTCAGGCACGCTTGCACGTTGTCATGTTTACAGGCTGACAGGCTGACACATGGACATGCTGCGGTACTGCGGTCTTCTCGCCGCGCATGCGCACTTGTTTTCTCAAATTGGACCCTTTCATTCTTGGTGACGGTGCTTCGCGCGCGCTCTGTCATGGTGTCATGTAAGTAAAATGCTACCATGCTGCCATGTGGACACCACCAGAACACCAAGAACAGGAGGACAAGAAAAGGACAACACGGGAAGAAAAGTACAAGATGAGGAAAAACAAAGGACAAAAAGGAGCAGATGTCAACACGAGGACAAAAGGAAGTCAAGAAGAGGACAAGCAAAGGTCAAGAGCAGGACAAAGGGAGGACAACAGGAGGACAAGAAGGGGACAACAGAAGGACAAGAGGAGGAATAGGAGAGGGCAAGGAGAGGACAAAAAGAATACAACAAAAGGACAAGGACTGGAGACGGGCTGGCGGCCGCGCTAAGCTGGAAGAAGGACAAGAAGAGGACGACAGGTCGCCAAGAAGAGGACAACATGAGGACAACACCGGGACACAGCATTCATCGGCGGCCTGTGACTGTGGCCAGCTTCTTTCTCCTAAGAGAGAACCCTAACAGTAAACTACTTTCTGCTCTTCAAGCTGCACGATCGCAGGCCCGGGCTAATGCCTGACCACAGTGAGACACTAACCGGCAAACTACGAACGAAGTGAGCAAGCCAAAAGGGCATATCATAGGGACTGGACGTGCACGAACCTAAAGCACCAGGAGGACAACAGGAGGACACTACGAGGACAAGAGGAGGCGGCCAGAGACTGTGGCCATGTGGCCAGCTCTAGAGAACTGCAACAGTGAACCGTTTGGGGTATATCATATTTGTTAAAAATATCTATATATGTCTATGTTTCTTTTAAACTTTGAATACCAAGCTCCGTCCAAGGCCCTCTCCGTATCCACGACCACTGCCATGGCGTCGCCTCAGAGTGAACAACACGTGTCAAGCAACATCCAGTCCTGAGGACCTTTGTGTCGGCCAAACAGCTCAACGTTCCCAAGAAATCTGTAGGCCCTGAGGGACAAGTTACATTTCTACTTCGACAAAGCTAGTCACTTCAAGTTCAACAAAAATGCGAAATTCAGAATGGCTCTGGGACCAACCTCGCTAGTGGAGAGTCATCCAGACCAAGGTCGTCCTGGACCAAAACTGCTGTAAGGACAAAACTTGGGACGTCTACCAGAAATGAAGCACTGAAAGACTGTAAGACACAAGTGTGGCTCAAACTTGCTAAGTTGCAATGCTAGTCCGTCCAAAGACTTTTTTTAGTGCTCCTCAAAATCTAGAAACCATGTTCATGTGCATCACACGAAGGGGTCTCCTCCGTCCTTGCATGTAGTGGCTTCTCTTGCTACCGACTAGTTCCTCACACTAGGCCTAAATGGAAAACACAAAGCGTCTCTCTTCTTCTTTCTGTCCGAAGAAAAAAAACACAGCGTTCCTCCTCCAGCCAACGAACTGTGCTTGGAGCTCGGCGGGCTGGCTTTGCCTCAAATTGATCTTCACTTCGATTGACAGAGTTTTGGCTCAAAATGACCTTCAGAATGACGCAGCGCGAAAAGTCATGAAAAAGAGCAACTGCAAAGCGCTCTCGGGCTTCTTAGAATCGTGGCCAGTCAAGCACTGCGTTTTCCCAGTCAGAGTCTGTCCAAGCAACCACGACATTGATCCATCCGTCAGGCTTTGCAAGTTGGGCCTACCAAAGAACTCTCTCTGGATTCTGGAAACTCTCAAGCTAAAAGAAACTCTGCCTCGAATGCTGTTAGTGACTCTGGACATTGTTCCATTTCTAGAACAAGATGGAGCCCACGAACCCAAATGCAAACACGTACTCGAAAACAAACACCCAAGTTTTGTGGGACACTCTTGTAGGACACATTTTTTCGGAAACCTTTGTGGGACACTCTCGTGCACTCTTGCGCGACACCTTGTATGACACTCACTCTTGTGGGACACTCTTGCGCAACACTCTTGTAGGACACTCTTGTGGGACACTCTTGTAGGACACTTTTGTGGGACAGTCTTGTACGACACTCTTGTGGGGCACTCTTGTAGGATACTCGTAGGACATTCTTGTGGGACACTCTTGCGGGACACTCTTGTGGGACACTCTTGTTTGTCACTCTTAGTGGGACACTCTTGTAGAACACTCTTGCGAAACAGCCCTGTACGACACTCTTTTGGGACACTCTTGTATGTCACTCTTGTGGGCCACTCTCGTAAAACACTCTTGTGGGGCACTCTTGCGGAACACTCTTGTAACTAGGACTCTTTTATACCAAGACACTCTTGTAGGACACTCTCGTGGGACACTCTTGCGAGACACTCTTGTGGGACAGTCTTGTTTGTCACTCTTGCGGGGCACTCTTGTATGACACTCACTCTTGCGGGGCACCCTTGCGAAACACTTTTGTAGGACACTCTTGCGGAACACTCTTGTAGGACTCTCTTGTGGGACACTCTTGGGCACGCTTGTGGGCACACTCTTGTGGGACACTCTTGTAGGACACTCTTGTGGGACTCCCTTTGTAGGAAACTCTTATAGGACACTCTGGTAGGACCCTCTTGTGGACCACTCTTGCGGAACTCTCTTGTAGGACACTTTTGTGGGACACTCTTGCAGGACGCTCTTGTTGGACATTCTTGTGGGACACTCTTGCGGTACACTCTTGTAAGACACTCTTGTGGAGCACGCTTGTAGGACACTCTTGTAGGACATTCTTGTGGGACACTCTTGCGGGACACTCTTGTGGGTCACTCTTGTTTGTCACTCTTGTGGGACACTCTGGTAGGACACTCTTGCGAAACAGTCTTGTATCTTGTGGGACATTCTTGTATGTCACACTTGTGGGACACTCTCGTAGGACACTCTGTCGGAGATTGTTGTACTTCAAGTCTGCAAAACGAGCGTTTCGTACGAGACTTCCTCCAAGAGTCACATGTCAAGTCTCCAAAACGAGCATTTCGCAGGAGACTTCTTCCAAAATTCACACTTGAAGTCTGCAAAACAAGCGTTTCGTACGAGACTTCCTCCAAAAGTCACGCGTCAAGTCTGCAAAACAAGCGTTTCGTTCGAGATTTCTCCAAAAAGTCACGCGTCAAGTCTGCAAAACAAGCGTTTCGTACGAGATTCCTCCAAAGTCACATGTCAAGGTCTCCAAAACGAGCGTTTCGTACGAGACTTCCTCCAAAAGTCAAGCGGGAAGCCCCGTCGGAGCACACACATCAAGCAGCCCTGCCAAGCAGTTTCGCGATTCCAGCCCCTCCAGACAACGCCCTGCGCCTGCCACGAAAATTTACGTGTCCCGTCTAACACGCGCAAAATACTGCGCCTGCCACAAAATGTGACCTCGGCCACACCTTGCAACCTCACGATTCCTTGCGCCGCCTCCACAAAAATCGCACTTCCACACTTCAAAACCCGCACAAAGTACTGCGCCTGCCACGAAAAGTGGCAATGTGACAATATCATATCATGTGAGCCTCAACAAATTTGCACCACACCACACGTTTGGATTGGTTTCGACACGTTCTGAGCACACTCCCATCCACCAAAATCGCCATTTCAGCTAAGACACGAAAACAGAGCTTCGATGCAACACCCTAAACGCAAATCCCAATGTCACAGCCACATCCACGCCAATCCTTGCGACTACACAGAAAACTGCGGATCTCACAAAACACTGCGCCTGCGCAGTGAAATCATCCTCCACACTTCAACATCTTACGTTTCCTCACGATTCCTCGCTATTTCACGCGAATCTGGCCCGTCACGCTTCCACGCAAAACCCCTCCAAAAGCTTCCCCCAATGGTAGCGCCTTAGCGCTCTATTGCGAACGGCGGCGGTTGGTTGACAACGGTTGCGGTCGCTCAGACAACGAGTCGCGAACAAGGCTCTACCCCAGACCCCCAGAGTTAAACGAGAACCCTTCGCTACGCATTCAGGAAAAACATTCAAAGTGGAAAACAGGCGCCTTTCCCTCCGCTTGCAGCAGTTGGTCTTGCTCCTCATGGTGGAAGAAAACTCAAGCGCACATCTTGTGACCTACCTCTCTAGCGTGGGTCGGCGCACAAAGATTCTAGGTTGCAGGCCATCGCTATTGGGTTGGAGGCCATCGCTACTATGGGCGCCATTGCTATCAGGTTGGGGGCCATCGGTTTCTTAAACAAAGAAAAGGAAAAAGAAAAAAAGGCACCCGGGAAGTTCCTCGATGACTCGGTCGCGCATTTGAATTTGCAGCCGCAAAGCTTCTGCTTCCAACTCCTCCAGATGTCATTCAATGCGGACCATATGTAACGCATCGGCTCTTTGCATGTCTCACGCGTCGACCGACGTCTTTGCCAGTTCTCAAACAAGGCATCGACGCCAACCAAAACCCCGGGCAGAATGAACGCTTCATTGGAAGACATCAAGCGCAAAGCGGTAAAAATGCTGAGCTTTTTGTGGCTTTTGACATATACTCTTGAGAGGTCACGGTGGTTTTGTATTGGCAGGCCCAGTATAAAAGGCACGCGGCGCGCCAGGGTCCCTCGGGTAAAGAAGTGGATTGCGAGAAGGGCCGAAGCGAAAGCGACGCTTCTTTTCTTCAGCGGATCAACCGGCCAACCTCCTTCCAAAGATCGCCCTGCGCGTTCCAGCAAAACTGAAAGCTGTAGGCATAGCTCCAGAGCCTTTGCGACACCACCCTGGCATCCGCTTCCGTCTCACGAGCGCGCAAAGACTTGGGCATGGATTTTTCCAAGAGCTTCCAGAAATTGTCCAAAGCTTGCGCGCCGGCCACGGATGCCTGGCGGCGTGCGTGGTGTTCAAAGAAACATGAGCTTCTTAAAATCCAATCGTCACCAAGCTGCTTCATTCTACCAACCATATTCTGGAGTCGCAGGCGACGCAGCGATGCGGCCACGCGGCGGAGTCCACGACCGAGCACGCGTCACACGCATGGCCCCAGGACCCATACGAGTATATGTACACCTAGTAAACGTCGCGCCGGTACGTATGCACAGCAAGATCCAACATAGAGGTCCGACGACTGTCTCTAAAGCAAAAGTGCGAAACCCAAGTCGACCACAAGAACCCACAGCAACTATCTAGCCCCTTTCCAGTTCAACGGGCCCTGTCCACGATGGTAACAGCGGTTGAAACGAAGTCAGACAGAGGATCAGATGGTTAAGTGAAAAGGTCCAAGGCAGAGCCCAAAACCCACGGATGGACTGCGCAAAAGCTCTTCAACACAGGGTGGTCCTCGAAAGCGGAAAACGACCGGCTTCAACGCAACAAGAGACCGAGACACAACGAAAGACGAAGTTGGGTAGTATGCTGCGTGTTGGCGGCTGTGTGTGAAACGGCTGCGCGCAAGCGTATACATTAATACGCCCCATCTGGGCGGCGGACGAATCGGACGCCCGGAATCGGCCACCAGAACGCCGAATCGGACACCAGGACTCGGTCACCAAGAAATTGGAATCGGTCACCGGTCGCCAGGGATCGGTCGCCAACCCGAATCGGTCACCAACTGGTTGCTGATTCGGGGTTCTCTCCACCGACCCGAAACGGGCGGAAGCAAGAAACCCACTGGAGAGCCCTAAACAAAGCCCAAACAAACCCTGGAGCGGCGAAGCCCTAAACCAGACCCGAAGAAACCCTAAAGTTGCTCACCCCAAGCCAACTACAAACAAACCTCAAAAAGAAGCCTAAACCAAGCCCAAAGAAACCCTGAAGAAGTCAACCCTAAACCAAGAACAAACAAACCCCAAAGAAGCCAAGCCCTAAGCGAAGCCCAAGCAAACCCGCCTGAAGAAGCCAAGCCCTAAACAAAGCCAAAACAATCCTGATAGAAGTGAAGCCCTATACCAACCCTAAACAAGCCAAAACAAAGCCTAAAGAAGCCAGCCCTGAACCAAACCGAACCCAATCAAGTTCACGTAAAGAAGCCAAGCCCTAAACTTTTAGGGCTTGCGCCCAGTCTGCGCCAACACAATTGTTTCTCATCAGGGATTGACGAATTTTTCGGCTTAGGCGTCCTCAAACCTTACCACTACTTTCGCGTACTTTTGTTTTCCTTTGGATGGTAATTTTACCCTTTGGCATAATTGAAGCTTGGGGCGAACCCCTTTGCGTGCTTTTACTACATCCTTAGAAAGATCCTCTTCCCCTTTGGAAGGGTTGACGCTTGGGGCGAACCTCTTCGTGGTCGCTGATTCGTGGTCGCTGGTTCGAACCACTGGTCGCTGATTCGAAGTTTTCTCCCCCGCCCACCCCCCACCCCATGAACACAGTATGTATGCCTGCGAAGCTAAACCGGAGGCCCCGCGCATGTGCCCCAACATGTATAGCGTCTACTTGCGCAACATGTAAAACGTCTTCCAAGCCCCAAAAATTGAAAAATTGCGGTTTCGCGCGGGGCCCCGGTTAGCGTCGTAGACTCAAAGAAGAGACGTGAAGGACCAATAAAGCAAGCGCATACAAAGTGCAAAGGCATGTATAGTGATGGAGTGAAACTTTCGAAAAAAAATCAAAATGACGTTTGGACATCTTACATAGGAACTTAGAACATCATAAAACGCCACAACTTAGAACATCCAGACCTTAAAATAGGATCATTCATGTAATGTGATGATCGGATGTTCTAAGTTTTGCCCGAAATAATGCTCCACATGTTCTAAGTTCATGTTCCACATGCTGCGCTCAGCTTTTTCTTCCCTTTGCTCTGTTCTGGTCTTTGTTTGGTCATGCTCTGTACGTGGAAGCTAAAAGGCTCGTAAATTCAGATGTGCAGGACCTGTTAGTATATACGCAGTCAAAGTGAAAATCTTTTTTGGGAAAGATGCAAGTAAATTCTCTTCTAAGTTCAAAGTAAGAACATGTGTTGTATCGAAAATACTTAGAACATGCGCCACAAACTGCAAAAAAAATTGCACACTTAGCATTTGACGCTACTCAGCTGCAGAACAAAGAACATACAACATGCACCGCGACCATCCACACATGAAAATGTACACACAAATATTAATTGATTGTATATATATATGTATATGAAATGCAGATTTCCTGGCAGGCGCAGCGCTTCGTGAAGCTTGAAGTGCAGATTTAGTGCAGTAACCTAGGACGAGTTTCAAAACCAAAAAGTCACCCAGGAAGATGTTGTATAAAATCATTTTTTAAACTCGTATCAAAAATGAAAAAAACTCCAGATCAAAGGGTTCTTCCTTCTCCCTTTACAAAAACTTTTTGAAGTAGTGATTCTTCATTGGACTAGCCACTAAAGCTTTGGAAAGGTGATGTCACTGTGCCATGTGGTTTTGGAAACTTAGACCATCATGCAAAAAATCACATTCAATCAGCTGCTCAGCTGCAGAACAAAGAACATAGAACATGCACCACGACCATCCACACATGAAAATGTATACATACTCATTGCAATTGATTGTATATATATATGTATACGTATATGAAATGCAGATTTCCTGGCAGGCGCAGCGCTTTGTGAAGCTTGAAGTGCAGATTTTGTGTGGAAACCTGGGAAGAGATTCAAAACCGAAAAGTCATCCAGGAAGATGTTGTATAAAATCATTTTTTAGACTCGTATCAAAAACTAAAAAACTCCAGATCAAAGGGTTCTTCCTTCTCCCTTTACAAAAACTTTTTTTAAATGGTGAATCTTCATTAGACTAACCACTAAAGCTTTGGAAAG
>CAXAMN010000114.1:691219-716321 GCA_963970005.1 Durusdinium trenchii
ACATCGTCTTGAACGAAGAAGTCATCTAAACCAGCAGTATAGCCATTCCACCCCTTTCATCCTGCTTCGCAAAACCGTTGTAATCTTGAGGGAAGAGATCTTCCAACACCAAAGGCAAACAACTGCTTAATGAACTGATCTTTTGCCTAGCTACCGGGCTCAAGTTGAATAAAAACAGCTGAGCAGCAACTTCCTGAATATAGTGTTCAAGAGTCTTTAATCTATTCCAACTTCCTTTCCATTGAATCTGACTAATGTTGCCGCACTGCAAATATTCATGGGTAGCTCCTGAGCCACGGAGCATTCCAGGTGTAGCTCCTCCTTCCGCCTGGCGTCGGGGGATCTGCAAGCGATCCATAACACTGTTCCACTGCCGCCTGTACGCAGCGGTTGATGCTGGAAACAATTTTGTGTCCAATGCTTGAAGGCCAAACACGCACCAAGCAAGAAAACTCAAAGAATCATCATCGACTCTAACGTGTTGTTTTCGAGCGAAGCGTGAGGTTTTAGGGTTTTTGACAAAAATGTACAACGAACGTGTCTCCAGCATGGAATCAGGGGGGAAGATCAAGTCCCTCCGTGTCAGTTGAAGCAATTCGTTGGGGTGCAACATTCCGCCAAACCCGAGTGCGGTGATCGCAGCAAACGACCACCACCCCCACAGCAGGGACAAACAAAGTACTGCGCGCAAAACAGGAGCTGAAAGAACGGCCCGGCATTGGCCAGGCTCCTCTAGTTGCCGCTTCTTGTCAACAGCCCAAGCGCCACTTAGACATGATCTAAACTCTGGGCGCAACTGTTGCACTGCTGTAATGGCGTAAACTAGCCAATATCGTGGAGCTCCCTGCTTGAACAATGCAAGCCCATAGCCCTTAAGACCCAAGTTTGCAAGCTCAGCAGTACTTAGAATTTCGTCCAGCGTCACATGGGCTTCAGTAGAACACCAAAGCCCGAAGGCCTCCAAGCATTTCTGCATTCGAACAGAGGTCGCCTGCGCAAACCCGCCCATCATATTCAAATCCCCTCTGGGCTCATAGCTGGAAAACTGTTTAGGCCCAGGATTCTGTTCGATGTCTCCTGCCAGAGGAGGCGATACCACCTCCCAACAGCCGAATCCATCCTGCTGATGTCAACATGATGTCAAAGGTGCTGTGTCGCCGTCAAACAATGCTTTCAACCAAACAGGGACAGGTCGACTCGGAGGAGGAACCGGGCCATCCCTTGACGGCCCGTCGGCCCGATTCCATGCAGACCTGCAATGCAATGTGCCCGGGTACAAACCGCTCCCAATCAGATAGGGAAGTGTGCTTCTCAAAATCCTGCTCAATGCTTTGCTACTGCTGCGGCCCTTGGCCACTGCCCCCATGGTGACCCTGCTATCTAACAATGCAACAAGACGACGGTTGTAGCAAACTTTTGAAAGTGATTTGATCCAACTCTTGTAAGTTCTGCATTCCAAACAATTGATATGACCGGAACGTCGGAATTTGTATCGAAACAACTCCTTGTAAGGAAGACACTCACATAGGTCCTCGACCCACTCTGGGTCGTCATGCCAAGCCCTGTCCCACCGTGTGCCTAAGTCACAAGAATCTTCTGCAGCATCTGCCACACGGTGCTCCAGCTTCCGCTTCGTCGAAGATCGGTGCTCTGCTAAACTCCCAGCTGCCATCACCTGACAAAGTGGGAGGGGGTAACTTGCAGAATACGCACTGACTGCTTCTCCTGGGGTCGGAAGCTTTCCGTACACCGTCTTGCAATTTCGCTTGCAGCGGGAAAGGAAAACAGGGATTGATGCTTTAGTGAACGAACCCTCAACGGTGAAGCGCCTCCCCTTATAGTTGCAAGAACATTTACCACTGAGAGGGACATACCAATGCTTGTTGCGCAGCCATTGACTGGCTTTTTGAAAAGCAGATCCAAAAGAACAGAAGCAGAACCGAGTAATGGCGCAGCCCAAGCCGAGCAATCTCTGAAAGGCAGCTAACCGGAACATCACTGACGACCCTGGTTGCTCACAAGACACGTAGGCTCCTGCTTGAAGAGCCAGTGTCAGCAGAAACGCTGCAGAGTTTGCTCCTTAGTCAAGGCATCGTCAAGATCAAACCCAGCTGGCTCAGATTTGGATCTGAGCCTAGGCCTTCTCAATGTGCCAAAGGACCAGCACGGGGGTGCTGCATGCCATTCACCTATTGCTCCATTGTAAGCTAAAGTTGCAAGATCACGAAACGTCTGATTATTGGAAAGATCACCGTAACCTCTACCTTTAGCTGTTCGCTCAATGCCAGGATGCACTCGAAGGCCACATTGTCTGTGACAACTGCTCCAGTTCCCCTGCCCCGAAAACAATTCAATGCAATCGAAAACCTTTGTTCCATGTTTCAGTGTATGATTGACCTTCAACTGTTCGCGAGGCGGACTAGCAACAAGAGGTGCATCATCTGGTTGACCGAATTGTTCCTCGTGTTCCAAACCTAGTTCACGCAAAGCTAACCCTGGGCCCTCTTGTAGACGAGTATAGTACCCTCTCTGCTCCGAGTGCCTCCACAGCTCGTCGGTGGCTGCAGCAGAAAGCGTCGTCCGACAGATCCCAGCGCCGTATGGCGAAGCATCCATCATGAAGAGCTGTGGATGAGCTTGTGTTCGCATGTTGGTTTGTATTGCGGGTGCAAGAAGACATAAAGCCATCAACTCGTTCTTTGTAGCCCGGGATAACCTGAAAAGTTCATCTTGCTTCAAACCATCGCCCTCCGTGTACACAGCATCTAACACTGCGAACATCGGCCGCCTAAAAAGGAGAATATGAGTCCAGCAACCCAACAGCCCCTGTAGTAGTTGTTTGCTAGCGAACCCTTTGTGAACTACAATGGAAGTGATGAAGCTCAGCAACATGACCCTGGCTCTTGGGGCTGAAACACGGCCGCGACAACCATCGATCTCGGCTCCCAGGACTACGGCGTGCGGTTCCCGTCGTTGTCGTTTCCCAGGGTGTGCTGTGAGACCAACGTCAACGTAAGCCTGGTTTGCAGCCTCGAAAACCTGTTCGTCACGATTGCAACGCAGGCTCCAATCCCCACTCGTCTTGATCTTCTGCAGGCCAATGTGGTCATCAATAGTCAGCAACTCGTAGAAAGGACCACGGGGGATTGGACGTCTGTATTGCAAGCGCTCTTCCGGAAGCATGCAACCAGCCCGGAGCCGCAACAGGTTAAGGTGGGATTGTTGGGCGATCTCCACCGCCAACGCGTCACCCATGGCCAGGGTACCCAAACACAAATACAATGAACCTGAGTGTACTGAAGGATCATAACATTGTAAATGAGCACCCTCTGAAGCGGAGTATCGGATACCGATTGCATTGCGCGGAGCCCTCTTTGAAGAAACCCTGAAGGTATAATAGAATTCACACAAGTCGTCGGAGGAGATCACAAGCTGTTCGTCGTCGGCGAGCGTAATCATAGAAACCACATAACCGGGGGCAAGAGTTTTGGTGTAGTTCGAATACGAGAACGACCTAGAGTTCACAACGCTCGGGTTCAAGATGAGGCGATCGAACTCGCTGTCTTTGGGGACAGCGAAAAGTCCAACCGTCTCCACTGGATCAACCCTTTCGCAGGACACCAGATTGCATGCCCCCAATTGGTCCCACTTCTCAGCCAACGCCAGCGCCTCCGACTTGGACGCATGCACTTTTGCTTTAGCAACACGAGGCCAGTCGGTCTTTGGCCGTCGCAACACTTCAGGATCTTCGAACGCTTGCTGAATGATTGGATCAGTCAGATATGGACGGGGATCGAAACCCGGAGCCAGCTTCCACTTTATTCTAGAGGCTTTGACAGGCATGGCTGCGCAAGCGTTCAAAGACAACTTTTGCGGGCGGCGTGCACCCTGGTCGTCCTGGGCAGAGCCTTTGCCAGAGTTCCTTCTTTCTGAACCGTCACTATTCCGACTACGTGGACGCGAGTACGAATCAAAAGAGGATTGAATGAGGTTTAAAAAACTAGCAATATCATCGAATTCAAACTCCTTGGAAAAATTGGGGAGTGTAAAAGCTGCAGCACTCAAATTCTTCAGTTTCTCACCGGCTCTACCCAAATTATCCAGGGTTACCTCACCAAACCCAAATAATTCTCAACCAAATCTTCGAGCCTCTCAATCATCGCTTCTTGGCCAGCTGAAACAGGAAAGCCGGCGCGGGCATAGTCAGGAGGAGACCTGCATTGTCCAAGGGCCAGCCAATTCATCGTGATGATCAGCCTCTGGACGCAGATAGCTCGAGCTTGGAGGTGGCGAAGCCGTCGCCTTCTTTTGGGATTTGGAGAAACTGAAGTGTCGGCCGTCCATCGCCTCGGAGGGGACAAGGCCAGAGATCGCCTTGCGGTTGCAAGGCCCAAGCATTGCGGACAGGGTGACAGCTGCGATGGAGAAAATGAGCTAGATCCGAACCAGACCCCGCTGCTGTAGCAATCGCTGTCACCACCTCGGTGCACCTAATTGGAACTGGAAACTGACCGCCCGGGTGGTGGATCCCGGAAAAAGCTTCATGCTCTGAGGCCGTGCAGCTTCCGTCTCTTGGCTCGTAGCCGAACTGCCTATCTTCTTTCTGCACTCCATTGAAAACGCCGCCCGAAGCTGCCCCAGCCGCCTCCCGACCGGAAAAGACAGTAGGGCTACACACCCCCCGTCCTGAGGTAGAACAGCCCGGCAAAGAGGGGACTAGAGGAGAGGGCGACGGAGCGCACTTGGCTCCATCTAGGCAGTCGACGCTTCTGTGGTCGCGCCAGCATTGGCCTTCTTTTTTCTTTGGCCTCCAGGGCTTCTTTGGAGCTGCCTCTTCGCGCCCGTCCTCCTGAGCTTCGACTCCTTTCATGGTTCCTGAGGTGGCCTTCATCTTTGACTCGAGGAAATCTAAGTCCTTCATGAATGCCACGTTGGCTCCAACCCAGCTTGCATTGGCTAGGCGACTGAATGGGCTCAGAGTGTTCGGAAGCCTGTTCTTCTGACAGATGCTGTACTGAGGCTCGGGCAGGGCCGTGAGAAGCCAACTCAACTTTGTTTTGTTGAAGTCCATGGCTGTCTGATCTATGTAGACCAAGCCCCGACTCGCAATGGCCATGAGCTCGATGTTGTTGGACCGGAAGCCGGTTTCCCAGGCGAAAGCCCAAAGGTAAGCTTGCTGTGTCAAGCGGCGATTGTCTCCAAGCGGGCAGCGCTTCTCGATGTAATCCCGCATGAGGCCCGGGCCCACACTTGAAAGTTCTATCCCGAGCTCGTGGGCCGCGTTTGCCATCACGACGGAGGAGAATTTGGGCAAGTCCTCCATCAGGCGAATGAAGGCCTCCCTGGCCATACATCCTTTGATCCCTGCACTGGCCGTGCTTGAAGACTCTCCCCCCCCACCGCTGAGCGCGGCTGAAATCGGGCCCTGCTGCTTTTGCTGCTGCTGTTGACGTGTCAGCTGCTGCATCTGAAGGAGAAGCATTCGCTGGACAGGATCCTGAACTGTAGCCTCCAGATCTCTGATGCCCTCCTCGAGCTCGCCAGTCTTGAAGCCTCTAGGCCTTCCTCCTGCTGCAGTGACTCCAAAACCTGCTCCGGTCTCTGGGCCCTTTGAGCTCGCTTGTGTGCACAGAACCGCATCGGAGCCGCTCCCGGTCCCGCCAAGCTTCGCAGTCTGGCCAAAGCTTCCTGTCGAGGCTCGGTGTTGGGTATTGCTCGAGCTCCATCGAATAAGACTCCTCGGCTTGGTGTCACTGAAGTCGCAGGACGTCTGGCCGGAGGAGCGGCGGCGGCAGGTGATTGCTGCCTCAACAAAGCTTCTAACTCTGACACCCTTCTTTGCAAAGCGTCGAGGTGCACTGAGCCATCTCCTCCAGCGCCGGCCGGATCTTCCTCCACAAGGAGTTCCTCTTCTGAGAGTCCTGTCACATAATCTCCAGCTGTATCGTCGTCCATGACCTCGTGAATCCATTGCTCGGCTACCGCTTGCAGGGCTGAACGTCGAGGTCGACAAGGCTGGTCGTTCAGAGCGAATCTCAAGAGCTCGAACGTACTTGAACTGCGCAAGGGATGAGCTCGTGTGAACAAGCCAACCATCTCCCAGACCAAATCGACCAGAATGCATGGTCCATCTGTGAGCACTCTGCCCCGTGGAGTTTCCATGAGGACCTGGGTGGGGTAAATGGCACAAGCCTCTGAACCATCGGAGGTGCACTGCTCTCTCAAAAACTGGGTGACCTCGACAAAGTCTGGTAGGACCACCATGAAGCCGCCAGAGCGAATCCTCACCAAAAAAGCGGTGACCCGCAACCCTCCCTGTCCCATCTTCCTTGGCCGGCAAGACCAAGAAAAGAGCTGGCAGCTGCCCTGAGGGAGGGACAGAATCCCACAGGGCACGTAGTCCCAACTCGTCTAAGGTCGGCGCAAGAGCGCCGGCCATGGTCGCTGAACACCAAAGAGGTACGCCTCCGCCTCAGCACGCGAGGGGAATCTCCGTGGATGTCACCGTGGCGCCCAACCCCCTGATCTCTGAAGGTCAAATAGTGGTGAGTCCAACCGGCCTGACCACTGGGGGCAGGCTCCAGGATGATGTAGATCTTTGAGGGCAAGGTCAAAGCGGATGTAGTCCCAGCTGAGCAACGACCACGGTCCAACTTTTCCTTAGCTTGCACTCCAGCTCTCAATGCTCGACCCAGACGTCTGAGTGGGCTGCAGCCGTTGCTACTGCTGCGAATGCGCGGCAGCAAATGAGTGACCGGGGCTCAAATCCAGACCTTCGATCTCTTCCGGAGTGAGGGCAGCAATCAGGGCCCTCTCCCACTCTGGAGTGTGAGGCACAAAAGCTGAAGCTCCAGCCGCAACAGGCTCCCAAGATCCAGGATCAGAGGCCGCTGCTGAAGTAGTTGAGCCCTGCTCAACTGTGGCCCGTGCAGGGCCTGCAAGGGCACCCTGAGGGGGGGACCCTGTAGTAGAAGGCGCTGCGGCCCTGCCAGCGCCTGCTTGATAACCTCCTGCTCTCTCAACTCGGATCCTGAGATCCCCAAATTCCACAACTAGCTGGTCCAGCTGGCGCTCAGGCCCCATGCACTAGCCTGCGCCTCAAAGTGTCGCCTTGAGGAAGAGGATCGACCAGAGCGGCAGCGCACCCTGCAAGAAGCCGAGAGCGCAGTCAAAACCACGAGGCCCCCACAGATGCAGCCCAAGCAGCAAGCCAGGATGAGGAGTAAGAGCACCAAGGGAAGGCTGAGGCCAGAGGAGCTGCACTGAACGGGCCACGCCCAGCGGAGCTCTCGAAGGAGATCAAGAGCAAAGGTCAAGCTCATTGACCACCGCTCGAACCAAAAGACTTTGAGCGGTGAAAGCTCACATCACTAAAGGGATAGAAAGCATATATATATATAATTTAGACCAAGTGCAGTGCCAAAATGAAATGTACCATCAATCAGTAAGCTTGAAGTGTAAAAAGCATCACAAAAGGCTCCAGCATGGAAACAGTGCAAACAAAAACTTTCCAAGACCCACCTGCAGTTCCCTGATGTTAGGAGGCGTTCGTTGGCCGTCCATGTCTCCATCTGACTGTGCCTGAGGTTTTGGCGCAGTGACTTTTTTGCTAAAAGATGTATTATTGTGTCGTTTGTCCTTTTCAGTTTTGTAAAAAGACTGTAGTAGACCTCAAGATTCTTCCGTTAGTATTCGTTTCTTTTTCTTTCTCTATGTGTTCCTTCGAGACAGAAATCAGGTGAAGCGAACCGAAGGTCCAAATGCCTGGCGACCTGATTCCCACTGGCTGATACCAACCTCAGACACCAGGCTCAGAATGTACATCCAGTCATGGGAACAAAGGCAAAGGACAAGAGTCACACGCTCTAAAAAGAGTCTGTGTCCTCCACATCCTTTTGCTTCTATTCTGTTCCAAGCAATAGATATATCATAACCTGCCCTTCATCCACTTGGATTTTGCTAACGGCCTGCGCGTGGCTCTTTTGCATCATTTGATTCTTTGTCTCCTTGAGGCAAAATGCAAGGAAGGAATGCTTTGAATACATTGAATGCATCATTTTCGCTCCAATGCCCTTCGTGCAAGCTAAGTTGGGAACATGTGCCAAATCGATAAGACGTCGCTTGATTCTGACCCTCTCCTGCCAACACGGAAGTGTTTTAATCGCAAGCTATTCAGAAATGTCGCATTGGGCCTCAAAGTTCTGCATCAACTCATGCTTCCTGAAGTAGTAGGTGAAAGAAAACAAATAGCAATATGCTATACTCTTTCGTTGTATGAGTTGACCACTTCTGATTATATAGAGCCTCACTTAAGTTATTATTGATGCATTATTCCTCCTGACAGCTGCAAGTCTTGTGTGTCTAGCACTTCATTGATTCCACTTCAAATTATCTGCTGCACAGGGAAATTTTAACAACAAAACTGCAGCAAAGATATGTCAGTGTCGAAGAGTTTGTCGTGGCCGATGCCTCAGTTGCCTTCTGTCACTTTCTGCAACTTAAGTACCAACTGTGCAGCAAAAACAAAGGAGGTGCAAGAATTTGTTGAGCAAACAAGCGTTGAAAGAAAAGCGAACTTGATGACCGCTTGAAGAACGAGAAGGTTGAAAGTCGAAGAGGATGATTGACTGAGCAAAGGCAGGAGAGCAGTGGACAAAATGTGGCTGAGCTTGCCCATGATAAACCTTGCTTGAAAAGAGGCTAGGGTTGCCCGCAAGGACAAAAGGATCTAACAACAAACAATGAGAATTTACTCAAAAGTGACACACATACAATTGCTGAGTCCCCCTCAAACCTGTTTGATCAGTGTCTGAGGCTCGCTCCATTTCACACTCTGCTTCGTGTCAAGTTCCTCCTCCCCCATATCAGGATGGGCTTCAGGCACTGCCAACTTCGCCTAGCAAACTATATTAGACCTTTTCTTTTAGCCCGATGGCTCCTCCAACCTACTAGCGATGGCCTCCTACCTAAGAGCGATGGCTCCTGCAACCTAATAGCAAACCATACTAGTCATTCAAACTTTCTTGGTAGGTTGTGCACTTCAGCATCTGACCAAAACACCCAGTGTCCTCCTGTCCGCCTGCCTATGATTTTGCCCCTCTAGCTGTGTATGCATTTATGAGTATATATATGAGTATATAACTGCTAGCTTGCTTCACTACACCTCACCCTATCTACACATCTCCACTGCTCCATGGCTGTCTCGCTATGTATCTAAAAACACCTACAGTATCTACCAAGCTTCCATGTGGAGCAAAGGCGCCCGACCATAAAGTAGGCGCCCGACTGTAAAGTTCATATTTTTATGTGTCTCCTCCTTCCTAACTCCGTACAAACGTGGCAGCTCAGCTTTTAACTCTTGAATTTCACTTCGGAGGTCTTTGATGATTTCAGTGTACTTTGACACGTGGTAGTTCACCTGCACAACCTGAATAGCGGCTGAGCATCTTTGGCGAAACATGGCACAGGCTCTCAGTTCATTCAAGCCAGTGAAACTATCGAGCACACACACACATGTACATCATGAAGTCTGACAGTACAGTAATGGTCACAAGTTGAGGCTTCTATAAAGTCGCTCTTCCTACAAAATTACTCTATATATATATAAGATTCTCAACCGCAATACCTAAGATCAATCTCCAACTCCGCATGACATCATCAAGGAAAAAAGGGGGCCGGATAGGCTTGTATGTGCATTTAGCACAGACATTTACCAGAAATTAAGGGCAGAGAGGTTGAGAGTGCTCCTAAGGAGAAAGAAGCTTCAAAGTTCAGGTCTCAAATGCTCAGGCCACTCTGAGGATAATAGTAGCTCTTGCTACTAGTAGTAAGGCCAGGAGCTACTAATATGGGGATACCCTTGTTACTAGCGATGCCCTTTGTGCCGTTCGTAGTGTCCTTATTACTACTCTGAGAATAATATAGCGTCCTTGTTTCCTTCCGTCGCTGCAAAGGCTCAGACATTGCGCACGGCTTTTGTCTTGATGTTTTTGGCCCTGTTGGCATATTTCCTGAACCAAATTGAGGATCAAGTTGCACTGTGGGTTGACAATATCCACAATACCAATGGTTCGAAACAAGATAAAACCAAGCTGCAATGTATTGTGTGTGTCTTCATAGTTTATGTGGCACGGGCTGACGTTGGCGATCCTGGGACAGATCATTTATGATAAAGTGCCGTCAGGATTTCTTGTTCGACAGCATCGGCGAGCAAGTTGAAGCTTACTGTCAAGCTGAGAAGCATCACTGTCCGGCAGTTGCCACCAAGCGAATCCTTGAGCAGCCTTGTCATCTTGGAATCTCCTGAGCAAAAAAAACTGGTCAAGCACTCAAGAATTTTCACATCCCCCTTGTCCACTGCTTAATTGTCACAAAAAGGGTTGGACGCGTTCAAGCACATCAAATTAGAATAATAGGGGCAATGAGACACCAAAAGCTCGAACATGCCATGTGGTGTCATTTTGTGCTGTCTTGTCAGCAAAGGCTCTGTAAGGAACAAAAACCACTGCAGAGCTCAGAGCAGTTATGCAGTTCCCCAGAGCAAGCAACGAACGGTTGATGTTGGCCCCTTCAATCATCCGCATACCTTAGCAACAAAGAAATGGCCCAGAGTACAAGAAAAATAGCACAAAGTGAGGGACAAGTACGCTGTATGGAGACGTTCTTTTCTTTTGTTTTACCCGGCCTTTGTTGTTGGTCTGCGAAGCTCGCTCAGACCCTGCCACATTGAATGTGAGTTTTTGAACTGGAAGACTTGCTTTCTGCTTTTTTGACTCGTTGGAAAAGACTCTATGTTGGAAGACTTGCTTCGTTCACCTATATCAAGGATGTGCCCAAACCTTGATAAGCGCACACTATACCCTGAATTGCAAACATAGTGCGATGTGTGTTTCCAATCTGAAGCACTCTCCAAGTCATTCAATTTTGATTCTTCAACGCACGACAAACAATAGAACTGGAACAGTCAAAGTTGGGCAATCGAACATTTCGGCCTGCCAAATCAATCATGGACAACTTGCCCAAATTTACGTGGGCCACTATATCAGCTGTTTTGTCTCGCTGATGTACCATCACCTGCACAACAACTTCCACCACCCCGTTTAGTGTCTCTCTTTGATGCTCTCTTCCAGTTTCAACCACCTGCCTGTAGAACTGCATGACTTCTGGAGCTGGTCACCTGCACTGTTCAGTGATCACACAGTCAAGGAGACTTCGTGAAGGTCTGTGCATTGGTGTTCTTTCTTAACGTCAATCTTACTTTGCGGCCAAGATGCATTCGCCCCCGTGGCCTCTGTGGTCCGGTTTTTGTTACCCTGATGAAGCAAGGCCATGATTTCCTCCACCAAAGAAGTCAAGGGGTACAAAAAATGCCTTTAAGTTATTATCATAGCACAAGGTCCCAAGGTGTTTTGCACAAATCAGCGAATTGCATCATCTCTATACCAACACGGCCTCCGCACTCTCCAGTCCACCTACTTCGCTGATTCCTGACACGGTGATGACCAGCGATCACAGCAACTAAAACCTGTGGATGGTTTCACACCAAGCGTGTTTTCTCACAATTGATGGTGGACAGCAAAAAAAGCAGGCATGAGTGAAGATGTGGCACCCATAAGCTAAATACATCTGCGTTATTTCTGTGTGGCCATCAGCACTTTCCTAAAATTCCCGCAGGAATTTAAGTCAAAAGAGCTGCTGGATGTTGCTCAAGGCATGCAGGAAAATGTATCCTCCTAAACCTACTTCGAACTCAAAGTTGTTTGTATTGCTTGAACAGTATGTCAACAATCACACAGGCCAATAATTTGCACAACATCTTGGAGACATCGCCGGTGTCTGCAGTGGCTTGTGTCCATGGTCAAGTTTTGCAAAGACTCTTCTATGACAGCCCGGACTCTTTTTACAGTTTGAGCCATAGGTTGGGCAGCCCCCCATGTGCAATTTGCCCTTGTCTCATGCGCGTGTGTGTGTGTGTGTGTGTGTGTGTGTGTGTGAGTCCCTTCCGTTGATTTGTAGCGGGGGGGGCCATCCATGCACATGCAGATATCACGGATGATCACCGTGACGTACCTGCAAGTTGTGACGTTCGTAACCACGATCCCATTCTAGAGTCTTGGAGGCTGTTTCAGGATGTCGTCGCCTGTTGGAACCTTTGGTAACTCTACAGCTTTGAGGAGTTGAGACTTTCATTTCAGACCGCCTTTACATACGTTCACCCTTGCTCCTTTGGTCTTTCACGTAGGTTGGCGTGGGGCAAACCGCAATCGTGTCAGTATGCATTATCTCGAGTGTGTCTGGCTTCATGTCAGCCCAGGGTGACCCTGTCGAACGGGGGTGTGCCCAACGATTTCCTTGCCTGGGCACAGAGCAGCTCGCAGCGAGCGTAGGAGGCTTATGGCTGAGTTATTGAATCTAAGTAGGCAGCTTTCGAGCAAGCCATTTGGTGACCAGAGCGGTCCAAGCTGCCCGCCACTTTGGCATGGCACAAGGTGACCAGAGCGGTCAGAGCTTCCTATTGGGGTCAGCCGCAGCCTTAGATGCACATAAGGAATCACAGGGAATCCGTTGATTGATTTGTAGCAGAGGGGCCATCCATGTACTGTGCGCGATGGTCCAACGAAGCGGCCACAGTACATGCGAATATCACGGATGATCACCGTGACGTACCTGCAAGTTGTGACGTTCGTAACCACGATCCCATTCTAGAGTCTTGGAGGCTGTTTCAGGATGAAGAGGTCTTGCTGCTGTCAAGGGCTAATGCACTTGTCGTCGATGTCGTCGCCTTTTGGAACCTTTGGTTTTGGTTTTCACTTAGGCTGGCGTGCGGCAAAACGCAATCGTGTCAGTACGCATTATCTCGAGAGTGTGTGTGTGGGTGGGTGTGTGTGTGTGTGTGTGTGTGTGGGGAGGGTGTCTTTAAGTGAATTGTGCAAACATGTTCACTAAATCTGTTTGCATCGCAGGATGTCCACTCAGGCGGGCCACTAGAGAACATGAGAAAATCCTTCGAGTGCGCTGGCAGCAAAATTGGGTGCGTTTGCCCTTGTCTCTCTGAAGTCACAGACAATGGCTTTTGTGCAACGGGGAAAAGAATATTGAGGCTGCAATCATGCGGAGAGTCCCGACAGAGTCACGACATGCAGGACGAAACTACAGTATATCCACTGAGTCTGGAAGTCGGCGCATCAAAAAGCTCAAAAAAGCTGGTTGCTGCGCTAAACTCTTCGAAGGGAAGCCAGCAAAATGCATGGAGGACATTCAGGAGGGGATCGGAAATCGGGGCTGCAGACACGTCAGTTGAGGTAGAACCATTCCTCGGAAGTCCCTAGAGATCCCCCATTCTGACAACTTTTCAACTTAATACATTGAAGCTAAATACAACGCAAGCTACATTGTCACTACATGTTCACAACGGCTTCAGTTCTATATCCACTTAAGAGAACATAAACGGTTTCAGTTCGACTGTCAATAAATTCGGAAAAGTTTCGAGCCTGCAACACACATGCCTTTCACTGGATCTTCACGAATGTCAAGAAAGTCACTGTCAGGTCGAAGCAGGTCTCGAACCTAAACACCGCAGCCCAAGCTACAGAGGGAAACGAAAAACTAAACTACATAAAACAAAAACAACAATTCATTCTATCATTTTGTGTCGTATTACTCTCTCGGGCCACAAGACAAGTCTGGCAACACTGTAATCTAGCTGCACAGTCTTGTTTTGGGTATCCAAAGACTTTTTGTGTTCAGCACCAACATGTGCCTCGCACAGCTGCTTGCAGCTGCCAAGCTCAAGTTGAAGTTGAAACGAGGCCGCTGGGAGCTTCGTTTGGTAAAACTCAGGCTTTTGCTGTCAACGTTACACTGGAAAGACGGTAAACTCTGCTGGAAGCGGGGGGGGAAAAAAACTCAAAAACAAAACAACAGCACTGCTCCACTTTGGCATATCAGTGTACCGACTGACACAAGACTATCTGACGATCTGCTGCACGGGGCACAGTTGAGTCATGAGGATCCAGGACTGCTAAGTCCCACTAGAACATGAACTTCGAAAATATCCAAAGCCCTTGACAGAGCGAAGTGCGGTGAGTCTTCTCAGTAGCAAATGGAGGCTTCAAACTGCCAATGATTCCTTCTACAACCTTGTTGATTCAAGCCATCAAGCTGATGTGAAATCGCATATTTGTGTTTGCATTTACCCACACCGGGGGAAAAACTCACAGGGGTGGGACTCAAAGCATCATCGCGACATTGTCGCATTGTTGCAAGCGCCTTTGTGGGACTGGAAGCATTTTTGTTCTGCAGTATATATATAGTTCTGGAAATGAACAACAAAGATTTAAACACGACACTTGTGGCTTTGGAGCTGCCACATTTGAAGAGACCTTCTTGTTTAAAAATAGTAGAATGCGCGTAAATGTTTCTTTACTGAAAATGATGCAAGAAATACAGTATCAAGTCATCAGAAGAAACCAGGAGTGAACAGGGACTTAAGCGCGAACCACAACGCATGCAGAGGTGTACCACCGATTCACTTAAACCCAGGACATCTGCACCCGAGAAAACTTATCTTGATTGCGGTATTGCTGGGTGGCATTCTCGTTGTACACCTCAAGGAAGGAGCATTTGATCCTGGGTCTCAACATGAGGTGTGGAGCAGCACTGTGAAGGAATCAACAAATGCAATCAGTTGATATGAGGTTTAATTTATGAAGGATAGGCTCGATAGATCGATAGTTGATAGAGATTTCTGCAAAATTGCACGTGTCACACGTGCGAATTGTTTACCAAGGATCTCAAAGTGAAGGTTGCTCTTCTGGTTGGCCACCTCGCTGAAGAGATCGCGTAGTGTCAGCAGCATTATACCTGGCTCACCTGGATAGCCCAGCATTGTATGGGTTTTGCCGGCACTTGTCGCTCCGTAGGCAAAGACAGTGGCATTGAAACCCTGGATGACCTTAGACTCAGCTAGCCATTCTGGCTGGTTTTACAAAGTTTGAACCTGCTGAGATGCATCCGACTCTTAGACTCCAGCACTTGGGATCAAAAAGCGTGTCGTTCGCTCATAGACCTACAGAACAAACAGCAGCTAACCTTTCTTCAAATCACAATGTGACAATGTGCTTCAAAGGTGCACAAATGGTTTTCGGGCCTCCAAGTTCTGGGCCGTTTCCTCTAAAGCCTGGTCGAAATGGTACCGGCGCTCCTTGGACTTGTTGAGACCTGACAGTCCAGGCTTGGACAACAACCAAGGCACAAACCTACAAGGACAAACGGTTCATTGATGCAAAGCCACGTAGGTAGTCATCAGCTGCTGTTGTGTGGGGATCTTCCAAAATCACCGTTGTGCCATTGCAAATGGTGATGATAGCGTGGCCTGTGCAAACTGCAAGATTTTGTTTCACTTCAATAATACCTCTGAGTTTTCTGATCTTCCACAATCAAAGGATTCCCCCATCTCTGACTCCAACAATTGATGAAGGCCTCCAGCAGAGCGTTCCTGTGGCAGCAATGCACGGCTGCGCACGGCAACCAGAATATTGTGGCCCCCAGGCTTGGAGGAGGAGCCCTCCTCCTAGCAGCCAGCGGGCAGCAATTGAAACAAATGCAACCAAACCAAGTTTTGAAGGTTTTATTTTATCCTTTGCTTGAAAGTTACCTGCCTCTTCACCTAGCTCTCTGGAGGCACGCCCATCAGCAGGACCTTCACTCAAGGATCTCACCTTTGACGGGAAGCGGTGCCGTTCCTGACAAAAACGATGCGAAAATGCAGCCGCGAGCATGTTCCAACAAGGATTGATGATCCGTGTTTCAACCAAACCCCTTTAAGCCATCCTTTTCAAGTCGTCTTCCAACAATTTCCCACCTGGCCGTGGCCAGGGGGTCGTGGTGGCGGCAGGCCCGATGGCGGAGGTGGTGCATGTGCATCATGGGGCCTGCAAGTCGTTTTGGGTGCCATGAGCTGAAAGCAACCAATAACAAAATCACGCAGACATAAATTTACACCACGCAAGCAACAAAATTCGCATGTGCGGCGAAGGGTTTAACGAACTGCCTCATAGCCCCTCGTAGTTTCCTTCCATCACTGCCAGTCTCCACCGCACTTTGCGCATGGTGGGCGACAGCTCCAAAAACAAGCAACCAGCAAAGTCGAAAAAAATGATTTCAAACGAGACTTGCAAGGAAATATGATTTGAAACTGAACACAATTTTCTCAAGTGCATGTCAATTCACTCCCAGTACATGTCACTAGTTTGTAGCCTTCAAATTTACCTCGGTAAGCCTCAATACTTTAAATGTTGCAACAAGAATGGCCATTGTTGCGATCTGCACACTTTGCCTGTAGTCTTAAACGATGAAATTTGCATTTGTTTATGTTTCATGGAACTTCATGCCACGGGCTGAGCCCATGGCAGCAACAAAACACACAATTTTGTTTTCAAACTGCATGTCAAGGCAACAATATACCCATGAAGAACTCTTTCGCATAACCTGAAATCCTCAATCAACTCCAGTTTTGGTGCAACATCAGTTGATATGGGGATTCCGTCAGCGGCTTGTGACATTGCAAAACACCTGAGAAGCTGCAAATCAAAAGCCAGCGTTTTTACTTTCGAGTGTGCTTTCTCAGGCCACCGCCCGGGACCCTGGATCGGATGTCTTCTATGAAGTCTTGAAGCTCATGTGGGAACAGCAAGGCGCCGCCCTAGTACTGGAGATTACTGGAGTGTGTTCCAAATGCCTCGCACGCGCCGTTCATTCAAGACGGCATTCGGCAACTCGCCGCACACATGCATTTAGATGTTAGCCAAACCACATTGTCCCTCGATCGTGCTGGGGCTTGTCGACGCACACGCTGGTGGGCTCTGCTCACCTTTTGTCCTTACCAGCCGCAGGACATATCGAACCTTCCGAGACATGGATTTTCGCACGGTTGAGCAGGTCATTCCATGGTGGCCGAGTTGGAGTCCTGAGGATAAGGTCGCATTGCAGGTCACCGAGGCTGAACTGAGTAAGCTCCTAGATCCATCAGGAACAATGTGAAGCGGCTAGGCGGATCACGACGCGTGCGAAAATCTTGTCGCCCCAAAACCAAGCGCTGAACAGACCTTCACTCAGCTCCAACCCCAAGCACTCCAAAAACGAAAATTCCCCAAAGAAGCAAGCACTAGGTGAGCCAAACGCTGTACACGTGCGCTGTACGCCACTTTTCACACCCCAAGGCATTCGAAGTGCACTTCGCGCTCAACCATTCTCAACAAATGCTTGGGCGTGGGCTTGGCCATTGACGAATCCAAAGATGAATTGCGTTCGGCGGAATTTGTGGCCTTCATTTTGGTGTCCAAAAACCCTAGCAAAACCGGTCTCGCCGTGGATGGCCTCCACAGTTGATTGCGTTTTTTGGCCCTTGATTTTGGGGCCGCCAATGGACAAGATTTTCTGGCATGGTGACAACAACGCCCAGTGTTGGTTGGTCAGTTGCTTGTCGTTTGTTGGTTTGGGTGAACGTGAAGAGGTTGGCTCTGTGTGAGTCTGTTGCATGTTGTTTGGTCCTTGGTAACGCAGTGGATTCCAGGGTTGCCAAAGTGGGCCTCCCCAGAAGCAATTGTTGTCTCTTCCAATGGCACTGACCAAGTACTGCCGCGTGCATTTTCTCATGTGTCAGATGTCAGACATGCAAGTGAACACACCACAGGTAAGACTGCCTGACAAAGTTGTCTGCGACTCCAAGCAGTTCAGCTGCAGATTGCATTGCCGTCCATGCAAATCTGCAGCGACCTGCCCCGCGAGTGGCCAATGGCAAGGCTGTCTATCTCGTACAAACAAGTGAACCGATATCCGCACAGCTCTTTGGAGGCGGATTGCAGAGAAAGCGCTGCGGGGAACCTATTTTGGTCATATCCCAGATGAGGTGCCCCCAGACCTCATAGGAGACCTGCTACAAATTGGCCTTCGCTGCGCCACTCGCAGAACTGTTTGCCTTTGTTGGGCAAGGCCACCCGCCGTGTTCTTTCATCCCTCAGACGCAATCCATTGGTGTGACACTCAGCAGTCCAACAACCAGTCACTCACACATGTCTTCTCACTCCACTTTCTCATCCATTTTGTTCATCCACGTTTGCCGTATAGGCGGATACACATTGAAGATCTGTTAGCACTTTGTGGTTTTGAACCATGGGGAGGCCCCTTTAGTCCTGCCCAATGCTCCACAATCTCTACGATGTGTCCCTCTTCAATTTTGGCAGCTCTGCCAAGGCATCTTACAGTTCCGTCTGCAGCGTCCCAGCAACCTGCCAATCTCCATTTAGCGCCATGACTCGTGCAAAAAAAAAGCAACCTGCCAATCTCCATTAAAGGAACACACTCATGGAACCTCAACAGCTGGTCTCCTGAATTACCCACCAATGTGCACAAAACGTGGGTTATCAGAACCATGCTTAAGATTGCACCTGTCTTACTACAGGAGACTAAATGGAATCAGGCTAATTTTCAATACCTTTTGCATTCATGGCCTGAAATACGGATTGTTGCCAATGTGGCCAAAAAAAATCCCGGGGAACAAGCAGGGGTTGCAATCCTATTTCCTCCAGGATGGAAAGTCAAAGAGGAGCGGGTGCTGGTGAAGCACTATGCTATTGCTGCCTGTGTGGAATATCAAGCCTGTACGATCTGGCTTGTCTCGGCATATATACCTCCAAGCAGCTCGAAATCCTTTGTAACAACCATGCTGCAAGCCATCCTTACGCTGGATGATCACCCTGTCTTTGTTGGAGGTGATTTTAATCGTACTGATCAGCACCATTTCCAAACGTGGGATGATTTTCTGGTACAAGCAGGATTAACTGATGTTGACCCTGAGCTTCCCACCTATAAATTTCAGGAACAAGAGTCTGCCCTGGACCGCTTCTTGGTCCCTAGCTTCTTCCTTGACACAACGCAGCTTTTTGCGCGTATCTATGGCAGATATCGAATTGATACCTGCCACCACAAAGCTTTGATGCTGCGGCTAAAAATGAAGCCTCGCTTCAGACCACATCCACAGTCAGAAAAACATCACACTATTCCGACACAAGTATTTTTAGATCCTACAGCTTCCTCTGATGGGCCGCAAAACCTTGCCAGACAAGCTTCCTTATTTGCCCTTAAGCGCAAGGTTTCCTTGGCGCAAGAAACCAAACTTGCCTGCACAGTGCTCTCGCAACACTGTCGCGCCATTGTTTGGAGTTGGTGGAGAAGTCACTCCTGCCACTTCAAACGGTTATCGCCCTAAAACGACTTTACAAGCTACTTGGCAAAGAGCAAACCTACTTGCACATACAACGTGAAGAAGTACGTCAGCTGTATGAGCAAAGTGCTGCCACAGAACTCCTTCAACCGTGGCAAATGCAGCAGGGTTGCCTACTAATCCCAACAACTGTCATAGCGGCTGCACTGCAAGCTGCTGAGGTTGCAGCAGCGGCGAATGTACATTTGCCATTTGGTACTGAAAGCACACATCCTATCCAGAGAACACAAAGACAAAAACTGTTCTGGGATAGACTCAAGACGGTCTGTCCCAGGGGCGCTTTCTACCATGGCCCGTTATTACAACAAAATGGGCAAGAGTGCCGAACCGCACTAGAATATGACGAAGCCATGCTTGCAACAAGAGACTTCTGGTTTGCTCACCCCGTCAAGTATGACAGTGAATGGCATAGTACGCTTTCGGCTTACCGACGGTGTACTTCCACATGGCCGCACATCCCAGAACCCACGGAACAAGACTACATTGAGCATCTCCTGCTCACCAAGGATTCGGCGCCAGGACCTGATGGACTCCCCTATGCCCTGTGGCGGTTGTTTCCACAGCAGAGAGCTATGATTCTGAGTGATGATTTTCATCACATTTTGTCTGGTACACTAGTGCCACCCACTCAGGTCGGAGTTTGGATCCAAAAGCAAAACAGGCGCCCACTGCAGACTTCTTTCGTCCGCTAGGAATGCCGGATACTTTGGACAGGCTGCAAGATGGCACAGCTGCTGCCATCCTCTTTCGTATCACGCGACACAGCTTCCATCCGGCACAAACCCTGTTAAACTCCTTCCGAGAATTTTAGAGGGCAGTACTTGAAGTTCAAGGAGCCTTAGAAGGATCCACACCTGCCTCAGCGCTCTTTGCTGACCTCTCCAAGGCTTTTGAGCGTATAAATGCACACTGGATACTTCACATCCTTCGCATTCGTCAGTGCACCCCATGGGTCCTTCAGCTAGCACGATATCTGCTTTTTGGCAGACGCATCAGACATAAGGTCCAGGGACGACTATCTATTGCCTGCGCGGAATGTTCACTCAGGCGTCGACGTGGGGCGATCCACCTCGGTCTATTTCTTTTGCCTGGCCATGGATCCAATCTTTGTTGTGCTGAATCAAATCCCACGGGTTTTTGTAGTCGCCGGCTACGTTGATGATACTACTATAGTAGGTCACCAAGCTGAACCTCAGTGGATAGAAGAGGTTTTCAAATATGTCATGGCGTGGAAGACAGCTGGCATTGTCATGGATATACATGACTGCTGGCAAGTTGGCTTCTCCAGTCAAGCCCTCGCGGAAAACACTTTGCTCAAAGCTGTAGATGTGTGGAAACATGTAACCCCAATCCATGAGAAAGGACAACCCACATGCAGCGCAGCCCTCCAACATGTCCCCAGCTATGCACGTCACTTTGTCCTTAGACATGGTGACCATTGCATACACATGTCTTCCACAGAAATCCCAGTGCTACCAGTAGAAGGTCACCCCCTACTCTGCCGGTTAGCCGCTAGCCCATGCCAATGTCGGTCAAAGACGCAACTGCTCACCAATGCGGAGTATTCCTCATGTCAACTATATCGTCTTGATCAGGCAGGACTCGGTGGCCAATGTATTGTGCCCTCTACGGTCAATCTAGGACTCACATTACACACAGGGTGGACATGCCACCTCACGAGTGACGTCATGATTAAAGTTCAAATGCAACCATCTATGGTTGCCCTTTTGTCCAAGCAGATTGCTAAGTTTCGCACAAGGCTAGCAGCGGCTGACAGAGCTAATCTCAGCATCCATGCGAAAATTATCTATTTTAACACCTTTTCGCTGAGCCGTTTTACTATTCACAAACTCACCGCTATTATACCCCCTTGTTACTGAAACCACTTTATCAGGCCATGGCCAATTTTCTTCTACGGCGTCATTGGTTCCCGCAACGCCTGCTTGTTGGTCTCTGTCGATGGTTGAAAATTGGTCCACTGCTTGATCCTGCAGATGCAAGCAGTCTCCTTGTTTGGATGCTACCTACGGCAGGGACACACATCAATTGCCGAAGAACCTGAGGGCTCTTATGCCAAGCAAGTACGACAGTGCTGGGACTACTGGCAAACGCAACTGCCTGCGGAGGACATTCAGAGACTCATTCTGATATTGAGGCAGCCCAACACACCAGCTCAAAGGGCGCATCGATTTAAGATGCATTTCAAGCAAGTTGCTATTGCCCGTCTTCTTGAAACATCGCACATGCATTTAATCAATCGACTCCACAGGAATGGATGGGCTCTTGGACCCTCTGCAGAATTCCTCGGTTGGCTTGCTGACCTCCCTACAGCGCAAGTTGGGGCAGTCCCTCGGTATGCAGTCCTCCGATGGGGGTTAGGAGAAGACGCAGACGAGACTCCTATGTCCCCTGCGTGTTGTGTCAACAAGGAGTCTATTCGATTGATCACTGGCTCTCCTTCTGTCAGGTTGCTCACCTTGCCTGGATAGCTCTGTGGGCCTCTGCAGCACCCGACAATTGGCGTGGGGCGTGGGTCGCCTTCTCGCAGTCACGGGGTAGCTCTGTGCCACCTGCTTTTCCATCTACGCCGGCTAGTCACTGAATACGGTGGCCTTCGGCCCGCTATTACATGTGCGCGCGTCCGCTCAGTGTCGCAGCATGTGCTTGATTTGTGGCAGAGAGTCTATCGCTCCTTGCCCAGTACATTGCTGCGACATTTTCGTGCCCCACCCCAGGCGAGTTGACTCCACTAAGATTAGATTACAGCGCTTTCCCACCGTTGCACTGGAATCGGCCTTGTTCCCGGCCAAAGGGCTAGCGCGACCCAGGCCTTCGCCGCAGGCGAAACAATTGCCACTTTTGCCAAGAATGATTGCCGACTGCGCCTTCTGCTCATGCAACATCGAAAGCTCCCTTTCCCAACTGCCACGGCTTGCTTAGTCCCCTTTGTCTGCCACTGCGGGTCAACTCACTTGCGGCTTAAGGCCGCAGATGACCTTCCTGTGGACACTATTCTCCTCCTCGGTGAACCGCATAATTGGCAAGGATGCCTCGTCCAGTTTGATGGATCTGCGCATAAACACACGCAAACAGGAGGTGCAGGGGTCAGCCTACTGCATATCACGCAAACCACCACTGCTATCTTGCACTGATAATGTTATTGCAGAAGCACATGCGTGTCATTGAACTGGCCTTTAACTACTACGTGTCCTGCTTGTCCAAGGACATTACGATCGATGGAGTTGTCATCCAAGGGATATCTTGCCAATTATCAATATCTACAACATCGGGGTCGGGTCAAAAAACCAGAGGTAATGGCCATTCTGGATTTTTTTCCACGAGTACGGACGCCGTGTGGGCGGAGTGCCCAGGTCATCAAAGAAGGGAAGGAAACACAACGTGATGAGGGGGATAGGAACACAAGCAAGCCCAAACGCCAAACAAACACCAACCAAACCAAAACCCCAAACACAAAAACCAGAGGCCGAATCCCCCTCATCTAAAAGTGTTTCCTCTGTACGAAGGTGAGACAGGTGAGAAAAGTTGGCTGTAAACTAACTATGGGCCTGAATTCGCTACGAAGGTCGGTCAGAAGGGCAGCGCACGAGCGGAGTGCAACGATGCCAATCAAAGGGGCTTCGCTCCACCCTCAAAACTGTGACCAAACGGCCACTGCATCGAGTGGCGAAAGTGGTAATTGGGTGCGTTGCAGGAGCTGCACTGTTTGTCAGCCGGCCTGATTCTTGCCCAGGGAAATCAGTTGTTGCCCTGCCTAGCATACCGTGGAAAAGTCCCTTCTCGTTGCACAACCCATTCAACTGATTGCACGAACGAAGCGAGAGGCATATCAATGGTCAGGCAGTAGAGGCAGAGGCAAACGAAGAGAGCTTGCTGACTAGGATTCTGCATTCCCCCCGATGGGAGGTCTCCTCTGCACCCCTTGGCATTCAAGAAGTGCCAAAGCGGTACACTCTGTTCCTGAAAGAAAGAGAGGTGCCAACGTGAAAACATCCTTCTGTTACGTGCAAGGCCCGTGTGAAACAGGTGAAACCGTGGACCTATCCTAGCATGGTACTTGTGCCTCTTTGTACAGCAATGGTCATGGCATGGCCGCCTCAGAGAGAACTAAGGTTCCACCTTCCATTACCATTCTCTACCACCCGCCTTTTGGGAACGAGAAGCTAAGGCTCTCATTCCTGTAGGCTCGCTGAATCGTAGCTGGTGAGGCCGAAATGGTGACTCTGCTTGAGCTTTGTTACGCCTGGCTCGCATAATCGAAGCGGCAGAGTAGCAATCCATCCCCACTGTCGTCAGAGCGTTGCCGGTCTAGGGTATGGCTTCTTGAAAGTCTTCTCTCCATTGGTCTTTGGCGTTTGGCGGCAAGAATCGGAGCCACTTGGGCTTGTCTAGTTGCTCACATTTGTCAAATGCATTGAGCCTGGCATATGTACCTCGCCGTGTGTTGCTTGTCCCTTTTTTACGAACTGCTCGAAGCTGCGCGCAACCTGCAAAAGCACGCCTCGCTATATAAAGCAGGGATGGTGGGATGCAGACTTCTTGCAGCGAGGTACACTTGAGAAAGGCTTCCTGCTCAATGATTCGTAAATTTCGGGGGAGGCTGAGTTGCTGCAGCTGTGAGCAGTATGCAAAAGTTGAGCCCAAAATTTCAATGACACACGTTTGGGACAAATCAACAGTTTGTAGCTGCTGGCAGCTCACACATGCGGCCGATCCTATCCTGTTAAAATCTGGCGGCAGGAAGAGTGCGACAATGCCTGCTTCCAGGAAGCAGCAGTCAGGCAAACTTCGGTTTGGATATGCAGGACTACACCCTGACGTACCCAAGTTGAGGTGATGCAGGGCCGTGCATCCTTGAAACACACGAGGCCGCAATTGTGCTTGGGGGGCCAGTATATTGCCAGGGCATTGAGTCACGCCTATTTGTGTTAGGGAGCAGCACTCCTCATTTGCAGCCAGGGGCTGTCACTACTCGTAGGACCTGGCATCGGCTGAAGGCGCCGTGCAGCAGGCTGACTACCGTTTCTGGCAGGTGGACTACTTGCAGCTGTCGACAACTCCTCCACGCAGCTTCCCCTACATCCGAATACCGTTTTCGACTAGGACATGACGGACTTCCGTGTGAAAGGAAAAAGCTTGTGGTGGGATTTTATCATTCCTACCACGTGGCACTCGGATTGCCTTGGCTTCCCCTTTGAGTTGCCCTTTGTGTGCTGCTTCTACAAAACATTGTTGAGCAATCACATAGTAGCAATGGTTGGCTCTCAGTTTACTCTGTATGGGGTCTGCTAGGACTTGGTGGGTGTCTGTTTGCACAAATTGCAATTCACCCCCGAGGGTGCTATTGCATCCCAAGTAGGGGAGCTCTGCTAATACGGCATTTTCAAAACCCCGAAGGCGGACATGTGCATTCGGATCTACCGCGATGGGTAATTTCTCACCTGCCAGTGTAATGAGTGTGAAGGGCTGTGCCAACGGCCCTTCCTTGCTGCCTCGAGGGCTGGGTCTAGGCGCATCTGCTGTCATGCTCCGCTCTTGCAAGTCACTAGCTTGAGCCCTTAGAAATGCAGGGCAGGAATGTGTAGTTTCGACCGGCCCCGATACGGAAACGTCAGTTGCCCTTCACTCCCTTAGCTTATGGAATGCATGTACGTATGGACTGTACGGTGCACCAGGGTGAGCGCTGACCTGGCTGGACCCGAGCTAAGGCTCGCACCCAGACTAGATGGATTACAGGAAGGCCGCAAACTGCTATGTCCAGACAGGATTACATCAGGCTAAACCAGAGACATATCCCGTATC
>CAXAMN010000114.1:751321-785426 GCA_963970005.1 Durusdinium trenchii
GGGGTGCGGCTCTGTGGCCTTGAGGAAGGCGGCAGTTTCAGCTCTGACGTCTGGCTGGCCGGTTTCAAAGGTTCCCGCAACGTGTGCTACACTGGGCGAAGTGTTGCTGGTGTGCAGGGTGCAAGCTCCATGCAGGAGCGCGGCAATGACTTGTGTGGCACCCTCAAGACCATGCATGTTGAGCGGACACGCTAGGACAGTAAGGTCCGTAGCTCTGCTGAGGGCGACATTGGCCCTGGTGTAACATTCTTTGTCGAAGTCTGAATTGTTGGAGTGGCCACTAAGGAAGCTGGAGTGGCCATGCAGGACAATACAGTGCTTGGCAGTAGCTCCTGCAACCTTGACTGCTGTTTCAACATTGGTGTTGCGGTGGGACTGGTGACAGAAGCTGCGAAGGCTATTGGCGCTTTCCTTCCTGGTTGTCAGGACTAGGATGTTGTCTTGTTCGTCTTCTGTGACTGGTAAGCAGGACTCTATTTGCAGGTAAACCGCTCTGGTGGATTCTGGCGGGGGGTCAGCCCGGGCAGCCTCACGAGGGTCATGGTGAATCCATTGCACGAACCTCAGCCCGGTGGGCTTCTCCTCGCTTTCCCGTATGGAGCTTGTCCCTATTTGCCACAATCCATTCTTGCAACTGCAGAGCATTGGGTATTGTATACCTATGAGAGGTTCATAGACTTCCTGCGCGACACGTGCGCTGGTCGGAAGCATCACGCTCCACTGATGAACACCTGACACTCCTGACCTATCCGAGGCTGCGCTGGCCTGTTGGAATTGGTAGCAATGCCCAGGCCGCGTGATCGCATACCCAAGGCCAGCCAGAAGGCCTTCCGGTGTACTAAAATTGACCTTTCCGAGGCTGCTTGCAACGCAGCTCCGACCGGAGAGGGGCTGGGACAACGCTCGTCTGTGTGCCATTGGCGTCCAAGTCGGCCATGGCTTGCTTCTTCTGCATTTTTTGCGAGCATGTCAAGGGGAACCTCTGCACTGCTATGCAGGAGGCTACATATCACTGCTGGCAAGTCATGTGGCATAAACCAGCGATGCGCAGCCAGAAGGCCAATGGGAGCTTTGAGGAGCAGTGCTCTATGTTCTCTTAGGTTGTCGGCTACGCCTCCGGGACTTTGTTTGGGGTCTCCAAAGAGTAGTCGAAGAAACGGTTGGCGAGGAATGGCCGGGACGAAAGCGGCCTTTTGCTCCCTGGCCAGGTCATACCTGGTGCTGGCTGCATTGGCCATGTTTTCTTCGCGCCCTACAGCCCTTACAAAAAATTTGGCTTGTTCGTTGTCCAAGGCTAACGAACCTAAGAGCTTGGTAATGGCACGCCCAGCTGGGTTTTCTTGTGGACAACTCCAATCTTGAGGTTGGTCGTCAGAGCTAGCCAAACCAGAAGAAAGGTAAGGGATCGCGTCTTCCCCGCACCGAAGACACCTGCAATGGCCAGTGTGGACCGCCCTGTTTGGAGGGCAGCTGCCAGGGAAAGTGCTACCGACATGATATGGGCACTATCAGTGCGGGCTGCCTTGCAGAGCTTCATGCCTAGCACAGTGGCTGATGGACAATGCCTTGGGGCATCACCCGTTATTAACAGCGCGAACAACGAGAACAAGCTTTGTTGGAGTGCTTCAGCACCATCAAATTGATAGGCTACAGGACACGAATAGGGTATCCCTAGTGCAGTGGTTTTGTGTTCAAGCGGCATGGTTGCCATTTGCAAGAGGTGATCTGCTGAGGCTGTGTTGCCTACTTCGGCCAAGTTCAGGAGTTGCAGCGGTGTGGTGCGAGGGATAAGTGCCCGCATACAATAGGGGAGACCCCACGTGGCCCACTTGGCGTCGATGTTCATGCCAAGCTCAGTACGAGTCGGCAGTGGGCAAAGGCCTCTGGGACTGGGATCACGGCTATGACCCATGCCTTTGGGCTACTATGCCGAGCCGTTGACTCTTCTAGGGTTTCTTCTCCTCCTTGTTTAGACTTCTTTTTGGGCTGGGCTGCATACTCTAAGAGGACCCCAAGCAGCGTAAATACCTCTGCACACTGTACGATAGACTTTACCCACCTGACGGCCGACATGGAGCTTGTCTACCGGCATCCTATACAGCTGGCGATACTGCTGCTCTGTGGGTTCTTGCGCACAGAAGGCAGCCGCCATTGAGTGGGCCGGGAATGCAATGCGGTACTCATTCATGCCTCGCAATCCTTGAGCTATCGGGGTGACTTGGACGACTGTAGACTGACGACGGATGACTGGGCTGGTCCAGAGTTGGGTGGCCAGCTGTGCTCCCTCTGCAAAGGGGAGTTGTGGCAGGAAAAGGGCAAGGATCACGAAAACTTCCCGGAAGGGGATGGGCTGTAAAAGGTCTCTTGTAACTTCGGTGAGCCATTCAGCGCAATCGCTTTCCTGGGCACCCCCTACTCGGAAGTTACGTAGGAGGAGAGCTTGCGCTTCCTTCATTGAGGTGATGCCTTGATCCGGTACACGCCGGTTGAGCAGCGTCAAAAGTGCATCATCTGGAAGGTGGATGGCAGGTACCAGCATGGCAATGGCCGTGCTCCATTGACGTCTGTCCAAGGCAAGCCGCAGCGGCGCAGCCATCCTATCTCTGACAGGGATGACCTCAGGGTGCCTCAGCTTGAGATCAGTCAGGTCATGTCGCCCCAGCGGGAGCTGGCACCGTAACCAGTGAAGGTACTGGTGCTTTGAGGTACCCATCCATTTATCGGAACCGCCTACTACCGTATAGTCTAGTCTGTGCGAGACCAAGTGCCGCTCAATCTGATTGGGTTGCCAATCACATAGTATGTCCTCTTCCGCATGGACGAGATGGACCCGGCATCTGCCCGGGATGGCCGCGGTTTGCAGAAGAGAAAATACCCCTTTTGGCATAGCCACTGCGCCAAGCTTGGCGGAGATTCGGCATGCTGGAAAGAGCCTACGGAGTGCTAGGAAGATTCCTGCTCCTGTGTAGCTTAAGAAATGTCGCATGAGGTAGTCTCCTGTGCGCCGGCACAAGTCTCGCTGCTTCTAGCATGATTTGGGTTCTCCTGTAGAGCAGTGAAGCCCGTCCGAAACCAAGCTCTTGCCATCGTACGCATGGCTGCACAGTGAGCGATATGAGCATAGCGAGTTCATGGAGGCATGTGGTAGCACCCGCTGCGACGCCGGTGATTTTTTCCCCCGGCCGGTCCACAGGTGCCAGCGAGGGACCATACGCACAAGTGCCGTCCACTCTCGGATTTGTACAATCAAAGGTGGGGACGTCCGATCCGCCCAGGGTGCCTCCTCCAAGGCCTCCGCAATGGATCTGCACACAGTCTGGAGGCGGGGCAATCGCGCCAGAACCCTTGATGTTCCGCCATGTGCTTGAGCACCGATGCCCAGAGGCAGGTCTTGTCTACACTTGTTGTACCTATTGCATGGATACTCAGGGTTGCTAGGGTCTCGACTGATTCCGGCAGCGTCGGAATGGACGCTATTGCTTCTCTGAAGGCCCTATGGAACTCCTGCTGCTGGTCCTCCGGAAGGAGGCCAACTGCATGCATGACCCCCGCATGCAGATTAGGCAGCGGCGCTGCTTGCACATATGGGAATCCCACACGCTTGGCAACAGTACTCCATGGGACAAACAGGTATGGCGCGTGCAGCTGAGGATCCGGCAGTGAGGGCTGCGAGCGATTTGCCGCCTGTGACCCTAACTCTTGGGAGTCCTGGTCTGTGGCTGCCTGCAATGGCTGTCGAACCAAGAGGTCTGAATTCGTTTCTCGTGGGGGTTCTACTGGCTCTACGTCAGGGTCTGGTGGAGGACCATGCCCCAGGGGTGTGTGCTGGGGATCGATTGCAGTCGTATGCCATTGCATCAAGAGACAAAAGCGAAAAGCGTGAAAGAGCAACCTCCTATTGGTTTCCAGGTATCTACCACCCACGCTGCAGGGTAATGCGGCATCCCCAAGATTGCAATCGGCAGCGTTTCCCACCCAAGCTGTGCAAGGCCATTGAGGACCTGCGGGGCATCATTTTTGGCTTTCCCAAAAGCGTGAAAAATGACAGGGCGCATGCGATTAGGAGAAATGCGGCTGGCTTGGAACAAGTGCTCTCCTGGTAGGGACAAGGCTTTGCAAGTACCCTCCAAGTGCGGTAGCACGGATAGACATCCTTGTTCGAAAGTGGCTCGCGCCCACCGGGTAAGCCACGGTGTACGTTCTTGCCCCGCCTCAGCCAAGGCACCTGGGTGAGCCCGCTTGGGCCATCGGATCGGTAACCCTTCACCAGGGTCAGACGCCTGCGGGGGATGTGTCATTGGCATAGGCCAAAATGTTCTGCACATGAAGCTGCCGTACATGGCCCATGTAATTACTATAGGTCAAGGGAGTTTTCCATCGGTACTCCGACTTTACCGGGGGCCGTGCCATGGCAAGGAGTTGAGAGCGATAGTCAGCCAGCTCCTCCGCTAACACATCAGCATTAGAATGACTGGTGATGGGACTTGGCCGACCTTGGCTTCCTATCGAAATGACTAGGCCTGCATTGTACTCCAAGTGCGCTTCTGTGACCAACAGGAGACCAACTTTGTCATTGCGCTTCGGATCATCAGGCGCCATGCCAACTAAGTCAGTCCACTGCATTTGGTTGGTGGCAAGCGCCAGTAGGTCAGGAACTTCGAAAAGCGTGACTGGGACACAATCATTGTCCACCAACCCAAAGTGCTGTTGCGGGTACATGAACCTGGCGACTTCGAGGACAAAAACTCCTGCCCAGTAATATGGGACACCCCAAAGCCCGTTTTGTAGGTTGGCCGTGATCCACAAGACATCAGTGTTTTTGTGGTACGGCCCAACTAACCGACAACGCGAGAGCCACCATTTTTCAAAGGCAGGCCAGTATGGAACTTCCCCTGGGTCCCTGTTGTCCACTATTAAATAAATCATGTCTTTGCATTGGATGCGAGCCTGGAATTGTAGGAGACACTGGATGATGGCTGGGTAGTTGGGGCCTCGCCCAGTCTGATCGGCAGTTTCATATCCTTCATCCCTATCCGTCGGCAGCGATCGTACATCGTCAATGCAGACTTGCCCTAGAGACCGGTCCAATCCTAAGTGCGGCTCAACAGTATTTGGCGCACGAAGGGCTCTATAGGCTTGCGCACGCACCTCATTAACCGGCCGCTTGCATCCATGGATGAACATTCGAGCCTTGGCTTTGGTGATCCATCCAGGACTAGCCTGGATGTAGGGCGTAGCTGGCACACTGTCTTCTGCAAAGCAGTCTGTGAGGTCAAATTCGTCCTCACTGCTGATTGCCCAGGGATCATGGTGCATGATGCTCTGCTTCCTAATAGGTGAAACAACGAAGACCAGCTAATACCGCAAACTGGGTACGATTGGCAAGCCCCCAACTTGGATTGGGTACCCGCCTTAGCTCGGACATAGCAATTCGCTGCCTATGGCCACAATGTCAAGTCACAGCCAGGTTGGGAGCCATTGCCATGACCAAGGGAGTTCTGGCTGCCTTGATAGCAACTGCTGACCCGGACAAACATCACTACTACCTGGTTCATGCAGCTGAGGACTGCCTCTGCGATTGGAGGCCGGAAGAAACGGAGCTCAAGATGCTGCAACAAGCCCTCCACATCACCTATCTGGAAGAATCGGCACGCTGGATGGGTAGTAGCAAACACAACTATTGATCTTAAACTAACTCACCCAGAAGTCATCCCCAACCGGGACAGGATCGCTGCACCAATGCGGCTGGCCTCATGGCAAGTGCGGATTGGGAGGGAGCAATTAGCATGCTGGTTTCCAATCTTCACCAACCAGATCAGGAACTTCTCCGTCTCCTCCAGCTGTGCGTTGCAGGGCAAGAAATTGCGTCCACGGAGGAAGCGCAGTCGCTTCTGCTACGAAACTTCAGAGTTGGCAAGGGCAATCAGAGCGCATGTGCTCGATGGTTGACTGACATGGCCAAGGATTTGCTGGCGCCCATACCTTTTAGAGAAGTCTTTGTCATCTTGGCCCTCTTTCTCCCGCAACTCACGTTCCTGGATGGAGCGCGCACACAACAAAGCCTCTGGGCCAGCCCTGAGGTAAAGCAGCGCGGTCTCCAGGTCGATATTACCCCCACGGCAGCCGGCCTACAGGGTATGCGCAAGTATCGCGTTGTCTTTCCCCCTTGGTCTACAGTGGCAGTCTTTTGCCCAGCCCATCTCCAACACCTCCCCTTTGATCAATTAGCTGAAAGGAACTCCAACGAAGTGCACATGGGCTGCCAAGTAGGAAAGGCCTATAGAGTTGTCCTGCAGGAAGGGGATGCATGTTTTTCGGTTCTGGCACTCCTATTGGCTTTCACCACGCTGGCCAAGAAAAAGTCAAACCAAAAAGGAGAGGAGTCGCCGTATGACAAGGTCCGACGACTCAGCAGCCCTAGAGCTTGGGAAGTTGCCTTTGTCCCCTTCCGTGGAGACTTTGCACCCCTGCCTACCCAAGCGGAGACTGGCTTGGCATGTCAAGTCAGCTGGGATTTTCCGCCCAGCCTTAAGGTTTTGGAATCCAAGTCGACGCGGTTCCGAGTGGTGGACGTTGCTGAAGTAGGGGATACGGTTACTGCTGATCACCTTATTCAAATGGCTACCCTCCCTACTGAGCATAAGCCCACAGTTTTGGGCATTCCAGGCCATGTGCCCATTCCGTATCACCTCGAATGTACTATTGTCATGCTGCGGAGCTTGCATGCTCTGTTTACAATGCTGGCCACGGGTGATACGCTTACGTATTGTCCGCAGGCGGCTGTCTTTGCTAAAGCCCTCGGCACGGCAGCTCGCAACGACAATGGGCACATTGCCTTCCTCGCTTCCAGCTTGGCATTGGCATTGCGGTCGGGCAGGTCTACCCTCGCAGTTGCAGGTGTTTTTGGAGCCGGAAAAACGCGCTCTCTTACATTTCTGCTCGCATGGCTAGCCCTCACCACTCATTTAAAGATTGCTGTGGTGCATAAAGAGAACCCGGCAGGCAGAGCGATCGCAAAGCTGCTCACCACTTTCGAGCTGGAACCAGACCACCAGCAATTTTTCATTCGACCGGTAGGCAGAGAAGAGGCAGAGGCCAACACTGCGAGCACAGTTTTTGACCTGCAGGCCAGCCAGGCTGCCCCGTATATACCAGGCAGTCGAGTAGTCATTGTTACCACGACCAAAAAGGACAGAGCCACTCGGCGCTCAATACGCACATGGAGAATGTTGACTTCTTGATCAGCGAAGAAGCCCAGCAAGACATGGACCTTAAGTCGGCGTTCGCCCCTGCGGTCCCTAGGCAGCCCTTCTTTCGGGCAATGTTGGGCGACCCCAAACAAAGCCCGGGCGGAGTCCCAGAGGACCAGAGAGCTCATAGAACGCTTCTTCTCAAAGCTCCGATAGGGCTGCGCGCCCCGCATGCCTGGTACATGCCCCATGAGGTTCCAGGAGTTTTCAAAACGCTCCTCCATCACTGCCAGGGCTTTCGCCAAGATGACCTGGAGCAGGCTGCCGACACTGTCAGTCAACAGCCGCTAGGATGCACATGGTTCCGACCGGAAGGTGTAACTGCCACGTCCTCTTTCGCCAGTGCGCTGCAAGCCACCTATAGTGATCTATCGAAAGTCGATTTGGAGCTGCCTGAAGGTCTATTAATTGGTCTTGGATATGCAGCCACCAATCCTGACAGTCCCTTTGACTTCCAACTGGCCCAAAGTGCAGCAGAGCGATCCGGGGTTGCTGGGCAACACCGCTGGAGTCTCATGCTGCCAACCAGTGCACGGGTTGCCCAGGAGGTATATGAACCGCTCATTGGAATTCAGTACCAATGCTATGCAGCCGGCTAGGTGACACTTGGCAGATCGGCGCAGCCTCCATACGGGATGATCAACAGGTAGCCACGGGGCTCCGTTTCGTCCACTGGTGTCATGCCTCGGAGAGCGCTGAAGCCAAACAGGATCCACAAAACAACCCTACTGTGCTAGTGTATCAACATCTGGAAAACGAGCTCCAGCGTGCGGGGGCAGGCAGCGACGCTATCCTAGCCCTCACGACCACTCGTGATAGTGCAACCAACCTGCAGAACTTCTTCTCTCTCACAGGGAAGCAGGCGAATGCTGAGACGGCAGTAAAAGTAGCAGGACTTAGCAGGAGCCACCGCGAAGCATTGCATAGTCATCCATGGGTGGACTTCTTTCCTAAGTGGCAATGGGCAGAATCTTGACTTTGATCAGGAATGCTTTACACGAGCTAATGTTGCATATAGCCGTGCCACGAACCTCACCATCCTTGCATGTCCACTCAATACGCAAGGAATGCCAGGTGCTCTGCAGGTGCTTGCTGCCCTCCTACATGGGGTACAAACTGTCTATACGAACGATGCCCAAAAGCTGACTGCTGTGGCTCCCTCGACCTCAAGGCAATGCAAGTTAGTGAAGCCACAGCAGCCTTCCAGAGGGCGCTCTTACCACATGATCTATGGATTAGTTCACTCCCAGTCTGTCTGGCAGAATATTATGAAGGAAAGGTGAGGCGCTTACGTCTTGTCTTGGCCAGTAAGTCATACCTTCTGACAGCTGAAGCTTCGTGCCTGCAGGACGGGCCCCACCTCCTTGGCCACACGGCCAAGCATGGGCTAATGTTTGGCTACGCCCTGGACGCAACTCCAACGCCAGAATGGCTCGTCGTTGTTTTTTCAAAACAGTTCCGGCAAGAGACCCCAAGCAGTGCAAGAACCCCTTGCGCGTCCAGCTTGACATGTGCTCGCAGTCCCGTGAGTGTGCGTGAGTGCGTGAGTGAGTGAGTGAGTGAGTGAGTGTGAGCGTGAGCGTGAGCGTGAGTGAACATCTGAGAGCGCGCGCCAGAAAACAAAAATAGCCGCGCCTCCCGCGAAATCTGCGTTGCCAGGTTCCAAAAATGCTGTGCTTGGTACGAAATCTGCACTTCGTGCTGCAGCTGCTATGAAATCTGCGCTTCGAGGTTTGCCAAGTACTGTGCCTGCCACGAAATCTGCACTTCGACGTTCACCAAGTGCTGCGCCTAGCACGAAATCTGCACATTGAGGTTCACAAAGCGCTGCGCCTGCTTCGAACCCTGCACTTTGAGGTTGCCACGAAATCTGCACTTTGAGGTTCAAGATTCACATGCAGCAGCCCTGCCAAGGCGTTTCACCACAAGAGCGCTTCCAAAGATACCACAACGCAGCTTTCGCGCGTCTTCCCCTGATATCTGAAAACGAACCACATGTCCAAAAGTCACGATTCACTTCGAAATAAAGCCGCTCTGATCCTTTGCGCCTGTCAGGAACAGACTTTGGACCACAAAAGCACGAGGTTTCGCTTGCGCCTGCCACGAAAAGTGACCACCATGCACAACGAGAGCGCAGTCCGCCGTGGACGCCCAGATTTTGTGAGCGTTTGCGCTCGAAGTGCACTTCAAAGATTTCGAGAGGCACGAAGGTACCGTAAATAGCAACGCACTAGCCGCACACGACCGCGCGACACCTCGATTCAACACTGGCCCTTAACCATTACAGTAAGAACCCCCAGTGTGACCTCACAGTTTGGGGAAAAATTTGGCTTAAGCAAATTTAGCAAAGCAATCGCCTGTGTTGATGTCCACGTGCATTCGACGCATCGTGCAATCCAATGTAATGCTTTTGTTTTTTGCACTCACTTTGCAGCCCACCCACAGCCACCCGGTGAAACTTATGTCGAAGCTCTCGCAAAGTTCGCTGCAGGTCTCCTGAGACCCATTCGTGCCCTGTTCGTTGCCAGTTTTCCAAAGACCTGTTCGTCCATGGGCTGCCACACCGAAGGCCAGGTGCACCTTGACCAGCGCCTCGACGCTCCCCCTTGCCTCTGCGGAAAAAACCGTGCGCTGTGTGTGTTTCCTCTTTGCCCCTTGCGGTTTTGATAAAAAAATAGACATGTTCCGTCCCACAACTGAAACTGTTTCCCTCGGCAAGGTTTCAAGCAGCAAAGGGTGAGCGGCTGCAACAATTGATATGTGCGGATCTTGAAACAGAACGCACAAAACGAGAAGTGTACAACTAGGTACACTAGACCACAGGCTTAACTGCCTTCGTGTTTGGCTCAAGAAAACAAAGACCGCTTTTCGTGAAGCATGGGTTATGAGCCCAAGCGGTCGTAGCTCGCCATGTCGATGCTGAGCAGACGGCGTGCAGCCTCGAAAGAGCGGCAGATGACTGCGGATGAGCGTTTGGACCAGCTCATCGCGGAACAGACGCCAGCCAGGCGGACCCAAAGCGCGGAACCCAGCTCGAGAAGACCGGAGCCACAGGGGGCGAGGACAGAGCCTCGAGCCGCAGGAACTGATGCCCATCCTTCCAGGACGTCGCGAACGTGAGGGAGGAGCGTTGGTGGAAGAAACTCCAGTCAGAACGCTGGAACTATCTCCTGGTGATCGAGAACGCCAACGTGGGGGACCTCAGCCTCAACAAGCTCTTCGACCTGGCCGTGGACATGAACAAGGTGGTGAACTACCTGCACGAGCTGTGGTGACGGCGGGTGCTATGTCGAGGCAACAGTCGCCTATCAACCCTTGGTCAGCGGAAAAGATCAAGGCAACCATGAATCTCCCACCGAGCCAAAGTCAAGAGGCGGGAGAAACCGTTGAACTTCTTCGCCAACGAGTTCTTCGTGATGCCGAACAGCGTTTTGCTGATGGAGTTCGACAGCTGCTGGGAGGAGGCAATCCACCTTCCGATGCTTCGTTCAAGACGGCTGCGGAGACTGGAGGCGCAACACAAGGGGATGGGAAGCAACAGGTGCCGGAAACCGGGGGACCACGGCAGCCTTCGGGAACTGGAACACAGGTGGCTTCATCCTCAACTATGACAACAAGTGGTGGCGTTCCTGTTCCTGGAGGCAATCTTGACCCGGACCTGGAGTATGTTTCCCTTGGCCATATATCCCCCTGGAATTCAGCTTGGACCAGGTGGATGGGGTGCTATCGGGCTACCGCCCAATGGTGGTGGAGGTGGCGGAAACTATGGACCTGGCCTGGTTGGTGGTGCCCCTATATGTATGGGGGCAGTGAGCCTTTGATCGCGGACGTGAGTGTGTCGGCGGAGGAATGGTGGGCTGTAACATTGAAGGGTGTTGATGAGCTATATACCCAATGGTTGGCTTCGGATCCTCTTCAACGTCTTCGGTTGGACACTGGCACTTCATCGGCGGCTACAAGGTGGCCTAGGACCGAAAGGAGGATGACCAGTTTGTTGTTGCAGGCGGTCCCCGACAACATCAAGGCGGAGGCTGTGGCTGCGAGGAAGCTGAGCGTGACCCATTTGTTGTTCACGCTGTTCGTCAAGTTTCAGCCTGGCGGACAAGGTGAGAGGGTCACTCTCATCCGGTTTTTGACGGAGCTCAAAACTACGGGCTCTATGGTTGAACTGGCGCAGAACCTGCGTCAATGGCGGAGATGGTGGAATCGGGCTCAAGAGTTGGCGGTGATGTTGCCAGACCCTGTCATCCTGGCGGGTGTTTTGACTCGGGCTTCGGACGCCATTGCCAAGTCTGGTGCGCAAGTTGCATACCGGTTGTCGGTGTGCAGGCAACAGTTGCAAATCGATACAAGACCCAACTTGGACTCCATCAAAACCTTCGCGGAGCTGCTGCAGGCTGAGACCGAAGAGCAGGCGTTGGGCGCTGGAGGAATTGGGGGAGCGGGAAAAACGACCGTTCCGTTTGTGAAGGCAGCAGCTTTGGGGGCTTCATCAACGACGGCGACTTCGGCGACGGGGAATGCGCAGGAGTCCAAGGCCGCTGGGGTGGAGTTCAAGGGCGACTGTCGCTTTTGGTTGTCGGATAAGGGCTGTCGACGAGGTGATCGATGCAAGTTCAAGCATGGCGCCCTTAGCCCAAAAGAGAATCGGTGCTTCTTCTGTTCCGGCCTCAACCACACGCGGCGTGGTTCGGGAAGGAGGAGAATGTCAAGGTGGCCAAGGTGCAGGGGGGGGGATTCACAGCCTTCCTCACCGGAAAGGGATCCACCCAAAGTGAAGGTTGAAGAGGCCACTGGAGCTTCGGGGAAAAAGACTGAGGCGGAAGCCGGTTCCGGAGCTGCAGGGGGGGTCCCATGCCGAACAAGTCGGACTCCATCGACACTCTGATGGGGGAGGCGTCGGCTTTGTTGAAGTCATTGCGGAGCGCCAAGGTCAAGGCCATCAAGCTCAAGTTCATGGACGTGGGTGGCAACTTGGACGCGGGCACCGCGCTGGGGCTTTTGGATGGTGGTGCAACTCACCCCCTTCGTCAAGCTCTACCTGGTGAACTGGAAAAGGCTGAGAGGGTTCATGTGGAGTTGGCACATGGCTCAATCATGCTGCATCAAGACCCGCTGACGGGTACGTTGTTGTCGGCCGACGCGGTGGAGCCCATCGTGCCGGTCCGAGGGTTGATTGAGCTAGGCTACAAGATGGTGTGGTCCAGAAGTGGTTGTGCTGTGGAGCACCCCCGCAAGGGGAAGATCGTTTCCCGCCTTCATGAAGGTTGTCCCGTGGTGCTGGAGGAAGATGCCCTGCTGCTCATCCGGGAGATCGAGGAGGTGGAGAGGAAAAAACATGATGATGTCTACCGGGAGGAGAACTTGGAGGAGGAGCTGCTGACGTGGTGGAACCAACGCTTCCCCGAGGTTCCTGCCAGGATCTTCCGGTACATGACGGAGGAGCACGATTTTGGTGGTGGTGGTCTTCCATGGAATCGACGGCAGCGACGACGGTTGCTGGCGGCTAAACGTGTGGTGCTTCATCTCTTCGCGGGGGAAAAGGCCGATGAATGGGAGGAGCTCAACAAGTATGACTGCGAGGTCATCACCTTGGACATCATGCACAATAAGTCGCAGGACCTGCACAACCCGGTGTTGTGGGCTTTCTTGATGCGCCTGGCCAGGCAAGGAACTTTGGCAGCCATCATAGGCGGGCCCCCGTGCCGGACAGTGTCGAGACTGCGATTTAGGCGACCAGGTCCAAGGCCACTTCGAGATCGAGGAGCACATCGTTTTGGATTACCGAACCTCAGCGTTCCAAAGCAGCGGTTGGCGGACCACGACGCGGCCCTCGTCATCAAGCAGGTTGGACTCTATCTGGCCACGGAAGAAGCCAAGGTGGAGTTGGGTGGACCAAAGGGCACTACGGGTTTCCTCTTGGAGTCTGCGGCGGACCCGGCCAAGATGGTGGGGGATGGTGGACGAATGCCGTCCTTCTGGAGTTGGCCGGAAGTTTTGGGTTTGTTGGAGGAGGAGTCCATGGGTGGTCACCCTGGATCATGGTGCCGTGGGGCACTCCAAAAAGCAACCAACATCGCTGCTCACCAACATGCCGGGGATGATGGAACTACATGGACTTCGAGCACGAGGTGATGATGAACCCCTTCCTGGTGACCTACAAGCCAGCATTCAGGCATCAAAGTCTTGGTCTTTGTGGGCTCCGGGATTGAGAGCTGCAATTAAGGAGTCCCTCCGATGCCTGTTGGAGCAGGGTGCAACGCAACAACGAAGGATTGCCAAGCTATCGCAAAAGGAAAAGGACATGTGGGCGACACACTTTCGCCAAGGCCGTCGACCCTTTCGCAGGGACTGCAGACTTCGCATTGAGCAGGCAGGAACCCAAAAGCCGCATCGACGTCGAGGAGACACCCAAAGAATGTCATCGGCGTGGTCAGTGGCGGTGGACATCGTGGGCCCGCTATCTATGACAAGGGATGGCGCCTCAGGGCGGGTTGTTCGCTATGCTATGATCGCGGTGGCATTGGCCCCGGACTTCAACGCGATGGCGGAGGATGACGTGGCGGAGAAGGACGTTGCGGAGGAAACCGTCTCCAACCCCTGAAGAATAAGAATCAGGGTGTGATTGGTGAGATCATTGCAGAGTTCTTGGGAGGTCTAGGCCACTACGAGACGGTCGAGCTTGCATTCGACAATGAGCCTGTTCTTGCCGCAGGGGCAAGGATGACGAAGCTCATCAGGAGCAACAATGGGCTACACACGATCTTGCAAGCTGGAAAGTTCTATGACAAGTCTCGTACTTCACTGGCAGAAAGGTATATCCAGACGGTCAGAGCCCAAGCGAAAACAATCATTTCGCATGTCCAAGACCGAGCCAAAATCGTGTTTGATGAACAACACGTGTTGCAGTCATGGGCCTTGGTTCATGCATGTTGGCTGCTGAATCGGTATCACGTGAAACGGCCGACATGATTGCTTCGGGTGGGACAACATGTTCTGGAGTACCTGAATGGCACGATGGACTACTTCCTGCACTATGTTCTGTGTGGACTTGGTGATCTTCCTCTGGAGCGCTCTACATCGTTGGTGGAGCTCTTCAGTGACATCTCGTATGCCCCGCAAGGGGAGAAAAGTGTGCAAGGCATCGTGGCGATGATTGCGGGCGCCACTCTGCAGTGGGAAACTTCCAGGCAATCGTGTCTGGCATTGTCAACGGCGGAAGCTGAGCTGTACTCCTATGTGGAGGCCTTAACTATGGGGGATTCGCTGCAGGCGCTGTGGACGGAGGTGCGTGGAGAGACGCCGGAGATCGTCACCTATGGCGACAGTCAGGCTGCCATCTCCATCGTGCGCAATCCTGATGGTCCATGGCGTACCAGGCATCTTCGACTCCGAGCTAACGTGCTTCGAGGACGAGCTCAACAGGGGCGATGGAAGATCTTCCACATGGCGGGCACGCAGCTGATCGCCGACTACCTGACCAAGAGCATCACGGTTTGAGCTTCCTGGGACCGCTTCCGGGCGTTCACCAACCTCCTGAAGGTCGAGAACCAGGGTGGGGTGGCTGCTGATGATGGGGAGGGTTCGCAGGACGCGGTGGAATCCATGGTGCGGGTGGCAAAGCTTGCTGCGTGTTTGGCTGGGTGCGCGGCTATGACCTGGCCTTCCCACACTGCAAAGGCAGCGGTGGCGGCGGCGCTTGCGATTGGGCTGGCCTATGAAGTGAGCCGGGGTTTTAGCAAGGGTTTTTGGACGAGGAGCCAAGATCCGGGGGAGTGTTCAACCATGTCAGATAGGGAAATTCAACAAGAATTGAGATCTACTGAACACCCCACCCGGCTGCAACCTCGTTTGTGTGCCCTGCGGCCTTCGCCGGCAAGGGAAGAACAAGACCAACAGGGGTCAGAACAACGGACCAGTCAAGAAAACATAAGAAATGTTCAAGAGGCCAGAAACCCATCGGCGTCGGGCCGCACGCCACTTCCAGGGGAACGTGTCTCGGAAACTGACGGCCCTGGGGGTTTCAACCGTAGCCTAGAGGCTCCCAACTCCACTGTGTTCGAGGTGGAGGCGGCGAACGCGAGCCATGGCGTGTGGGGACGCATCCAGATGAGGCTGCCTGCTGTCTCCCGAGGTGGGCGTGAATGGCTTGGAGGAGATCAAGGGCAGCCGGAAGAGGTGCACTACACCAACACCAGGGTGACGCAAGAGGCCATGGACGCGGGCCTCTACGACATGACAAGACCACCGATGGTGGTCACCAGTGAGGGCATCCGGACGCTGCGTAAGAGGTGGACATGGAGACCCAGACGATTCGCCTCATCCCAAATGAGCGGCTGGTGGTGAAGTCTCCGCCGCCGGCAAAGCGGCCTCCGGTGCCACCTCCCAAACAACCTCCTGTACCCTTTCAACCGCGTGGTTATGGGGGGGGCTACATCGAGTGGTTCTTCAAGGCCAAGTGAAGCTGCTGAGCGAAGACAGGCGGCGATGGCATCTTCGAAGGCGATGGGGACCGCTATGGGGTACACTTCAAAGGCTGCGGGAACCATTCTCCAAGGAGTTTCCAAGTCGGCAGCCGCGGCGAGGAGTTCGGGCTCTACGGGACCTCCTACGCTGGAGCGAATGCAGCAGCCGGCGGCCGACAGGCCGTGGAACAGACCTGGCAAGTCTCCACCGGCGCAACTCCTGATGCCGGTTGGGGGCTTGATGGATGATCAATTGGAGTTCCAAAACTCGGTGTTTTGGACACCGGAGATCTTGAACCATGTGCAAGATCTTTTGGAGGAAGAAGCGTTGTTCTACAAGCCAACGCTCAAGAGCGACAGGTGGGATCACCTGACCATGGATGGCTGCAGGTGGCTGGTCCGTCACCATGGAGGTGCGCGGGTGCAGAGGTTCCATCCAGAACACCGCAGCTGCCCGGAGGAGATTGAGAACTTGGAGTTCATGCGAATCACCATCGCATGGAAGGGCACGGAATGGCATCGACGTGTCATCGTGGACCGGCCCCGGATCGTGGGTCGGATTTTCGCTGTTTTTGATCCAAAACGGATCACGGCAGATGTGAGCGACCAACAGTGGTCGGGGGGAGTGCGGATCTTGAAACAGAACGCACAAAACGAGAAGTGTACAACTAGGTACACTAGACCACAGGCTTAACTGCCTTCGTGTTTGGCTCAAGAAAACAAAGGCCGCTTTTCGTGAAGCATGATATGAAACTGAAACTCAGTCTTTAGCAGCCGGTGGGAAGTTGTCAAACCGTTGATGGATTCTTTCTTGAGTGACGTGTTTTGTTTTCGTGCCCCTTTCGACCTGGCAGTTTTGCTTTTCTACGCAGTCCATTGAGTCGGTTGAAGTTACTGTAGGTTGGTTCGTGTACAGGTCCGCATTGACTTCCAGTGCGCCACTTTCATAAGCGGCCACAACGGGCATTTTTTTCAGCATTGAGTGGCGGTGGGCAAAGGGCTACCGCAGAAGGTTGCTTGGATGGCATTTGTCAATTTTTGAGTGTGGGGCCGGACGCAACGGAGAGAGAAGTGTGACTTTCAAGGGCATGTTTTTGTCGTAAGTATCCGCTCACGTTTGTCTTTCAACTGTTCCAGACCTTCGTTGAATCAGCTTGGCTGCCCAAACCTCTGCTTCAATGGCGTGGAATGTATTTCCGTACTGAGGTCACTTAGCATGGCAAGGCGCCAGCAAGGCTGGTGGCTTGCTGTTGGCGACTTAATGCTATGATCAACAATGTGTAGGAATTATTTTTTTTCTTGCGGTGCAAATCTGAAGCCACAGCAGTAGAATAATGTATTTTTGGGTGTACATTTCTGTGTTTGTACGGAGAACGACTTGATTAGCCAGTTCAAACACCTATGCATGAGGTCGCGGCTGCAGTTCTCAGCTGAGTGTAATTCTTTCTATGGTTGGAGGAAGCAGCCTGAAGTGAAGCACAGTTAACGAATTTGTGTCATCATCCCATAACGTTGCACGATACCGTTTCCTTATCATTCCTCGTGTTTGACAGCAGGTGCGCTTTACATTGCATGTTTTTTCTCCAAAATTAACTAGTTGTTGCTCCACATATTGTTGGAATCATAATTAGGTTGTATCTGGAAGAACCCTTCGGGTACAGAGTTTTTTCAGAAGTTTTATCCTGAAGGACGGCTCCAAGCCTTGAAACAAGGATAGTGCAGACAAGTCGAGACTGTGGGAAGTTTCAATGTAAACTCAGAGAGTTTCACCAACTGAGGTGTGCACATTAGCAGTGCCGTGCAGGTCCATAGGGGATGTGATTCTGCGATCTGACGTTTAAAACAATTGGTGCCTGCGACTGCCAGAGGCATAGGGTCTACTTTTACTTACGCATCCTGTTGCAGCCAATCAGATTGTGAAGGTATGAGTGGTTGATGTTCCTTATTTTAGAATCCTAAGTTTCCTTTGCCATGGCTGAAAGATCAGAGAGCAGGATATACTGTAGCTTGCATGCAGATGTGAGCAGAAGCTGTTTGGTAGAGTCTCCATGCCGTTCCAATCCACTTGCAATTGCATTGTCCAGGCTGAGTGTCACCTCCGTACAAGGATCGGAGCCGACTGACAATGAGCAGGCTGGGGCAGAATGAACGGTCTTACCAAAAATCAGTGCCAGGCTGACAACATTTTGTACATGTAAAGCAGCTTTGGGAAGTCAAGAGAATGACCCTCAAGAATGTGAGGATTTGGAGAATTGAGTCAAACCAAATCTTGAGCGTAGGAACTAAACGTACATTGTTCCAACCCTTGAAAGCTCACAGATATGCACGAATCTTTAGAGGTTTACAAGTATGAAAGTGAGTTGGGTCACTTTGCGTGCCGCTCCAAGGCTGAAATGGGTGCGATGGACCAGCTCCTAGGTAGGGATCCAAGCAAGACCAGCTTGGAGCTTTTCTAGTGTCTTTCAGGAAGCTTCTCCCTGCCGGGGATAAGCATTCCAGAACTCTCACCATAAGAGACGATACCTTAATTTTGCTGCATTCGCCATTTGCTGGGAATCCTGTAAACAGGAAGCAATCGAGATAGAGCAGAGGATCTACCTCCTCAGTTTTGTCGCGTGATTTACGAGTCAGTTCAGCCTGAGAGCTGGTCTCTCTCTCTGTGGCCTGCGTGCAGTTTGTGTGCATGCTCGCGGTTACTGCCTTGCTGACATTTTTGCAAGCAGTCCAAATTGACAGCCTTATCGAAAAGGATGCCGTATACCTGAAGAGGTCAATATCCACAGAAATGCCGATCCAACGTGCGCGCCTCTTCTTTCAGAGGTCTAAACTGGAACCTGTGTTTCGGAGAGGTTGCACATATCGCATACCAATTCATGGCGCCCTTGGGAGTGTTCGCAACCCTCATTCAGGATCACACTGTGACACCTCAATTTCTTATTTACGTTTGACTATTTGTTGCATATTGTGAGAATTGTATATATATATATTGTTATATACTGCCTTTTTGAACATAGATGTTCTTTGTAACTGTGGACAATCTGTCAATAAGTTTGGACTATCCTTCAATGTCGCAGAGTGGTGGGTCTGTGGGAATTGGTTGTGTTTTCGGGACCCGATCTTGGGTCCACTTAATGTCTGACATGTTAAGGACTGCAGTTTGTCGCTACGTCGCTACGTTCTATTTTCTTTTTTTGCGTAGCTCCAGGTGCTTTCACGCTTGGCTTGTCAATCTTGTCCAATATCAATATGCAAATCTGCTTTCGGAGATGCGGGAGTCTACATGCAACCTTTACAGGATACGAGTTGATACAATCACAACCTCCCTTTCTTTGAGCTCACCAACTTAGGCGATCGTCGCTGCTTTGCTTTGTCGCAATGCCTGGAAGAAACAAATGGTAGGTGTCATGCAATGCAGAGGCTTTCCGTAGCGCGTGTCTGGAGTCAGGGGGTGGCTGAGTTGAGTTTGTTCCAGTGCAAGAAGCTCGCACAGGTCGTGTGGTTTCCAAAGCAAGAAAGATGCCTTTGCTGACTACTGCTTGCAGCCATCTTGGTCCCCAGCGTGCTTCCTCTCTATCAGCTGTGCTTAATTCAAATGTTTGGTTCGCTGAAATCTTGTCTACCACGCGCAATACCATTCATTTGGTCGAAATTGTCTTGTGCAGCCTCTTTTGTTTGCGCTTCATACCTGGCTCTTTGTGGGTTCTTGACTGTTGCTGACCACGTTTGGCTCTGTGTGTTATGACATATTTTTTTCGCCTCGGTGCTCGTGCCTGGCAACTTCGTCTCAGCTACCGTGGCATTTGGTCTTGTTCATTCTTGGCTGTGTAGTCAGTTGTGTGCGAACCTTGTACAGTGTTCTCTTCATTTTACCAACGAGTCGTGGCACAACATGTTGCAAGCTTAGACACAACAATGCTTGGCATGTCAAAAAATACTTATTCCTTTTGCTTCGCGATGTGGTGCTGCTTGCATCAACTAGTCTCCAGTCTTGTCGACATTTGCCCAGCACAGCCTGAACATAGACCTCAAACCCATTCTTGACCTGATAAGTTGAAACTCTGGTTTCCGCAGGAAATGACCCAGTCTTCCAAATCATCCAATGAGATATATAGTCAAGGCTACAACATAGAGACTTGCGCTTGTGCTAGAATAATGTCATAAGGGCCCAATATCCTCTCTTCCGGCAGGGTTACGACTTAAGTTGGCGGGTTTTGGCTTCAAACCCTGATCAGGCTCTGTGGAAGCTTCCTTGCAACCCCTCAGGGAAGAGGTGGTCGTGGTGCCCAGAGTTTCAGCCCAGTGATGGCATGTGCTGATGGTGGATATTGGGTACTTGATAGGAAGAATACTTCACACTTTGAAATAGGTACGGTGAGAGGACGTCCTGAGTTTAGGCTCTTGCCAAGCATGTTGTCTCAAAAGGAAGTGGTAGGTGAAAAGCCATCACGAACATTTTGATTCACAGGGCCTTCCAGAAGTCCACCAGAGTAAACCCTTTCAGCTGAAGTGCTGACCAAGCTTGATGTTGTTGAGAAGATGGAAACTAGAAGAGGAAGAAGCTGGCAGAGCTGAGGCATCTGGCCACATCATCCCCAAGTTTGGCGAGCGAGCCCAGTCTGTGAGAGACTCAACATTTGCTATTCTCGCGTCCAGGGGTACGGTGGTGTCTGCACAACCCAATCTCTTTGCTGCACAGCTGAGGTCGTTAGTAGCGCTGTACAGAAGGTGCGCAGACTGCATGCAGCGCAGTCCATCAAACAATTCAGCCTTCCAACATGACACTGATCACAGTTTGGCGTATTCCAGCGAACAGAAACAGGCTGGCAGTGCTGGTGCAGAGGTGGAGAACGTCGTTGACGTGAAGGGCTGAGATTGAGTGGGTTGCTGCTCCCGTGAAGGTTTTTTTAAAGGAACCCTCGCGGCCTCGACCTAATTACTCATTTGGGTTTCCGGGGGGACCAGGGAAAGTGCTTTCGTTAGTGGGGGTTCTCGATGGTTCTCCGATACTCTAGTTCTGATCCATTGCATATTTGATGTAATCCGAACCCTTCGAAGTTTTGGAAGTCTCACTTGTTTCTGCTCCCGTCCAGTCCAACATGATTTTGGTAAGGATATTTGGTATGTACACTTGCCAACTGAATGTGTGTATGTATATATATTGCGGAGTGTCCGCCCCAACCGCGGGGCGCCGAGCGGGCTCTTCTTTCCTCAAGCCGAAGGTCCCTCCGGGGTCACGACATGTCACGGGTGGACAAAATGACTGGTCTTAAATCTTCAAATTCCAAAAATGGCTCCTACGGGTACATTCTCCGCCTTCATAATAATCTTTGGATGTAGGAGCACATGAAGCTATGCAGCCATCTCATGTCCAGCTCAAATCGTCGGCAGTTCAACTCTTGAACTTCCGTGGGATCGTGCTGTCTGGGAATCGTTCAGTCGACCCCTCAGCCAACTCCGTGTAAGCCAGCAAGTAGGCAATGAGGTCCTTGATGGGTGGCGACATGTTGGTGCGGTCTTTCTGCGCCATGAGCCATCGACTGTAGTTCACCAAATCCGTCTCAGGTGAACTTGCAAGGTCTTCATAGCTGAGGTTCTGCTTAGACAGCTTTCCTGAAGTGATCAAGGTCTTACCCCAATGGTCCATCGAGGTGATGCCCTTGGGGAGAGGAATCGATCCCTGGTCCTGGGAGCTCATCTTCACGATCGGCCTCTGGGAATGCACATGTGGGGCCTGACTCGAGTCAGCGGTCAGGCGACGCTTGGACGAGTCATTCATGGCACCACTGTCCAGGCTGTATCCAGCAGAGGGCACAAACTCAAATTCACTGGTTTCGCGCTCCATCAAAGCGTTCAGCAACAGATGGACCGAACCTTCTTCCTTCACCTTAGTCAAGAGCTCCTTAGCCACTGTGGACAACTGAGCTGGAGCACCGGCCATGTCTAGGTCGGGAGGAAACTGCAAAACACAACACCCGGTCTAGTCGTGAGACGGCGTGATACGAACACTGAAACTCTGGATGCAAAATGGCCACAGACACAACCTGCTGTATTCTAAGGTCGAAGCCGGCAAAAAGAACATTGATTCCCTTCACTGATCACAGTGACTTCCCAAACAATCAATGCGAACCCTAAACCCCAAAAATGCAGATCACTCATGATCTGTCTCTTCCCCTATCCGGCTTGGAGGCGACGGAGCGGCACAGTTTGCCTGAAGATTCTTACGAAACTCCTTTTCTTGTGCTTGATGCTTCAATACAGTTTCTTCAGGCGAGATTTGATATGAAGATCGCTTCATACAAGATCTAAGCAAGTCTATTGGATCTCCATCGTTTTTGGTGAGTGCATCAGCGAGCATTCGATTTGTGGGTACCCACCGCACAAAAGCATTCATGGCCCTACAGCTCTCTCGGATTATTACCACATCTATACTGGTTCGGCGGTCATCGATTGATGTGGGGGCAGAAGGAGAATGCAAGTGATCGTACAGGCTCTTGCAATCTGTCACGATGATCGGTCGGCGTCTTTTCAGCACGTCTCGACAGGATCGCATTGTCAGCGGGCCGTCAAAAATCTCAGCCAACATCAAAAGTAGCCATTCGGTGGTCCCAGTGGCCGTGGCAAGTGCTTGACTCTCGGCTGACATGGTACTGCTCACTGCTCTAGGGAGTTTATAACTCTTCCATGATGCTGGACACCAGGTTGATTCCAATCCGTCTTGCAGGGATGCGTGAGTGAATCCAATGATATATCCAGCCTGAGTATGATTTCCCCTATTAGCAAATGCTGCATCACTGTGGCATACCAGTGTCAGTTGGTCTGGGTCAATTGATTTGAACACAACTCCCAACTCACTATGCTGTTTAGCTCTTCTGATCGCCTGATTTGCCATCCGAAAGTCTTCGATCGTCGGCTTTGGAAAGGCCTGTTGGGACAGACTAGTCTGGACGCTGATGTCCGGGCGTGACTGAGATGACAACCATCCGAGACTGCCATTCACGGCACGCAGCACTTTGACTTGACTGTCGGTCAAAGGATCACCTGGTGCACTATTCTTTGGCACATTGATTGATCGCATCTTGTCGGCAAAAGCGTTCATGTCCATTCGAATTGCCCCATCTTTGGTTTGGGAGTACCAGGCACCACAAAACTCACCTGTGCTTATTCGCCATTTTCTATATGGGAATCTAGTACGAAGTTTCTTGATTGAGGCCTCGAAAACCGGTCCATGTCCACCTACTGCTGTATCGTCCACGTGCGCGCCCATGATCCCCACCAAGGCTCCTGCTTCATCTCGAAGCGTGAACAGGCACGGGTCTAGAACACTCTGATACCAGTTCAACCCCTTTACATACGAACTAAATTCTTTGAACCAGGACGCCGGAGCGTCGTTCTGTCCGTAGATATTTCCGAGCACTTCTATCACTGCTGATTCAGGAAGGCCGGGGATGCCACCAGGTGGTTGGCGTGCGTAGAGTGGGCGAAATGCATCGTTCAGTGGACCTGCCTCTAGGAACGCGCCTTTATATCGCCTAACTGAAGTACCCAGCCCTTTGATGCAATCGTCTGAAACAAACACATCCGGCCTAGTTGACTTAAGGTAGGGGACTTCAACAGGCCCTGTTCGGCCTTCTGAGACAAATCCGGGTCCAAGTGCCCCTGTAGACACCATCTGCCCTTTACCGTGAATGTGGTGCTGTCATTTGGGTCCAAATCCATACCTTCTTCGAGCGGCTTTCGAGTCAACACGAATCTACTCCCTATGAAACGATGGTCTTCCTCTTTTCGAATGCGATCGGCTTTTGCTCCATAGTGGATCTTTACCGAATTAGGCTTGGACAGAATCGTTTCCCATTCCACACGTTTGCCTAGCTGGACCTTTTCCTGAATGTCGGGAGGATTGTTGCTGTGGTGCAGTTCCTTGCTCATTTTCTTTTTGAGATATTCTGCCATCAGGCAATCCCACGACACACTTTGTGCTTGGAGGAGGAAATCAACATCTTCAACACTCAACACTTCTGCCATGCGAGGCCTCGACGACACTGGTTCATCGGCGGACGGAGATGCCGGTCTTTTGTTTTGTGACATACATGCATCTTCAACAAGTTGGGGTACTATCTCTTTCATGATGTCAACAAAATCTGTTTGCTTCAAGGCAGGAGGCCGCCGCAGTGCCATTGGTCCATCCTTCCCTTCGATTCGGCGGCGAATGGGACCATAGGACGACGGTGCCGCAGTTTCGGCGGAACTTGGAGTGTCAGAAGTCTCCTCTACTGGTGTCGGAGATTTCATCTCTGTCATTTCTTGATCACCCTTCACTTGCTCTTCTTGAGAGTCTTCTGGCACAGCTGAAGTGGACATCGGCTCAGGCACGAGTGGTGCATTCACTTGAGACGGCGCTACCACAGTGCTTGACTCCGGCTCGGTACGACTAGCTCGACTGGTCCTTTTGTGGGGGATAAGATTGGGGCAACAGGTCTATATACTGTTTACTTCGGAGGTTACCACTATCAATCAAATCCTTGATACCTAACAATTCAGCTTGGGGCGATGCAAGCAGGGTTTTCTCCTCATAAGTAGCCAGACGGAGTTGCTCTGGAGCGCATCTCAGCACTTGTCGTCGATGAATGATGACGACATTGCGACCTACTCGACCGAGAACGATGGCGACTCCATACCACTGACCCCCTTGTTGGAGCTGACCCTGAACCCACTTTTGGTTTCGCCAATAGGCTACCATATCACCCGGATTGAAAGTCATTTCCACTTGGGGACGTGCCAGCAGAGCCACCCGCAGGGCTCGATCGTCTTGCATCTGAACCAATGCCGTACGAGCAGCTGTACGAATAGCTTGAGCTCTGGCAATTGATGCTTCTGTCAGGGAAGCTGTTGCTGGGATGACCTGGAGAGGTTCATTCAGCAAGTCCTGAGGAATATGCGGATTGCGACCAAACACGAATTGGTATGGTGAAAAACCATGTACCTGCAACTGTTGGTTCTTGATGTGTGCATGCACTACACATTCTAACCATTCCTCTTTGGATGATGGAGAAAATTCGTCAATCAACTTCTCTAGAACGCGGTTGAACCAGCCTCCATGAGTTTCACACTTTCCCAATTGCCAGTGGGCTCCAGCAGCAATCGGACGGATCTGGACACCGTCCAGCTCGGCAGGCACTACCATCGGATCTCCCAGGTTTGTTCTGGCAGGGTCCAAAACGATCTCTTTGGGAACACCAGCCCACGAAATCCAACTGTCGGTGAACAACTTCCTCAAAACACTTGCAGTTTCTGTTTCAAAGAAAGGAATCACCCGTTGAAAACTGCTGGCAGTATCGACAATGTTTAATGCCTTCACCTTTTGGTTAGGTAACTAACCTTTTAAGTGCTTAACATCGAGACCGACTTGACTGTTGAACTCTGTGATCCGATGAGGTTGCGCAGGCAGAGGCACCTTTGGTTTGAGCTGACTCCGGCACAAATCACACGAGAATTCCTTAGCCAAACGTATTGCTTGCTCACTGGCCTGTCCATGACGAAGAATTCTGACTAGATCGCGAATTGGTGGATGACCTAAGTTCCTATGAGGCTTATCCAAAACCGGAATCAGATCACTGTCAGAGTGGCCTCGGACCTGTCCAGCGGCTAGGATCTCTGTCCATGACGCATCGGGGACTTCTTCATTGATGACTTCTACATGAGCGATGCATTCACATGACGAGGTGGCCTTGGATCGATCTAGCTGAAACTGAGGTATCGTATTCAACACCGCTTGAACAAATTTCACGGGGTAGGCACCAGCAAATGTACTGATACGAGGAACACCAGGTGCACTTCCGGCGATCACATCATGACACTGATGCGTTCCAGTCTGGTCACATGTGAGACCCAGGCTGGACATGTCTTCATGAGAGACCAACAAACGGGTGCTCTTACGGATGTACCGGTCACTCTCAGGCAATTGAAGACCATACCTGCACATGTGAAGCTTCACTGTGTGAAAACGTCGGCAGAGTCCTTCTACCTCAGGGTAATGCCAGGTTCTTGCCCCTGTCGGATGCTCAAACACCACCCTACATCCCAACTGTACACCTATTCGGAACAGTTTGCAACACCATCGAATAAAGCTTCGGCTCTGTGCCTTAATGCGCAACACTGTGTGAGGATCCCATTTCTGACTATTCAACCAGAACCAACCACCTTCATGAGTACACGGAGGGCACAGAATGAGCAACGACGGCGTGTCGTTGATGAGATCATCTTCCACCTTTCTCCTGTGTTGAGCCAGGCGAAAATCCCAACCGTTCTTAAGATCATACGATCGAGCTCGGAAGTGATGTTTCTCTGCTTCAAGCGAAAAACGTGGAGGTGAAAACACTTCCATCACAAGACATCGATCTTGAGGGTGTTGCTGAACGGCCAAACAAGTTTTGATTTGACTTTCCAACTGTCGACTCTCTCTCTCGGTCGGTTGCCACTCATTGGACACGGACATGGTTTCACCCAAAAATGAAAATTCGGTCCGAACATGAGCAACTCTTCGAGGAAGGCGGACGATGGTGCGATGTTGAGGGTTCCCTGGAATGATTGGGGAGTCGTCTGTTGGTTTCACAATCAATCACTTTCCTACGAACCACTTGTTTCCATGCAGGCCCTGAACGAGATAACCACGGAGTTGCCATCACATCACTGTACAGCTAGCGGCTTCTCATCCGCCGCAGGTGATGCAGATGGCTCGAGAGTCAAAGGTGTGTCTGCTTCGGGCGCTTCCGGCGACCGGTTCGCTGGATGAGGATGAGGCTCAAGGGTCATGACTTCCGTGAAATCAGCTGCTAGAGTTTCTTTGGGGGAAAGCAAATCAACCACATACTGTCCTGCTCCATTTGTCTTGAGTGGAACAGATTGACCAAAAACATTGAGACAGTCCTTCTGAAAATCCAGTGAGGCGCCAAGGGACTTCAAGGCACTGCGACTCACCAGATGATCACTGCAGCTCTGATCACCCCTCGGCGATTAGCCAGGATGACGGGCATCTGAACGGAATAGTGGGAGGTCTCCACATCACCATTTCCGAACTTGAACTGGTGCACCTCGGAAATCTTGGAGGGCACTGTCCAGCCACGCTGAGACCACAGCTTTTCAAAGCTCTGTAAAGTTGAAGCTCCAACAACTGTCCTACCACAGCCCGAATCCAACACACCAAATCCTGGTGAGGAAACCAGCATGACCTCGTCAGGGGTCCACTCACCAGCAGCCTTGGAAAACCGCATACGTGCTTGCTCCAACAAGGTCGGGCGATTCATGATCGCTGCAATGAAATCCAGCTCTTCCACAACTGCAGCACCTGAAGGTTGAGAAGCTCCTGATGCAGGTGGACCTTTGTCGGATCCCTTGCTGCTGCCTTTGCGAGTGTCTTTTGCTCGACACTCGCGGGCCCAATGACCTCGACGGCCACAGCGGTTGCAGGTAGTGTGTCGCTTCATCTCTTCCACTTCCACACGAAATGCTCTCTTCACGTCCTTGGACTTCTGGAATTGTCTTGTCTTTTGGAGACGGTTGAACTCTTGTCGACGCTCTTTCCATGTGGCAGCCAACACTTCTGCCACCTCAGCTTCATTGTAGGCCTCCGTGTCAGCGGCCCAATCAGCGCACGATTGATGGTCTTCCAGCAGGCGCTCCACGTCTGAAAAATCTTCTTCCCAGGCATCGTGGGGCTCGGTCGGATCGTCCATGGTCTCTTCTGCCAATGCAACGGCTGTTCGCCGTTTTCCAACAACAAGGTCGGGTAGCATGATCGGAGAGCTGCTGCAATGGATTCCCGTTTGAGATCTCCACGGGCACGCGAAATGACCACGGCCTTCTGCTCCTCGCTGAGGTTGGCCCTGCGCAACAAAAGCTAGCCCCTGGCTTCGTCAGGAAACTGAACTCCTGTTTTCCTGTGGCATCGGTCGAACAACTCCGATGCTCTGGCAGCCCATTGTTTCATCGTTTCCCCCTCCTGGGAGCGAAGATTGAAAACCTCGCCCAGGATTTCACCAAGCTCATCGACCACTTCCAGCTGCGGAAACCTTTTGTCCAGCAACGACCACAGGACCTGGTCGCCATCCTTCTTCTGATAGTCGCCAGGATCCAGGTGTTCAACAGCCTCCAAGGCCTTGCCAGCCAACAACGTGTATATATAGGCTCCTCGAGCAGTTTCAGGTAACTTGTCCAGGGTCAAGAGCTTGTTCTTTACCCAAGTCTTCCATCTCTTGTATTCTCTTCCATCCTCATTCTCTCCGGAGAAGCGCAAAGGGGCGGCCTCCGAGGCCGCAGCAGACATGTCACGGGTGCGGATCCTGACCGCAGGATCACCAACAAGCCATGGCTTCGGAGCCCGGGCTTTCCGGGCACCGTTACCAATTGCGGAGTGTCCGCCCCAACCGCGGGGCGCCGAGCGGGCTCTTCTTTCCTCAAGCCGAAGGTCCCTCCGGGGTCACGACGTGTCACGGGTGGACAAAATGATATATATATATATTCTTCTGCTGCGGGAACCAGGCCACTGCAGCATAAGACTATCAGCTGTTGACCCTGATTACTATCCTAAGGACGTTTGGACACTTAGCAACATGCCTGATTGCAAACATATTGGTTCGTCCTTGGATGTTCTTGGCGAACGGCGGGGCTTGGGCCATCAACACCACAAGTCAAAAAAACTTGTGAAATATGGATCTACTGCAATACTGGAAACATCGGTTTGTTCATGTTATATACGCCAATGCTAGATCCAGCTTGATATAGCAGACAACTCTTCTTAAGTCCGCTGCAAGCTGCTGCTGGACACTGGAGGTTCATGTATACAAGAGACAGCTTTTTGTGGAAAAAACATGACGAACTCTTTCAAAGAGGTGCAGACACAGAACTTACCCTCTGAAATGACACCGTCGACTGAATCTTGGCTCAGTTTGCTTGTGACTTTGAAAGATGGCAGGGCGCTCTCGAGCGCGAGCGGAGGCTCTCCGCCTTAGTATTCTTAGCCTTGTTTTAGTGCTTTCAAGCAGGGCATGGCCATGGCCGGCATGGGTGGGGCCACCATTGATCCCTTTGGCAGGGCAAAGCTTGACCAGCGGGCATGGTAGCACTGGCTACCGGAGCACTTCAAGGTCCACAGGTGCTGGCGTCAAGCCACGTGTACTCCGCATGGCCATAGGCAGCGGTGTTTTGGGCAGTCAGAAGTCAAATAAGAAGAAACAGACCTAAGAGATCTCAGAGTTGCAAACACAGCTTGAGGTCAATGATTTGCGAACCCTACATTAACTAATGATCTCCACACTTGCACTTCAGGTGCAGACCTCCGTGCTTATGCTCAAAGCCTGCCGGTTCCTCCCGACTACACTGGACCACCTTACAATGGCCCGAGCTCGGTCAATGATGCATTTGTGGACCATTTGCTGAATATGTACAAAACACAGGCTGGGCAGATTCATTTTTCCCAATTGAGCATCGAATTTTGTAGGTCTGAGACACTGCAGGCAAAGCTACCGATGAAATATTCCTATCTCATGGCGCTGGATGTTTTGGATATTCTGAAGCAGGAAAAATCACTGCAGAGAGTCGCAGTTCCCCCTGGAAGCAAGACCTCTGACATGTCCAAAGCACAATTCTTTTCGATGTCCTTTTGTGATTTATTGTTCTGAGCTTCCCATTCCGGATCATTCTGGGGTTGTTTCAGCGCTTTTGTGATGCTCTTAACACATTCCTGATTTGATATTGATTTGTGCTGAGGATCACTGTTGTTGGTGATATACACGGGCAATATTTCGATTTTGTCCACATGATCGAGCAAGTCACAGGAAAGCCCAGCCCTCAAAATCCGATCCTCTTCAATGGAGACTTCGTGGATAGAGGTCCGTGGTCTGTTGAAGTCTTGCTTTGCTTATACGCCTTCAAGCTCCAATACCCCACGGCCGTGCACTTCAACCGTGGGAATCATGAGTCAGAAATGACCAACTACCAGTAACTCGAATGCATAGCACCAACGCTGAACTGGTCACCAAAGATTAGCCTCCGCATATTTCACATCGGTCCAGGCTTCATTGCTTGTTGTTGGCTGGGTCCAGGTATGGCTTTGCTAACGAGGTCAAAGTCAAGTATGAAGAACCTCGCCATCCATATATTTTCATTGCATTTTCACCAACGCCCAGAATTGAGAATCTGCTTGTCAGTGAGTGTGAGCCCTGCAGATCTGAGGACAAATTGATGGAACTTTTTAGTGAAACCTTCCGTTACTTGCTCTGGTTTCCGTTTCGTTCCTGTTTCTTCCCGTTCAGAATCTAAAGAGCAGGACAACTTGCTGCAAATGTCCTCTTACAGCCCAGAAGTGGCTGCCCCGGTCAAGTCTGTGGAGTTCCAAGGTTATTTGCCTTTGGCAACTGTTCTTGAGAACCAGGCAAGGTGATCGGCGATAGGTAGCAATTACTTGAAGTGCTGGATTCTTCACTGCCAGTGTCACTCCGTGTGACTCCTTGTGTGCGTTGGCGACTTTGGTTTCAGAAGCTTTCTTGCAGTCCGCAAGTGTGGATGGCTTAGTTCCTTAATGGTCGCCATCGTCGCAGGTCTTCGTTTCTCATGCAGGCGTGCCAGGCCCTCAGGAACGTCTTTGGGAGGATTGGATGCAGAAGGCTCCAGACGAGGCGGCCAGAAGTGGAGATTCTACAAATGCTTTACCTCACGGGATTACCTACTGATTCTACAAATAGTTGCTTTAACTTACTTCAACTGATGCTAACTGGTTCCTATCTGCTTCTGCTCAACAGGCAGCTGGAGTGCTGAGACGTGACCAGCAAGTCACTTTGGCTGAGATTGAGGCCGGGAAGAGAGGCTTCCAGGGCCCATCAGGACCGTGTACAGGACATGGTGGCCTTTGCAAAAATCACCGGGTAAATGCTTCCTTTGCTTTGCATTGCAGGCGACCAACCGGGTTTGTGAGCCAAATCCGATGGACTTCCCTTTGGTGATCGACTTTTTGTGGTCAGATCCAAAAGGTGCGAATGGCTACGGCCCCTCCACTCGAGTGCCAATGGTCTACACCTTCGGCCCAGATGTTGCTCAGAGGTTTCTACAGGCAAACAACCTCAAGTACATGCTCAGATCGCATGAGACTAAATCAGCTGGCTTCCAGGAGAGGCTGCTCGAGAGGCTTTGCAGTTTTAGATATCCCAAAACTATCACATACGAAGCACAGCTCACAAACACTTGCAGAATCTTCATCGTTCCATCGACAGCCCAACGCACACACCGACATCAGAGACAAACAAAAGGCGCACTGACAAGCACCTGGTGGGCCAAGCAGTGATTAAGAAGCTGACATGCAGTTTTGAAAATTCATTTGGACCAGAATCGAACAGGCCACATTTAATTTGGGAGAAGAAGAGCACACAATTCTTGAAGGAAACACATGTGACAGGAAAGGAACAGGCAGCTTAAGAATTGCTTTTTGCATGACGAGGGCACAGGTCACTGCCTGGAGGGGAAGAAAAGGTCATGTCAGGTTTAGAGATGGCGTTTGAGGAAACTTGATGAGAAATTGCCTTTGCAAAGTAAAACTTGCCGAATGAAGTGATTCACCAGACTCCTCGCCTCTGGAGTCGAGTTATTATTGATGGATCATCCGATGTTTGCTGCATTCAACAGTAACCTGCAAGAAACAAACGTCACATGAAAGAGGGTTCAGGCTGGATTGCATTGATTGCATACAGATTGCACATGATGTGATCTTCTTTATACTGATGTCATCGGACGTCTGATGGCAGACGGATGCAGGACAATGTCTTCTCACGTATCATGACTTGCATGCAATGCCAGGTTATGGGTAATGCCAATTCCTTGCAAGGGTTTAAGGACATATATATGTGACTTAGCCAAGGCTACTAGTATGTTTATGCATAGATGTTGCCTGCCTTCTCCATTCGCACAAGAACTCTTGGCCATGCTTTCGGAAGAACAAAGGTAAAGTCTCGGTCAAGCGCAAGTACTAGTAGGTAACAATGCCAAAGCAGTCCGAACAATGTTGACCGGTTTTGTGGAGAAATCGCAGAGGAGGTGACAAAGGCACGCCTCTAGTTAGTTCGATAGGTGTTGATGACCGCACAAACAACCAATTGATGCGATTGTGCTTTCACTTCCCATTGCAGTGATAGCTAGGTTTAGGGAACTGGGAGCAATGTTACATAGTTGTTTGATCTTGTTTGTAATGGAACTTCTAGCAAAGACTCGCATTGCTTGTTCAGGAGACCATTCCAAATGTCATTACGGTCTTCAGTGCTCCGAACTACATTGATCGTGCTGGCAACCTTGCTGCTGTTGCTGTCTTGACAAACCAAGGTGGAAATTTGGACAAACAGTTTCCCGTCTTTGCAATTAGTTATAGTTGCTAGCCGCCAGCCCCGTGCGCGGAAATCACCATGGTGAGTGTTAAGTTTCCCTACAAAGCTAGAAACCAAATCATTAGTGCGAGCGCTTCTTCAAGGAAGCTGAGCTATCCTGCGTCCTAAGTAGTAGCTACTTAAGCTACTAGCTACCTCTTCTACTAGCTACCTACCTCTAGCTACTACCTACCTCTAGCGGCCTACCCCCCGGTCTTAAAAGAAAAAGGCTTAATGGCCAACCGAGGTTTGTTCAATTCCAACATCAGCCTCATCCAGACATTGAAAGTGGTGCTTACATGAAGGGGAAATCCTTGGCTCCTTCGTGAGGGAATACCAGCAGGTCAGATGACAGATGGTACAGTTTTCTTCCTTCTTTGGCCGGGGCTGTGTTTTTAGCAGCTCTCTGGACAAAATCAATATTTTCGACGCAAGGCAAAATCCTTGTCAGACTGGACTTGTCGCAGGAAAGCAACTCTGCCGTAGCCGATGAGAGACTAAAGGGGCTAGGAGAGATAGTCTTGGGTGCCAAACCTGTTACATCCTCCTGCTTCATATGACAGACAGGATACCTGTGACATACCGATGACGCTGCTCAAGGAAGGAAGACTGTCCACGTAGTTTCTCTGTGAACAAAGTTGTCTCCAATTGAATTCTGCAAAGGCAATGCTGCAAGAACTGTTCCTTCAGCAGTTGGTCGGGGTCTCAGGTGCAACTGATTGACGGTATGCTTTCGCTGCAACCTTGTAGAAGTGTACCATTTGTGCTCTTGTTTGCTTCTACTTCTACACAGTACTTCACAGACAGACTGTCCAAAGAGAGCCCAAACTCTGTCGAATTCGAAGCGACACACAGCCTATCCCGCGATGAAGATAGAGGGAGCAGTCTGCCTTTGTACGCACAAAGTCAGCCCTTTTGGTGGCCTTTTGTTCGTCAACGTCTCTCAGGTTCTCCTGCGACAGCAAACAGCTGCCAAGTTTGGCAAAGCTTCCCGTGCAGCACTCAATGCAGTTTGGAGCCATTCAGTACTGGTAAAGCTTGTTTTATGGTCCCACTTCCAGTGAAGCCATGTGGAGTGTTTGTTTTGTATTTCTACCTCAGGCCCTGTAGAAGCTGTCACGCAGGCAGACCAGCAATTTGTCACTCAGGCGGGCTTCGTAGGTCACAGTCACAGGTCGTCAAAACTTCAAAGCCCACGAAAGCGTCCGAAAGCCTACGAAAGCCTTTCACGGTCGGTCCAGAAGAGAGGAACAATAGGCGGTACCAAGGTAAAGAGGGCCTTAACCTCTTTTGTTCCTCTTTTTTCGAACCCTTTGACCTGCTGTACTTGCTTCTAATCTCCAGGCTGAGGAACTCAAGAGGCCTGGTAGTACGTGGAGCTATGAAGTGGACCGCTACGCTTTGCGGGCAGTCCTTGAAGGTAGCTTCCGACGGGAGGCGGTGGGGTGGCCTAGCTTTCCGCAGCTGTCGCTGTGTAGTCAGACCTCAATTGCCGAGGCCTATGCCGATGAACATCGGATTGCAGCCGGGTTGCTGAGTTGTGATTGTAGTTTTTTGAATTCCCCAAATCGAGCACTTCCTTTTGCCAGGCACGATCGCAGCAGTCCACCGTGGAGATTATAAGCAGGCGTTTTAGTTTTGGTTGCCTTCCTTTTTGCTGCAGTTTGTCAAGTCCAGAAGCTTTCTTGTTCCAACGTTGATTCCGAAACAAAGTTAAGTGCTAGAATTAAGGGTCCCCATTATATATATATATATATTTAAGGGCTGCCGCCCCTGCCGCCGACCCCGATTCTCAGGTCCGGCTTTTCCTCCATTGGTTGGCAACACGTCACTAGCAACTCTGTAAAGATGGCCGACAGAAGACCGAGAGGAGCCTACATCACTCCACTTAGAACATCATCCTTGCAAACAACATGTTTCGGTCGATTTCATCAGCTCCAATGCCAAATCGTAACTTTCCAAGCGGTCAACGCCGAACCTTTGGATGGAG
>CAXAMN010000114.1:795426-813223 GCA_963970005.1 Durusdinium trenchii
ATTATTCCCTGGCGCGCTCCCCCTTGCGTCGGCCGGGGTCGGCGGATACACATGATTTCATGAAGCGCAACATCTTGCTCAAGAAAGACATTTCAGATTTAAGTCTGGCAAGGACAGCTTTTGAGATTCAGTATTTCCAACCGAATAGACCCAAGAGCAGACTCGGAGAGTCAGCCCAACAAGAAAGCAGTCTCTGTCTTTGCAGTTCCAGTTTGATTCTGCAGAAGTTGCATTTGTGTCTCAATACATGCCAGTTCCAGGTGTGGTGTACTCTTATCAACTTTCCCGGAGTGCTGCGCATGTTAGCACTGCCATCGGGGCTTTTGTAAGTGGAGTTTAAGGGAAGCTTTCGTATGATCACCCTTCTGCAGCCTGCAGTAGCCTGCAGCATACAGCTGTACGTATTTGGTTTGTCAGGCTACAAGGTCAGATGGAGAACCTCCAAATGCGACTACAGCATATGCGTGCCTTGGCGCAGGAGGTGCAAGCACTCTGAGAGTCAGTTGTGAGTTCATAGAGGTTTGCTACGCAAGAACTTGTGTGAGTGCTAGGATCCTTGGCCGGTCCGGCGGCACTGAGATTGCGATATTTACACCTTTAGTCTGACCATGAGAGCAATGGCCTCCAACCTACTAGCGATGGCCTCCAACCTAAGAGCGATGGCCTCCATACTATTTTTTTCTACTTTTGCAATTTTTTGATTTTGTCCAGCTCCACTTTTGTTGAGCAGGCGTGGGAACAACAATTCCCCTTACAATTCCCCTTCTTCCTTTTCTGATCTTGTTCCACACCTTCAGACCTGTAGCCAAAGTTTGATGTGTTTATACAAAACAAATAGTGTGCAGATCAGTACTCTTCGCATGATGGTAATCTCATTAGGAAAACATTGGGCCCAGAAAGGCGGTTGTTGCACGCAGTTTGACACAGGGCTTGTCCAAGTTTCCTACTTTTTCCAGCCAAATTTACAAGCGGGCGTAGGGTCAGTGGGCAGGTCATTTGCGTGGCAATGAATGAATGAATGGCTCGCCCCACTGTGTGGAAGGAATTAGGCTAGCTTTGCATCCCTCGTCTTTTCACCTTTGTCCTGTCGGCCGCCATGATACCTTCTCTGGCTGCTATAATTCCTTATAATATAATTATATACATGTTTCCGGTTTGTCTGTGGATTTGGCTTAGGCCAAAGCTAGTAGTTTGTGGCCGTGCCACCTCTTTTACTCTAGTTTTCTTGAGTCCATCTTCGCACGTCTGGCTTTGCTTCTTGATTATTCCTGATTTACATTTGCTGACAGGTTGTGACGACGTACGACCACCTTCAGTCGCTTTTTTTTTGATTCCTACCTGATCCAATTGTGTTGTTGTCCAGCCTTGCCCGGCTGTTGCAGAATGATTCAGGTTGGCCGTCACGCTTCAACTGGCCTGCTTCACTATTAGGCTAGGCACCCTTACAATATCCAGGCAGCTCTTGCTGTATCGGAAAGGTGACGGTTGGCTTGCTGTCAGCAAGCACCTACGTGAACGAGTTTCCTAGAAAATTGTTTTCGGTGATCTTGAGTGACATTTGCTCAGGTGCTGGTCAGCCCTGGTTTATCTCCAGCTCCTACAGGCATCGTTGCAAGTCCAAAGTCTTCTCAGCTTTTGGCCTGGTGTAAGTTCACGACAAATGTTCATGTCTCACTACAGAATTCCTGTATCTTAACTTGTTACTAGTAGCTTCTTGCTCCTAGTAGCGATGCCAGGAGCCCCTAGTAGCTTCTTGCTCCTAGTAGTAAGGCCAGGAGCCCCTAGTAGCGTTGTGGCTCCTACATGATTTATGTGATTTATATGATGATATTTCAAGAGTCCCAAAGCTGACTGTGTCGGCAGGATCCCCGGCACGCCTCTGACAATGATTGGCCGCTTTCAGCAGGGCCGTGCCAGCATCGAGCTGAACCTGGCGGCAGACAGGCGAAGCAAAGAGCGAGTTTGGGTGAGAAGTGGAAATAAATATGAAGGTTGGGCCCAAGCCGAATGGATGAAAGTTATGACTGCATCTTGAAGGTAGGTGACCCAGCGAAGTGGTGTGGCGGGTGCATGATCACAACCAGATAATTTCGGTGTACAAAGTTCGAACAGGAGCCCAAAAAAGTAATGGCGGCTACATGAGCCAAAAAAAGTAATGGCTTGACACATATAGAAGTGCTGATGAGTATATGTGCGATCAATGTGGTCATCGGGCCAAGGACTCTTGTGGTGCTATGGCTGTCATTCCAATGTGTTATCACAATGACATTTTGCTCGAGAAAGCCTCATCCGCAGGGATCCTGTCACCGCAGAGGCTGGTTTTGTCAGGGGTTTGGTGGCTCAGAATAGCTTGCACAATGGACATGGTGGGATTGGGTAAGGTTCCCCCCAAAGTAGGAATCAAATGACCTAAGGGATGGGGGTTCTCCGGGAAGGTTAAGTTTTTTGTTGCGTGGGGTCAGTGTTTTGGCCACCAAATTTTCTTTTTTGAGGGCTGGATGGGGTCGTTCCTCGCATGTTGTTTTTGCTTCGATGCCCTGGCTGTTCGACACTTATTTTTGGCTCGGACGCACTGGGGCGGTTGCCTTGACCGGTTGGGCTTTCGGAGTTGGATCCGTTTATGGTGAACCCTTATACCTGACACGCTTATCTTACCAAGTTGTGTGTTAATTTAGGGCCACATTTGTTGATTTTGTCTGCTTCTGATCCGATCGAACATCGGAACCTGTTGGCAGTTCATAGACTCAACAAAAGACATGGTCTAGAAGCGTTCTGGACGCACTGCACTGGCCCTCAATCCACCATGGCAATGTTTCAAACCCCACGACTCACCTAACCCGACATTTCGGTCCTCGCTGTTTTCTGCAGTGTGTAGTGCACCAACTCATTCTTTCATGGCGAGGCGTATGGTCTTCAGCGCATGGAAATGCTCCTTTAGCACATGTCCAGACATTATAACAACAGATTTGCAAAGAGCTTGCATCCTTCCAACACATACGCCTCAATCCTGGAGAACCACTGCAAAGGTTTAACGTGCGCGATAATGATTGAAGTTGGCGCAAATCCATGCCTGAGACTATTCAAAAATTTGTCTTCAACCCCTGTGGCCCTGCGAACACACTATCCAAGGTGAGAACTACCACATCCCACCGGGAAACCTCCCGTCCCTGCTGTCAAATTGAATAGTGAGCTTTCCTGAGCTTTCGTGTATCCAAGCCACCAAGCCTAAGAAACAACTATTTATATATATATATATTTGTATATGTATAGATATGTAAGTATTTAAGTTTACTAGCTACCATCTACTTTCTTGGCTTTACTTCCACTTGCCGTCCCCAAAAAAGGATTCGGAAATATGGGGAGTTTGGACCGGCTAGCTGAGGTGTTGGACCTGCAAACCTGGGCGTGAGTGCCAATTTTGGCTTTTGAGGGCATGCGCGCCGGCATCAGCTCTACTACCCCGATGTCAATTTGACCAACATGATTTGAGTGTACTGTATTTGTTTAGGGCAACAAATGAGAACAGTTTGATGGTCGTCCTCCTTGCCCGCTTTCTTTATCCCGTTTCTAAGGCGGCCAGTTTCAGTCCTGCAAAACCGTGATTTGCGGCTATGCCACAGGAATGATTCGATCCTATTTTGGAAAGAGGCCTTTGTTCTATCCATTATACACGCAAAAATGGCTGGTTTAGCATTTTGAGGAGGGCTGTGTTCTGTTTTGTTGCTTGCGGTGATGAAACACATGGAAGGTGTAGACGAAAGGTGTTTTGCTTTAAGTCCGCAACAGGATTCATGTCACTGTGCCCACAAGTTGTTCTTGTTGCCTTTGTATCTACCCTGTGTGTGGCACAAGTTATGCAAGGTGACCCACAAATGAGCACGTAATGTGGCAAAGGTAGTGCGGATGATGCTATTTTAGTTCTTTGTACTTATTGGCATTCGTTTATTTTTTTACCTCCCGCTTTCAGTCCGTGGAAAGAGAAAATCCGATTCATAGACCACACACTCACCTGCAGCAAACAGCTTTCCCTCCACATGGTTTTGTTGCAAGTGGGTGGTGGTATCCGAGTTCCTAGCTAACATGCGCCTTTTTTCAAGAGCCATAAAGTTTTGATTGGTACATAGTACTATAGATACGATCCTCCAGTTAATGTGTATGCATTCAACAAGTTGTTGGAGCACTGAAACATGAATGTCGTGGCCATCTATCTCTCTATATATATATATACACACGTATATATATATATATATATATCTGGCTCAAGGCTCAAGGCCATTTTCAGCATCAAGGCCAGGGCCTACCGGGTCCCTAGGCCATCCAGCAGGGCACGGACACCTTGAGTCTGCAGAGCTCTCGGGCCAGATCGCAGAGGGTGCCGTGATCCCAATGCGCCGGCACTATAAAGTGTGCGGCCACTGCAGGTGCAGCTGGATTTGGGAAGATAGGCTGTTGAGTCAGCCTAATCTCACATGCAATCAATGCGGAGAGGCATGGCAGAAAAAGCAGGTTCCGGACCTCAGACAGAACCGCAGAGTGACCTGGGCCTCATGGAATTTCCAGGGTGATGGGCATAGATGGCCAAGGAAGTCTTTCAAAGATGCCTTGTTGGAACCTCCACCGGGACTCCACGGTGGACAAAAGAGCCGCAAGGCAAAGAAGGCCAAAGATCCAGCCCTCCAGAAGGCCCTCAAAGATCACTGGGACCAGCTGCCGGATGCATTCAAAGAGAAATGCACTTCCTTAGGGGTGCAGGTGACAGCTCCACCCAGCACGCCTGACTTACCCACATTGATCAAAGAGCACCTCCAGAGCTTACCCACTGAGTTGAAGGAGGCGGTGGAGAAACTGGTTGCACCAGATCCACCGGAACCACCTTTGGCATCCAAAGTCAAGCAAGCGGTGGGCACATTGAAGCAGCTAACAGAGAAAAAAGCAAGCCTGCAGACCAAGGCAGACACAGTCAAAGCTCAATATACTCAGCTCTTGCAAGACCTCAAGGAACTGCAAGGCAAGATTGAGACGGCGCAGAAAGAGTTGCAGAGCACCACGACTCAGTACAATCAGCAACTCGAAAAGCAAAAACAAGATGATGCTGAAGACATGGCAGATGATCTTTCCCCTGAAGCTTTAGTCACTGCAATGGCCAGTGTTGGGCTTCAGGCTACATCAGCCCAGGTGAAAGACCTGGCCGTGAAGCTTGTTGAAAGCGCGGCAAAAAGAAGGAAGTGTGGGTAACAGCAGGTTACTCCGACGGGCTGATGAAAGGGGTGACACAACCTTGCAACAAACATCCAGGGGCAATAGTGATGTGAGCATGCAAGGCTGTGCTAGTTTTGGCTCAGGCGATGGAGGGTTTTCCTTTGACGGGCCTGAGATGGGGAGTTCAGCCGACCAGCGGCTGACCAGTCAGGAAGGGAGTGCGCCTTTTCCTGGCTTCACAGGAGGAGCTGGCGACATGGATGACATCATGGACTCCAGCAGCGACATAGACATGCAGGTTGAAAGACATGCACCAAGGAGTGGTCCGATGTGGCCGCTTGACTACGTGGCCCAAAGTCTGCAATGCAGGCTTGGCAATCCAAACAACCGATGCTTTGCGAATGCAGCCTTCCGCTTATGGCCATGGGCGGGGGCATTCATGGATGGACCAAAACTGTGGAGCAAAACAACCACAGCAGTTCTGGAGGCACTCAAGGCTGATGAGGTGGTTCACCTGCCAAAGCTGCCAGGGCTGGAAGTTTTGTGGGAGAAATTTGATGACAACAAACAAGATGATGCATCTCATTTTCTGCAAGAATTGGTGGCGATTGCGGAAACGGATCATGTAATTCAGAGCTACCACCAGGTTGACTACAGACAGGAGGTCCAGCAGCACAAAGCTTTCCCGGTCCATCTGCTGTTCCATGCCTCCCAAGGACCGGGGGACCTGGAACACCTGATAGCTGAATGGGCAAACACAGCAGAGGGCCAGGTGTTTGATGGGCAAGGATTGTGGGTGGCACAGATTGGGCGCTATGAGCAAGTTCAGGGAACATGGACAAAGCACCACCGTGCGTTGCAAGTGCCCTCGATTTTCAATTTGCCGGTCACCTTGGATGGAGAAGAAACTCGAATGCTGCAATACTCCCTGATCGGTTTCCTGTGCCATTCAGGCACAGCACACCAGGAGGGGCATTTCTTTGCTGTTTTCATCTACAGAGGTTTGTACTGGCTTGTTGATGATGGTGCATACCCCAGACCTTTTCAACATCTGTCAGAGACGACCCAACAACAGATAGTGCAGGTTTGGGCCATTCCCTCAAGACGGCTGCTACCGGCCCACATTGAGTGTGATGTGACACCAGGGCGCCAGCGACCCATGGTGCCGGAACAGGCTTCGAAGAGGCAGTGTACTGAGGGCATCCAGTTTGACTTTGCCAACATCACGCAACTTGGGCACGCAGTGAGACAATGGATCATCACTCGCCCCAGGAAGCCTCTGTTCATGGTGGAAACTCACCTGGGTGCAGCGGATTTTGAGAAAACACAGCAATGGCTGGTCACACGTGGACTCAACATGCTAGGTGAACCAGCAGCTGAGACTGTCAAGGGAGGCACCAATGGGGGTTTCATGATGGTCTACCCACCGAATCAACATTTCCATTTTGTCCAGAAGCAGGTCATTGACGGATGTGGGTGGTATGGTGTTTCCTGGACTTTTGGCAATAGCGAATTGATTTTGGTGATGAGTTATTTCAAATGTGGCGAAGGCATGCAAGGCCCATGCAACAGCAGGTTGTGGGCTGGTTTACTGGCCTTTGTGACGAGTCTGCAACGGCCGGTGATCGTGTTCGGTGACTTCAACATTCCGCCGGAAGTTTTCATGACCACCACCATGGCACAGGTCATGCATGTACAAATTCTGGCAACAGGGCAGGAGACATGCAACACTGGCAATGAGCTGGATTGGGCATTTGTCTCCACACAGTTGATAGCAGACATGACGGTTCAGACGGATTGGATGGTGCCTTTCAAACCTCATGCCATGCTCCGCTTCCAACTGGCTGGTCATTTTGAGGACGTGGTGGCGCGACAACTCTCCAAATATGGGCCAGCGCCCAAACTCAGCAAGCCAGAAAAAGAGTGGCACCACTTTGAAACCAGACAGGTCAAAGTCAACTGGCTGAACAAGGAGACGGACAACCTCACTTCCCAGACTGGCAGCCTGTATGACCGCATTGAAAGATTTGTGCTTCAACAGCTGGACAAACCCACTACTGGGAGAGGCACCACTCTCCAGTACGTTCATCGACCAATTGCTGACCCCAGCAAGCCGTGGCTATGGAGGAAAGGCAGCTTGGCCTTTTGGGGTCAGATCGAAATCCGGTTGCAAAGGTTGCTGCGCCAGTCTCAGCGTGAACCTCGGCATCAGACAGGCTTACAAAAGCTCGGCTGGCATATTGATGAGAATTGGCACCCGGATGCCCCGGTTACTTGTGAAGGCTACATGATGTTGTTTGAAATGCTATGGCATCAGCATGGCGATGAGCACATTCATGTCCTTTTGAACTACACCACCAGACAAAGGGAACTGCATCAACAAGAGAGTTTTCAACAAGAGACCGAAGAATACAGGCAATGGCTGGCCCAGGCCACACAGAAGGGATGCCGCGGATTGTACCGCACACTCAAGAAGGACGAGCTGCCATACATGAGGCCTTTCCAAGACCAGCCACGGAGTGAGCGCATGGCAAAGAGAGTTCAACAGTGGGGGGACATCTGGCAAACCCAGGATCAACCGGTCCTCATTGCTAGCATGGAGCAGATGATCCAGAGAGGCCAAGCTGCTGCTCAGCAGCTCCCTCCGCTGACTGAGGCACAGATTTGGTATACCATCAAGCAGTTGGCTCTCAAGGCACCAGGTTTGGACGGCATTGGCTTTGACTTTCTCAAAGCTCTGCCTTTCAGTGCAATGGCAGATTTGAAAGAGCTCTTTCATCAGATCGAGGCAGCGGCCATGATACCCAGCCAATGGGGGACCTCGTTGATAGCTCTTCTGCCCAAGTCTCAAGTCATTGAGCGCCCCATTGCATTGGTTGCCACCCTCTACAGGCTCTGGTGCCGTTTGAGAAACGGGCAGACCAAGCTGTGGGCCCAGCGCATACAGGACGAATATCCTTGGGAAAGGGCCGTGCCAGGGACAGAATGTTTGCAGGTAGCTCTGAAGAGAGCTTTCATGACGGAACATCATCAAGCACACCGAAGAACTGTTGTCTCTGTCCTTTTGGACCTTTCCAATTTCTATGACCGCATCAATCTGCAAAAGCTGGCAAACCGCTGGCTGGATTCCTCGTATCCAGCCACCCATGCGGCCCTGGCCATGCAAGTGTATGCAGGCAGCAGGATCTTGGAAGCAGAAGGAGAAGCGTCCGAGCCGCTATGGGCAAGCCATGGCATTCTGGCAGGTGATCCGCAAGCACCTTTGGCAGCTAAGGTCTATTTGCAAAGAGCCCTCCGTGAGTTCAGCAGACGTTTCCCACAACTGCACACGGACTTATGGATTGATGACTTGAGTTTTGATGTTGTTGACAAGGATCCTTACAATGCTGTAAGAATCGCGATACAGGCATATGAATTTGTCAAAACAGAACTTGAGAAGGACAATTTGAAGGTCTCGGCCCAAAAGACAGGATTCATTGTGTCCAATGCCGCAGTCAAAAAGATCCTCCAAGAACAGCTTCCCAAGGGAGGCCCAAGAGTACATGATGTGATGCGTGATCTTGGAGTGGATTGCACGGCTGGCCGTTTGAGAAGGATTCAAACTGTGCGAGCTAGACGCACCAAAGCGGCCAGAAAGACTCGCAAGCTGATGACATTGAAGATTCCTGAACGAGCCATCCGCCTCAAATTGTACAAGGGCAGCATAGTAGCTGGCATTAGCTGGGGCCATGAGGCAATGGGTATTGCTCCCCAGGTTCGCCGGCGTCTTCGTGCAACAATGGGCCGGCAGATGGGTTTGCAAAAGACGGGGAACATTGACATCCTCTTTGATATGCAGAAACAGCACAGAGATCCTGACTATGGTGCCTTTGAGGATCAGGTGCGGCTGTACCGCCGGTTTTTCGGAAACTGGCCAGAGCACCTTGCCAGAGATTTGGAGAAAGCCTGGAATTTTCAGAAAGAAAAACTTCGGGCGGCAAAGCATCCATGGCAGCATGCCAAAGGTCCTGTGGCTGCATTGCAATGTTATTTGATGGAGCATGGGCGGCAATGCGACAGGTACGATGAGTGGACCAAGCCCGGACACAACGGGGAACCGGAATGCCGGTTGAACATGCATGCAGACTGGTTCTTTCTGAAGCAAGAGCTGGCCAGGGCAAAAAAGTGGGAAACTGTCATGAAAGTGAGTCAACGCACTTTCCTTCAGGAAGTGCAGCAGCCATTGGATTGGCTGCCTTGGAGAAGAATGAGCAGACAGTTGAGCAAACCCCAAAACACAGCGCTGCAAACGTGGCACCAAGGTGCCATTTTCACCCGCAGTGCAGATGGGCAGGAGGGCAAACATTTGATGTGCCCTCATTGTCACACAGAGGCCACCCCGATTCACCTCCTCTGGGTGTGCCCACAGACGCAAAAGCAGTTTGCACCGCTGGATCAGCTTGACAAGCAAGAGATCGAGCACGGCATCAACCTTGAGTTTTGGGCCCAGGGCCTATTGCAGCTGCCCCAATATGAGATATCAACTGGCGGTGCGGCCGTCCAGACTTGGGGCTCATGGACGATCAATGATGAAGTTCGGCTTGGAGACCATGACATGGTGACCATAGGCATAGCCCCAACGAGCCATGACCCGCGACTCAAACATTTTGTTGTTGCCTTGGTTCACCACACTCATTTGAATGGTGACCTTTTTCGGAAAGGAGCTGTCACTACAGTGTTGCCCGGAAAACAGTCGATTGAAAGAGCCTGGTTCTACGGGCTAAGGCTCATAGCCCACTATCTGGATTTGTCCAAGAAGGTGGTGGTGCAGGTTCTTTCGGTTCGAGCATGGGAGGCCTGGGTGAAGGGTCGCCGCGCGGAGACCTTTTTCGATCTCAACAACCTAGTGACTGCAGATCAAAGACAGCGAATACAACCTTTGAGTTTGACGCTCAAGCAGGTCAACGAGATGCCCAAAGGTGTGTACACGGTCCGAGCCAGGCTGAGAGACGCCACCAAGGCGGCAAAAGAAGTGGCCATGTCGCTCCGACCTCACCACCTAGAAGAAGAGCTGCACCTCACTGATCAGCGCTACCAGAAGATAGCACCTTTGGCTATCAAGCGCATCAGATACTTGCTGGAGACTAAGGATCATTTCCTTCACCAGACAAGAGAAGCAGGAAAGACCAGAAGGGAACAGACAAGAGCCAAGAAGACCCAACTTTTCCTTGACCTGGGCAATCACCATACTGAGTATGGCCACAGCTGGGAGAAAAAGGGCATTGGGCTGCAATGCACCAAATGCAAGGTGCGCATCACAAAGCATTGCACAGTTGAAGACCTTGAGAAGGCAAAAACCGAGACGTGTTCAGGTGCAGCAAAAGTCGATTTGGTTGGTGGGAAATCCCCTGAAGTTTCAACCAAAGAAGACCTCATCCATCAGATGGTGGCTGGGGAGCTCCCGCAGATGGAGAGTCACAAGTTTGAAGTCCAGAAGCACTACATTGTTTGCACGGCATGTAAGGGACGCATTTTGCGCAACTCTGCCCGTGAGAAACTTTTGGTCTTGGCCGAGGGCCCTTGTTGGAACAAGCCATGGCCGATTCCAAGTGGCTGGCTTGGCCACACCAGCCACAAAATGTGGCGCCAAGGGGGCAAAGTGTACTGCACGCAGTGCAAGGCCCATGCAACGAATCGAGCGGATTCGTACCAAGCCAGCAAAGGTTTGCGACAAGCATGCGGCGAGCAGGCCACTCAAACCACGCTGCCGAGCTGCTTCAAGACCAAAAAGGTCTAGGGACCGGAGAGCTTAGGAAAAGAGACGAAGAAAAAAAAATATATATATCTATATTTATCGATTGGTTGACGACCATCATGTAGGTAACTGAATGCAGGTCAGAGCGGCTTGTGAAGTCGATTTCTGTCGAAATAGCTGTGCCAGGGGCTCTAACGAGTAGGGCGGTGAGTGTGGTGTATCACCCCAGGCTGTACGCCGAAGATCTCCAGTGCCGTTGTGCCAAAAACTGTGTTTCGGCACAGCGAACAAACCATCATATCACAATTGTGAAGCATTTGTGTTGAAGCTAGATTGTGCCGACAAGGAATTGCCTCAAGGCATCCCTTACATGGAATGAGTACATGGAATTGCCATACATTTCCTATATTCAGTGCAGTACTGTGTGTATGGTTGAAAACCGCATGTCATTAGTGTACCAGTCTCAGGATTTTGACACTGCCGATGAAAGACACCAATGTGAATTTATCGAACTTTTCAGACTTGTTGAGATGCATTCTCAAACTCCTTTGAGTGGTGCTTTAGCTTTCTTTTCGGATGTGGCATCAGAGGGTACTCTGACATGGGCGCCGGCTGCTGGTGTGCTGCCGCAGACCTCTGAGTCTGGCAAAGGCTGGGAATCATGCCAATGCTGTACTATGGAGCAAAGGAAGACAGTATCAAACCACTACAAGTTTCCATTCTTTGTCAGTGGCGTTGGCTGAGTTGAGCTCATGTCAAAGTGCAAAGGCCACATTTTGGAGATCCTGCTTCTTGTGTTTGGAGCGCAGAGCCAAGGAGCGTGAGATTGGGAGGATGCCTACGCAGCAGCATGAGGAGGCTTCACCTCAGTGCCATTTCGAAGGTTTTAATTTTTCTGCGCAAACAATGTGTAACAACGCCTTCTTGGATAGTTAACAATGACATTCCTATTGCACCGTTTTCTAATCCATGGTGGAGGAGGTTGCAGTGTCTGACCCATACCAGCTGAAGGAGGACTGGCTTGAAAATTATCGCTTGGATGCATTCTGCAAACAAACACATAGGGCGCGTCTCAATTTTTGTTCCGTATTATATTTTGATTCTCAGGATTGTAACCTCAGGTACTTGGTCTCACTGTGCATCATAGCAGGACCTAGTGTGGCTGGAGTCCAGTGGTAGGCTCACCGGAATGATGCTCGACACGTCCCCATGACTCGCAGCTCGTCCAGCGGCAACATACCGCAACAAAATCCCAATGAGTGCCATCGCTATTAGGTTGGAGGCCATGGCTACTAGTGACAATAAATATATAATGCTTTTTAGGTCTTTGAAGCTTTCAAACAACAATGAGTGCAAACGCTATGTGTTTTCTCCCAAGACTGGAGGAGCCACTAACATCGGATGATGAGGCCGACACGGCTGCAAAGTTGTTGAGTCTTTCAGAGGTACTGGTATGCAACCGTCATGGCAAGTCTACAAGAGTGTGTTTTTCAGATTAAGTTGGACCATTGGAAGTGCAGTAGTAAACTGTTTTTGCCCACCCGCTTGGACCGCTAGAAATTATTGTATTTAGTACATAAGCCACAAGCTGACTCATGGAAATCCACTTCACAAGCCATGTTTATTGCACGCAGACTGATGGACAGTTCAGAACGAACGGTGACCAATCTCACTATCACCACTTATGCTAAAAGCTATCACGCACATCTATGACAGACCACAGTTTCGTGTATTTGCTGGACACATGGATTCTGACTTAGTTCAACATTCCGGATAAAGACAGGAAGGCCCTCTATCAATGTATTTACTTGTTCTGCTTATGGCAGCCATGTTCAGCAACATTAAAACTAAAACACCCCTCAACACGCTAAGACAACCAGAACCAATTCCAGGAAGTATACTCTACCCCGACGACGCACTGATTTTTGGCAACTACCTACTACCAAAAGAAATACACACGGAATTCAAATTCGGAATTCCTTTGCCCTCTATAGTTGTCTATTTTGGAACTTGATCTGGATACATGCGTCAACCCAACTTTGAACTGAGAGCAATCTTCATCAAGCTGGCGGATGGATCCCTTGTACCCCGCAAACATACAGCCACATAGCTCGGTACCTCACCTATACCGTTGACAATAAATAACCATGAACCGCATCGCAGATTCAGTCCGACCTGCAACAGACTCAATCGTTTTTGGACAAAAACGGCAACTCCATTTCATGGAAAATTCAAGTTTTTCACTCAACTTAGGAGTAAGCTTTTTATGCGCTTAGATTTTTTTTTGTTTAATCAGAAACACATTCCAGATCAAAGGATATCGGAGAATCCTTCATATAGCACCCACAAGTATTCACAGGACAATGACCAACGCATTTGTGAAAGAGCTTCTCAAAAACCATCATGAAGCCACAGTTGTAGAATTCTCTAGATTATGGTCGAAACAAACCATTCAGCTTTTAGGCCATCATTCGACCAGATCCACAAGATCCCATGCACCAGGTCCTTTTCCTTCCCAATTCGCTCATACCTAAAACTGAGCACGCAAGACGAGCAGGCAAACCAGAGCCCACTGGCAAATCAAAATTATGCTGATGCTTATAGAGAAAGTCTCAGAGAAAGTGGTCACTCACTGAAAGCGGGCACATTCCTGGCCAGGCCATAACAAAAATGCTAGGTTTCTTCACCCTGTGCTCCTTTCTGTGTTCCCCTTCCTTCCCCCTTCTTGTTATTTTGATTGTCCCCCGTTTCCAATGATTCAGATGGAAAACAGTAGTGCTGCAAAGCTTGTAATTTTGAACTCATTCTGCAAAGCAGATGGCTAAACCTCGGCTTGTGCGATGCAAAAGCTATAAGCTGAATGGAGTGCTTCTTTACTGTACTTGTACCTGCTTGCCAGGACAAGACAAGAACAGAGGAAAGTGAAACTGAGGAGGATGAGGATGAGGACGAGTTTTCGCCACTGCGTCGGGTCACTCCACTGATATCCATGTCCGATGCAAGGCTTGTAAAAGGATCATTATCATGCACCTAGGAACCATAACGTTTTCCAAAATTATCTCCCGGCAAGAAGAGACCCCAAACAGTGTCTAACGGTCTAAGGTCTAGAGGTGTAGAAGCAGAAGGTCTAGAGATCTAGACGTATTGGGCTCCAGAGAGAGGTGATGGTGGTGGTGGCGATGGTGGTGGTGATGATGGTGATGGCGATGGTGGTGGTGATGGTGGTGGTGATGGTGATGGTGGTGGTGGTGATGGTGGTGATGGTGATGGTGATGGTGGTGGCGGTGCTGATGGTGGTGGTGATGGTGGTGGTGATGGCGGTGATGGTGATGGTGATGGTGGTGATGGTGATCGAGGCTCACAAGCCAGGTTTAGAACTGAAGGTCTGAGAGCGCACAAATGAAAGGTCATGGCACACGCGTGAGACCACGCGCAGGAGAGCCCACATATATAAGAGCGCGCGCGTGAGAGCACACATATGAGATGTGCCTGCCACGACATCTGCGCTTCAAGGTTCGCAAAGTGCTGCGCCTGCCACGAAATCTGCGCATGAAGACTCGCATCGCGCAGCGCTGCCAAGGCGTTTTGCAGCGAGAGCACTTTTGCCCGAGACTTCTTCCGATTTCGGAAAACGAACCACATGTCCAAAGGTCACGATTCACTGCACCTGCCACGAAATCAGAACGCGCCGAAGACCACTACCATGAAGATAAAATTTATGGAATGATTTGTTGATTGGTTGATTGGTTCATTGGTTGATTGGTTGGTTGGTTGGTTCATTGGTTGATTGGTTGATTGATTGATTGATTGATTGATGTCCTCACTTGTTTGCGAGCACTTGCTTGCTTCGCGCTGTTCAGACATTGGGTTGCATGTTGCAGTGCAGTGAGATTCAGTGTACATTGTGGTCGTACGAGGTGCGCTATTCGATCGGGACACTCAAGGACACTCAAGGACATCCTTGAGTGTCCCTAAGTGTTTTGTCTATCATTTTATCAAGGATGTACTTGAGTGTCTTGAGTTTCTGGCAATTTTCTCAAGGATGTCCTTGAGTGTCCTTGAGTGTCTGGCCCATGATTTTCTCAGGCATGTCCTTGAGTGGCTTCGAGTGTGGATGTCCTTGAGTGTCTTTGAGTGTCGGTCCATGGTTTTCTCAAGGATGTCCTTGAGTGTCCCTGAGTGTCCGGTCTTGTCCTTAAGCGTCCCTGAGTCTGAGTGTCTTTGAGTGTCAAGTGTCTTTGAGTGGCCTTGAGCGTCTGATCTATGATTTTCTCAAGGGTGTTCTTGAGTGTCCTTGAATGTGCTTGAGTGTCTGCTCTTTGATTTTCTCAAGCTTCTAGCTCGTAGAAGAAGAACTTTTCTCAAGCTTCTAGCTCAAGCTTCTAGCTGGTTGATGTAACCGCCGCAGTCGCAGGCGCATGGTTTGCTTTTCGCGTGGCCAGCGCGGGTAGGCATATCCTGTGTAGTGCTTCTTTCCTGTGCCCTGTGCTGGAAAATGCTAGTTGCATGCGGGAAGCTGCGCCCACTTTACGGCTAAACTTCCGCGCTGCGCGCTGGCCGCTAGAAGCTGCGGCTGCGAGGAATCTTGGGACTGAAGCGGCCACCGGAGACGCAGGGCCGGTCAAAACCTACCAGCTGTGGTCAAATGCGGTGCCTTGCTACTAAGAAGCTAAGACAGTCTAGTAAGCTTCGTGCTGCTACAAAGAAAACAAAGACAGCCTAAAAGGCTTTTTAGCATACAAAGCTTCAAAGACTTATGATGTACGCTAAAGCTAGTTCTGATGACGCAGCAAAACATAACTAGACGACGAGTGGCCCGAAAGCATTTTTCATCACGTAGGAAGTCAGAGTGTGAGTTATCTGTTAAGTGTTCAGTGTGAAGTGTTAAGTCGAGTGAGTTGAGGTAGTGTGTGGGTCTCTGTGTGTGTGTATCTATGTCTGTGTGTGTATGAGTCTCTGTCTGTGTGTGTGTGTCCGAGTAAGTTGAGGCAGTGCGTGGGTCTCTGTGTGTGATGTGTGTGTACGAGTCCCTGCCTGTGTGTGTGTCTATGTCTGCTGCTGGTGCAGGTCTTCACTGTAGATATAGTGAACGAAGTAGCGCGCAGGCCTCCCAAACCCCCACCGGCGGCCAAGCGGTGACAGCCCAGCTCATCGTCGTGAGCATTTGAGCTGCTGGTAAGGGGAGAAGCAGCGTGCACGCCTCCAGGAAATCTCACTGAACAAAGCGAGCTGGAATGAGCACAGAAAATTGCTGAGGCAGGTACGCAACAAGTTTGTCGAAGCAGTGACCTGTCAGAGGAGATGCGTCCATAGATATACGATCAGAGGTAACGTTTCCTTCACTCTAGGGCGCAGCTTTTCTAGGATGTAGTTAACCAACCACTATGCTTGTCATTGACTAGTTGACTGTCTCAAAGAAAAACGTGACAAAGTAGCGTGAGGTGACACACAGCAGGCGCTGCAGATGTTTTAGCGTACTCTCGCTGTTCAGCTCGCGACTAGTCTTTGTACACAGAAAAGATAGTTTATGTCTAGTACTTGTTGTGCTTCCGCAGAACGACGTCCACACAGGAGTTGTCAGGAAGAAGTCATGGTATGAGACATGCAGTTGGTTACCATGTGAACATCTAGATGTTTTTTCACCTCGATTCATGGTCTTTGCTCAGTTTTAGCCTCGACCCGAAGCAGAGCTGGATGGTGTAGGCATCTGTGAAGTTGCGGCTGTTGTTCCTCACCCAGTCTTCTCATCCACTGGACCACCGGACCACTCGCCAAAACTGCTCAGTTTCTCCATGGGCAAACTAGTCTCTGTCTTCTATGGACTGGTTTGGCCATCTTTCATGGAGGAGCTCAGGCTGGTCGTCATGGTATGTCCTGCTTCCATAGGACCAACCTATGTACTGGTCCAAGTTCTGTGGAGACTTGTGCCATCTCACTTTGAGCACCAAAAGGTAATCTATGCGAAATGCGCAAATGCATGGCAACCACACCGCTCTCCAGGTAACGTTTTCTTCACTTGATAGTTCATCAACCACTGTACTGGTCATTCTCTCTTCGACTGTCCCAAAAAAAACCGTGCCCAAGTAGCTTCAGGTGACACGCATCAGCCATTGCCTATATCTTCGCGTGCTCTCTCTGCTCAGCTCGCGACTAGCCTGTGTATACGGAAAAGATTCCCCGAAAATATATCTAGCAACGTCCTTGTTGTCCTTCCGCCGAACGACGTCCGCCTTGAACGACTCGGTGTCACTCCAGGTCTAATGTGAGTTTCGTGTTGTGTGACGCGTTCAGTCTAGTGTCGAGTCCGTGTGTGGGTCTCTGTGTGTGTGTCTCTGTCTATGAGCAAAACAGTCTGGCTCAGGAGCGCCCACCTCTCTCGCTGCGTCCGCACAGACCCGCGGAATCTCCGCAGGGTTGCGCGCGCGCAGGACACATCGCACTCTCGCCTACATTTCGCGCACTCGACATGCGCGCACGATCTCCGCAGAGGGTTGCGCGCATACCGGACAGACTCTCGCCTGCGTTTCGCGCGCTCGACGCGCGACGATCTCCGCAGAGGGTTGCGCGCGCATGGGACAAATCGCACTCTCGCCTGCGTTTCGCGCACTCGACGCGCGCGCGATCTCCGCAGAGGGTTGCGCGCACACCGGACAAATCACACTCTCGCCTGCGTTTCGCGTACTCAACACTGCATTTCGCGCACTCGACACGCGCGATCTCCGCTCGAGGGTTGCGCGCGCATGGGATAGATCGCACTCTCGCCTGCATTTCGCTCGCTCGACGCGCGCGATCTCTGCAGAGGGTTTGCCCGCGGCCAGGACAAATCGCACTCTCGCCTGCATTTCGCGCACTCGACACGCACGA